>OX421972.1:37509089-38026128 GCA_949128135.1 Parasteatoda lunata | reverse complement strand
TATATATATATATATATATATATATATATATATATATATATATATATATATATATATATATATATATATATATATATATATATATATATATAAATATATATATATATATATATCATGCTCGTTAAGTTTGAATTTTAACCTCGCCTGGGTCTGATGTAGCCAATGTCCCCACTTTCAAGGTATATGGAGAATGCTCGAACGGTTTTCATAAATATTGATAATATCTTTAGATGACTTCAATTTAATTTTGTTAACGGGCCTAGAAATGATTTTAAAACCAAAATGGGATGGAATATCAGCAATTTTGGAACCATCGGAGAAAAAACAGTTAAGTATTAAGTTCACATTAAAGATCACTAAGAACCTACGTCGTGAGAAATATGAAACCTATACCCAAATCCTACAAACTTTACTTCCTATTCAAACTATGCCTGACATCTTGCACGTGACGTCACAAGAGGTACGGAAGCCTAATTTTTCACTTCCGATTCTATTAAACTGTAACTGGGCAAATATTGTCGAGTGAAGACAGCTCTGAGTCATGCTGGAATTCAGGCGATTGATGATGTAAAGTAGTTATTCAATATTATTATAACATTTGCAATTCAATATTATTGAAATGTATAATAACAGTTAAGACATAATGCACATAAGAATCAATAAAGTTATTTTTACGATACAATATTGAGTAAAAATCGTTAATTCAGAATGTGTGCATCTAAGCAATATTTTTAAAACTAAAATTAATTTGTTAATTAAACATACACCCAGAAAAATGCGAATGTTCACATGAATTCAAGCTAGTCTTATCAAAATCGAAATGGATGGAAATTAAATGTTATATAAATATTAATTATAATTAATAGATGCAAATCTTCATATGAGATCATAATTATCTTAATTTCACAACTAAAAACATACATGAATTTTTAAAACTGTTTTCTACTATGGAATGTTCAGCATCGTGCGAGGCTAAGTCAAAATTTCACCTTCCCTGCTAAGTTGTAAACAGAAAGTATCTATCACCTGACATTTTCCAAATGTCATTAAAATTAACGAATCTAATTCATTAATGGTATGGTGAAAATACACCTTGTATTTCTGTAAACACTGGCCTTTATTGGAGTTAAGATTCAACTTCATCCATTAAATTGTGTACGTACTCCCGATCCGGTGTTAACTTGTAAAACACGCAATTGTTAGAGTTTTTTAACACCTAATTCGGATATGTATTACTCCGGAGTTTTTACAGCTCTTAACTTCATGATTGGTATAAATTCGACAAACTTCTTTCCAGACCTCTGACGTCAGAAGACTATTTTCAAACGCCTGTTTTCAGTCCTCGTGTAAATGAGGTGCAAGGGAACATGGAAGCCAATTATTTGAGTCACTATTCAACACTAGAGTCTGCGTGTAAGATAATGAAGGCTCAGGTGCAGAGTTAACGATTTATAGATTTTAGTGAAGTCTTAGGCTGATTTCGCTTTTATTGTTGATTGTATTTGCCTAGTTTTATTTTCCTTGTATTTTTTACAGTTGCATTGAATCCTGTCAACAAATAAAAACCGACTTTAACTGTTTTGATTTCTTTTCTTTTTTTCTTAGACCTAAAAGAAATAGAAAAGTTCCTATCCACGATGAAATTTTTTACCAACTACTTTCTAGCATACGTATTCGTACACTGTAAAAAATTTTGAATCAAATTAGGGTATAAAGTACCAGCATTTTGGGTACATCATCCGTAAAATCCGCTCTTACATAAAATATTATACCGTAATTTCCACAGTTATATTTATTTAATTAGTGTTATTCATGACGATAATTAAATGTTAAAATTACGATATATCAGAATTAGGTGTTTCGTAGATTGCTCTGGTAAAATGGATTTTAATGAAAAATGCACCGATACCCTGAATATTGGTGTACATATTTTACCGGAATTTCATCCTGAGTTTTTTCTTACAGTGTAGTTTATTTGGTAGTTATGATTAGATTCTTTTTCTGATTCTTAAGCAATTAAACCTTGGGATAAAATTTATATAATTTTATAATTTCAATAGAAAAATTTATCTTCACCTCATCAAGGGGTTATATTATCTATCATAAATGTTAAAAAGCAACAATATAAAACAAAAGCAACATAATTTAAAGAACCTGTTTAAAATTTTTCAAATTATGAACCTAGTAGCGAATAACAGAAAAATATTTGTATTTTGGTTCTTTTTTTACAATTTGTAAAAAGAAATTATCTTACGCTGTTAAGTAATATGAATATGAAATTATTAAAAAAATATATTTAACTGTATACTAAAATATTACTCATCTCAGACTTTCAATAGGAGACAAATATTAATGACTAGCATTCATGAAAATTTCAAAAAAATGAGAAAAAATAAAATTTTGTACGTATACTTATACAAAAGAACTTTTTATACGTATTAATTTTACGCACTAAGCTAAATTAACTATAATATCTGATGCATTTTAAAATATTTTATTGCTATAAATAATACATTAATCTTACAAGCATAAAAGGGAACTTTAAGATCTAATTCTAAGGAAACTGAATAGAAAATGGTAAATTTGAACTTAAGTACCAAAACACCAAAACACCATTAACAAAGTTTTATTTTGTAATGAATAAATAATAAAATAAATTAAATTTGAATGAGAAAAATATTACAGTGAAACCTGCCAAGTTGACCACCCTTGTAAGTGGAGCACCTGCATAAGTTGACCTCAATTATCAAGAACGGACTTTTTCCTATATAATATAAAGAAGCAAAACCTTTGTAACTTGACCACCTGTCTATCTTGTATGTTGACCACTAAAATAAGTCAATTTTGTCTAGGAGTATTATGAAATTCTATTCTAAAACCCTCATAAATAGACCAGAAAAAAAAAACTTCAGAAAATATTCTGTCATTTTGCAATGTATGTTAAAATTTCACTTGTTTGGTGAAATAGTGTAAACGCTAATCTAAACCCTTTTGTGAGTTGACCATCTGGGGAAACTGTAGGGGGGCGGCAGCTTTTGACCATTTGTTTCATTCATTCATTGAAAACAGGTGTGTTAGTTGAAAAGTTGCTCTTCCAGTTGCAATAGTGAGCAGATAGGTATGTAAGTGTAGTAATGACAGAATAAATTTTACAGTGTTCAAATAATTTTGTTTTGTTAAAGTTTTCAAATTACATCTCTTCGTGTTCTGTTATTTTAAGAAATTATTTTTATTAAACACTTCACATGCATAACTAACGAAATATTTTTTTTTAAAAAGTTAGTTAAACATTAGAATTATGTGTATGTAACAAATTGAAGTTCATTCAGGTTTAAACACATTTCTTAAGATATTCATTTGGTTATTTGGTTATTTATTCATTTGGTTATTATAAAATTTTTAAGTCAAGTAAAAAAATTTTTTAATATATAGCAAGATGATATACGAAATGAAAATAAAAACAATGACCCGCCCCCTCTATAAGTTGACCACTTGTCTAAGTTGACCACTAAAACAATGCACCACAAGTGGTCAACTTACACAAGTTTTACTGTATTTTAAAAAACAATATGAGCTTTTGGAGATCAAATTACATTTAAAAAATATTTAATATTGATTAATATATGCTTTAATGTGATTTACATTTTTAATTATGATATAAAATTCATTTATAGTTATTTATATTATTATCGTATAATATTTCCACTATTTTAAAATATATGCTGAAATTGAAATGTTATTTTTCTAAAGCACATAAAATGTGTTATATCTTTTTGAAAATAGACACTGAATAAATAATCATTGTTGATAAACAATGGTTGTAATGTAAAACTATATTCAAATACAATGATTTTTATAATACACTAATTTCACATTACCTGTATCGAAAATACTATAAAGTTAAAAACATATAAGTTAGTAAACTGCTACTAAGTTATGTTCTTATTTTAAATTTATGGCTATTAACTGTCAGAAAATGTTAAACCAAACGAAATACAGTCTCTGCCTAAATTATTAGACGCACTATAAGATTCTATGTAAAATCCTAGTTAGGGGATAATATACAGCTTTATTGTTTTTGCGCTGTTGAAACCGGTTTGCACTTGTTAATGTTCGTGTATCAATTGGTTAACATTGTAATGCAATACGTTAAAAAGAAATACAAATAAGAAGTATATGTAAAATCTTCTGAATAAAAATCCACTACATGTATGTTTAAATATAAAAGTATTGCACATAAACTCGTGTAAATCATGTAATTATTAAAAAAAACTACAGTGTTTTGAATAATTTGATCTAATTATTACAATGTAATAATAAATTATATGATATAATAAATGTTCGAAATTTATATAATATATCGTCTAATTTATCCAATCGTCGAATTTATATTATATATCACCTAATTTAACCAATTGTTACACGAATGTAAGCAAGTACAAGCCGGTTTCAGTTCCGTAAAAACAATAAAGCTGTATGGTATATACTGATAATTAAGATTTTACACAGAATCTTATAGTGCGTCCAATAATTTGGTCAGGGACTGCAATGCACTTTTAAAAAGAAAAGAACACGATAGCATTTATTTAAAAGAAAATAAAGTAACATTTAGAACAATACCAATAGAAATTTTTAATGCAATTTTCGCTGGAAATATCCCAACAATTAAGAAAGTATTAGGGAAAGCAAATATTTTCAGATGGCTTTCCTAGCATACTTGACATTGTCTGATTTTTGATATATTGACATCGAATTTTCAATATAATCACGTCCTTTCATCGGAGAATATAATAAAATAGGGCAAATATTAAACTAAATATTAGTTTTTGTTCGTTAACAAAGTGCACTTCTATGATTTAAAAACTGGTTTTATGGGCTATTAAGAAACTGTTACTATTTAAACATTTTAATAATCAACAAATGTTGTGCCATTTCTATGATTAACTGACATTTAAGAGTATTTTGGTTTGTTATTAATAAAAGATAGCAAATATTTTTTTTAAAGAAAAAATGCCATTTTTACATTATATTCGACAGGAAACATATTAAAACAGAATAATTCTTATGAAAGTTTTTATTAAAAATAAATATTTTGGAGCCATTTTTTATCTTCTGTCTGTGGAATAATTCATTTCTTTTAGTCAAATCAGTTTGTTTGCAATTTCCCTCAAAGAAAAAGGCAAAATAGAAAACAAATATTGCTGCAATGAAAATATTATTTATCGCTTTAAAAATTATAAATTTTATAATTAATAATTAAATTAGAGATATTAAAATTAGAGATATTAAAATTAGAGCTTTATCTCTAATAAGAAATAAGAAATTTTATTAAAATATTTTCTCTAAGAAATAATAATAGCAAATCAAATAAAATGAAAAATTTTCCTTAGAATGAAGGATTAAATATGCGAAGATTACACGGCTTCAAAGTATCAGTTAAATAAGTTTTACTTGTAAAATAACAGAAAAATGCAATCCACTTTCATCTTTTTTTCAAAGGTTTAAATTCATTTAGTTCAATATTTTAGCAAAGTTCAGATACTGACAAATATAATTTATATTTGAACCTCTTAAGCTAATAAATGTAATTGCAAGAACTTTTCAGGTTTAAAGAACACTTTTTAAACAAGGGCATTAAAATTGCATTTAGTTTTTTGTGTTTGCTTAAAATAAAATATGTCCTTAATTTATGTATTCCAAAAAATAAATTTAGTAAAACTTTAAAAGTAAGCTATTATTTATTGTTCAATATTTTGCCCTCAAAACTTAATTACTGCTAAAAGGTTTTAATTCTGCTAAGAAAATTTATAAAAAGAAAATTTAATGGCTCAAATACTTTTGAAGCATAAACATTTACACAGCTATTAAATAAAAAAGCTATTAAGATATATCATTTTAATATGAGTTTCAAAAACTACTTTAAAAGTTTGTGAAAACAAATATAGGAAAGAATAATATTTTTGTTTTATGATAGCGACAATTCAATTTATGACATTATAGCATATAGTTAAGAGACCCGTAAAAGTCCATAGTAAACCAAATTCAGGATCATTTTTTTCTCCTTCTATCTTGCAATTTTGCTTTTATATAAAAAAAATCAAACAACACATTCATTTAATATTTATCCAAAAGGATTCTTAGAAAGTAAATTTTTAAAAATATATTTGTTATTGTGAGATAAATAATGACAACTAGGTAAAATACGTTACTTTATGTTTCATCCATTTGTTGCAATATACAAATTTTATTTAACATATTTCTTTCTACAATATCAAATTACATCTGACCTAACTGTCATTTTTTTCTGAAAAGAATATTTTCTGATGTATTTCATCTAACAATTTTCTAGTCATTTAGATTTGAACAGTATCAATTTATCTCAGAGTGAAGTACAGCTTTCAAGGAGAAAAAAATACTGGCACAATTACTATACTGTATGGTAATGATATTTCTGCAAAAAACAGCATTCTGGTAATAAAAACCAAAATATACAGTATTTAAACTATTCATTTAGTAAATTTTCCTTTCATTGATAAAGGTTTACCGGAAATTCTGGTGTTCAAAATTAAAGTTCTTATTACAAAACTGTAAGTAAAGAATTCAAATTGAAAGTAAATTTAACCGAGTAAATAGTTTTTATGCCATTGTTTCAGGTATCACAATAAGATTATTAAAGAAAAATTCTTTTTTTTAAACAATATGTTCTCCTATTATGAAAATATTTTTTTAATGATGAAATCTGTAACCTTTCATACCACAATAGACAAATACTATTACAGACAAATTGCTGTTTGAAACTTATGTTAAATTATTCAAATATACTTTAGACATTAAAATTTAGTTAAGATTGGATTATCTGGTTTTGCATAACTTTTATTGCTGAAGAAATTTTTGTTGCATAAAGATTTACATAAAACTATTCTCAAGTCTGCCATTTAAGTCAGGGATTTATCATGCATGATTTGTGCTCTACCAAGAAGGCAAAACCACTAAATCTGATTGTGTCAATTCCAAAACAATACAAACTAATTTTTTTACACTTTCCTCTTACTCTTTCTAGTTTCGATGGTAATTCTTTTTTATCATTTGTTCTTTTAAAAATAACTTCATAATAAATTCCTCCATAAAATTCATTCACGAAAAATACATTAATTTCGTTTCATAGTTCAATTTTTTTCGCTTTTTTTTATTCCAAATGAAACAGTAGAGAACATTTTCTTTAAAAATAGGCTAACATTGAAATGTTAATAGATTGTAAAAAAAATTTTAATGTTTTCTGTCTTTTTGTTATCCCAATTAACCCTATTTGAACCTCTTGACAAACCTCGATTTAAGAACCCCTTTTGCAAATTAATAAATTACTTTCTCATTAGACTCATTAGTTAAGAACTTTTAACGTTTTATTAAATGAATGAATATTTATGATTTATTTTACAAAGATGCTTGTGGTTTACGTTTATAACCAAAATATTCAAATCCAATTTGTAGAGAACAACTTAATTGTTCTCTATTTCTTTGATAAAATCAGTTGGCAATTTTGTTTAACAAATTACTTTATTTCAAAACTTGAGTGCTGATTTCGACATACACTATAAAAAAAAAACTTTGGATCAAAGTGCGGTAAAAAGTACCAGCACTCAAGGTAATGGCACTTTTTTCAGTAAAATCCATTTTTACCGAAACATATTGCGAAACAAAAAATCTGATATACCGTATTTTTCAGTAATAATTAATGTAAAATAAATAAATAACTCTAATTAAATAAATATAGCAGTAAAGATTACTATAGATAATATATTTTATTTATAAATTTATGGTAAAATGTATTTTACGGATGATGAAACCAAAGTGCCGATACTTTACAGCGTTATTTGATTGTTCACAGTATACTTGGCAGAGAAAATATCAATGCATAGAATGTAAATTGTTAAACGATTTCATTCGCCATTGAAAGGTATAAATATCTGAAAAATTAAACCAAAAACAATTACTAAAATTAAAATAGTTCATTAAATATCGACCATAAAGGTAACTGCAATAAACTAATAAAATTTTTTATGCTTAACGAAACAGTTCTTGTTTATTGAGTTCATTTCATTTTCTAAAAGCATCTAAAATCTCTAGAGAATAAAGGTTGACTTATCTCGTTCGGAAACAAAATAAATCAGTTAAGACAAATTAAATTTTTTCCAAAGAGGGTTCCCATAGGGCCTTATTCTTTACGGAAATAAGTACATCAAGGGGGAAATGCCCTCAAATGAAAGTTTAGCACGAGGGACTCTGAAGAAACAAGGACCACGCCTTCGTAATTAGGATATATTTTTATTTCTGTTTTTAGTATTTAACTCTAATGCTGGCTTAAATGAACTAAATGTTCCGGAATGAAATTAATTTACGAACATTTAGCAGAAAAAAACTGTATTTGAATCCGAATAACCTGATTATCCGTTCTTAGATATGTATTGTTGTGAATAAAAATAAATGGCCATGCATCGAATAACTGATAAAATAAAACATTATTAACTATGCCAAACATCGTGATTGAATTATGATTGATTGATTAAGTTTAATATAATTTAATTTTAGATATACGTTTAATAATCAATTAAAAGATGAGTTTATATTTTTAAATAATTTTTTTATAAGAGTTGATTTATTTAACTTACTATTTCATAAGAGATGTAGTACTTATAAAGTAAACACTTATATAAGTTATCTGCATAACTTACCGTGCAAGAAAATATCCATAAACAATGGCTAATGAAATGGTCTTATATTTCTACCAAATGTGTATTTATGATCAATATCCATGACAATTATTTACAAAACACAAGAATTCAAATGTTCATACCTAAAATGAGAAAAAATATCATTGTTAAAACATTTTAAAATTATGATTTTGAAATGTAAACACTTCACAAACGTAATACTGCAAATAACAGAAACATAAACTTACAACGAAAAATGTTTGGTATTCAAAAAATAAGTTTAGTTTTTCTCACTGTGAACTATAATTAATTTTATTCATTTATTTTTCTTTAAAAAATCTTACTTAAGTGAAATCTTACTTAAATATTATTTTTTCAGTTATAAAAAATGAGTAATCCAATTTTAAATTATCTTTTACCGACACTACTCGAAATAAATATACTCAACAATGTTTTTCCATAGCCAATCTGCATAAATTGACGTCATAATTTGAGGGTTTCAAAAAATTCTATAAATTCCCTACATTATTTTAATCGCGACAAAAAATACTCCCATATTTCATGGAAGATTGCTTATGGATACAAGGTAATGAGAGACTTTTTGGATAAATTTGAAACTAAATAATTTTATTTGCACTCTAGTTTATTTATTATTTTGTGGTAAGCATTGCTCGAAAAAAGAAATTAAATTGTATGTATGAAAATTAATTTCTGTGTTAACTAAGCTGCTACAACATGCAGAGCTAAAAGTACTCACACTTTTCTCACTTTCTTACTAAGAGCTACCTTATTCACCAGATTGGAATTCAATAGATTTCAATTCCATTCATGTTTATTATGTTGTGTATTATTACTTTAAATTTTATTTTGTGTTTTATTACAATAGTTTTATTCGTATCCCTTAATTTTAGGTACATAAATTGTTTTTCAATTTATATATTTTATTTATGTCTTCGATATTATGCATTTTTTTCCAAAATATATATTTACGACGCGAATAAATCTTTTTGTCTTGTTAAACATTAATTGGCACAAAAGATCCAACATGAATGCATACTAGGTATCCTAAAAAAGTTCTACATTGTCTCGTTTGTTCTAATTAAATTTACTTTCCTATTTCAATTTAAATCTAATTTTAAAATTTTTTTATGAATATATGTGAATAGATAAGTTATTGCCCATTTCAGAAACTCTTTCGTCTCGTTTACAGTTTTACATTAATGCTTAAAATTATCACTCCGGAGCATTTTATAAATATGTTAACCCTTTGTTTACGGCTTTTACAACTGATGGTTCAGAATTGCACATACTGTCATACTCTGTAGGGAAAAGGTTAATATACCGATAACAATGTTTTGAATATAATTTAAAAATCCAGTTGTAATAAGCTTTTAAATTATAGTGCATATAAGTTGAGTTATTTCTTGTAACTCTGTAAAATTTCAACTCGATTAACAAAGGACTCCAGAACTTCCTTTGACAGTTTGCCTTTACAGCATGAAAATATTGAAAAAGTTTGCAATATTTTATATAAATGTATTACTTAATTTTTCATATTTTTTAGAATTATTTTAGCATATTTTATTCTTTTTTTAATCAAGATTTTTTCTTGTGTAATGAGAGGAATTACATTAACAACAAAGATAAAATATATTATATTTCATGCATATCCAGTTACTCCTTATAACCCTGTAAAATTTTAACACCATTTTCAAACGACTCGATTACTTTTCTTGTGTCTTATAATGTTATAATGTTCTTATAAATACGAGTGTCTAATAATGTTAAGTAAAACGCCATAAAAATGAAAAGTTGTTTTTTCTAATGATACCTGGACAAAGGAAGCTCGCCAGCTATTTGCCTTTTGCGAATTAAAGCAGGAAGGTGCGCCTTTTGTTTGACAAGAGAGAACCGCAAGGGTGAAACTACGTCCTAGCTCAGACAACCCAGGTATAAATGGCTGCAACGCTCATTCGTCAGACCATTTCCTCAGTATAGACATAGAAGTGAAGAGGAAGGAAACATTCTGCAGACCACTGAAGATATGACACTGGTTAGCAATCGACCACAAGATTTTCGAATCCATAGACATTACGAGCACGTATATCGCATTTACTCGAAGGGTCATAATGGAGTCTAATTATCTAGCCGCAGAGATACCACTGACTTGTAAGTTTGCCAACATTTTAAATGCACATAATTCCTCACTTGTTCAGATATTTTTAAATCTTTTTATAATCTTTATTCTTATTACTCAACCAACTTATACAGCGTGACTAGTTTCCTAAACTTCTATGTTAAACTAGATTATAGTTAATTATTTTCTGAACTTCATTAAACTTTAATTATTTCTTGTAACGGGGTAAAATTTAAACTCGATTATCATATGACTCGAATATTTTTCTTGTCAGCAGTGTCCTATGCAATCTAAAAATGACGTAAAAGTTTTCAAATGTTTTAAATGCACATATTTCTCATTCGTCTTTTTTTAAATCTCTTTACATCATATATTCATGGTGCACCAACTTTAGTATTGTGACTAATTTGATTAACTGCAGTGCTACGCTTATATATTTCAAAGATATAGTTCTGTCTGTTCTCAAAACATTTCGCAATATATCTCATTTTGTCTTAAAAACTTTCAAGAAATTCGTAGCAGAAACAAAATTTTCTTGTAACAGAATTAAAACTTTTATTCTTTAATAATTTCTTTCTCTGTTTTTCTGTTTAAGTTCTTTCTCAATTGCTGTAATTCTCTGTTTACTTTTTTTCAGGGTATTTTTTCTAAATTGCTTCAAGACATTTTTAATTTTTTATCAGCTGTTGTTTTCAACATTTACTGTTTAATGTGTTTCATATATTTCTTATCATAAATTCCTTTCGTACAGTGGGTTTAAATATATGCACCCAAATAAGAAATGAAAATTTAAGCAATGCGAAATATTTGTAAGATAATTAAATCTCAATTTTATTTTTAACAGATGCTCTTATTTTAAACTATTTTAAACACTCATAATATTTTTTGATGGACTTAAGTGAAGAAAAAAATTTAATTACTTGGTATCAAAGGAGCTAAACTTAATCACTTATTAGTAATATGCAAATTTAATTAAATATTTGGAGCAGGTGTTGCACTGTTAATAAGGATAGAAACTTCGTAGTAAATATTTAAATTTTCAGGTAAAGATTCTGAAGTTCTTTAAGTCTTCGTTACAGGAAACTACCATACTTAAGAAGTCCAGTACACTCTTAGAAATTTTTCAAAAAAATGGTTAAATAGCAATTTATTTAAATGTTATTTTACCATATTCAAATCGATTATTAAAATAACCATAAATAAGATGGTATTTAAACTGTTTACTGTGCGAAAAACCGTTTAAGAACAGCTTTCACCTAATACGGTTAAACAACTAGAATTTTATTGCTGCAACTAGGACCACCAAATAAATCCACTTAGTTATTTGTAGATGGATACACATTATAGCCGGGAGGGCTAATCTGACAGACAGAATGGGAGTTCGAGTCAGAGCGTTTTCGCCACAATATTTAATTCATTCTTTTTCCCCATTTAATACATGAAGAGTATCTAATGCCCTGCGCTCCCTAATTTGCATATCTGGCTATTAGAATACGGTAGTTTCATCCACTCTAGCACCATAAATCTGCTTAACATGAATAAGTCCAGTATTTCTCATTGCTCCCAATAGATGGTGCCACCTTTTTACGGTTTTGAAGTCATTCAAGCTGTAAATGGTTAATAAACCGCATAGTTTTGTATTCATGGTTATCTAACCATATTAGTTGTAACGGTTTCAAAACTGTAAAAGTGCTAAATGTAAGATTTTCGGTTAATTGGATAGATAGACTCCTGCGGGTATTTCACCGTAATTTTAGAATGAAAAATCTAACTGTGCATGCTTACATTCCTTTTTAATCTTTTTCCTACAAAATTATAATTGTATTATCAAGTACTGAATACGTTTTAAAAGTGTTAAAATTGTTTTGTTCAAATACATAATCGGGTAGTATTTTATAGCGGTTTTTATTGCTGACTAAATTAATGAATATTTTTTTAAATAAATTCAAAAATCAATGAGACTTATTTCATTTATACAGACATCACAGTTCAACACAAACAAATAGAAATACTATAGAAATCAGACAATCGCTACTGACGTTAGCAATTTTTAAGGCACCACAACTTATTTCATTACCGGAAAAAACAGAGAGAAATTTAAATTATAATTTTTATATTCACATCAGAATATTATCTTGCAATCACACTGGTTTAGATGTTTTCAGGTCCACCAATCTGCTTCAGATTTATCATATTTTGATATCATCTTTGTTTTTACCTCATTTATATTAGTTTCAGACGAGTATTGTGCATATTTGTTTTCTCATCATTTTAATATTCTCAATAAATATAAAGAAATTCATTACAGAATATCATGTTTATAAATTGCAAAAGGTTTCATATTTATTATTTACACAGAGAAACATTTTTTTAAAAATTTTCTGTTGCTTGATATTTTAACAGACATTAGATACTTTCGTATTGTTGATTAAAATCTACAATCGGCTTCTTTCTCCAATATTCAGATTTTTTTATTATTTTCAAACTGATATTTTTAGGCTATTTTTATTTTATCAAAATGAACAAGTTTAGAAACGTTATACATAATAGAGGTATATCATTATGCTGCGAAAAATGCCTAGGGTATTATATATTTTAAATACAATATGTATTATGTATTTTAAAAGTGGTATTTTTTATTTAAAATGATTTAGTGCATATATTTGTTTAAACAGAATTACTAGGAGTGCAAAGGAATAATTATTTTAATTTGTGTTCTGTTACATGTGTGAAATTATTTAATGGAATTTAAATACTTTTTCTACACTGATTTCAAATTTTTTTAATCTGTTTCTCTTTCTAGGCTGAAGTATTATTAAATGACATTTTTTGGCTATTTTTGTCAAAATGAACAAGTTTAAAAATGTCATATATAATAGGGATCGCTCAAAACTTCTAGAGGAGTAAAGGCATACCACCAAGTTTAAAATTGCATGAGACCCCATACACGGGGAAGTCATAATACGCCGCTAGGGTCGTTTCCTATTATTAACTGTTCTTTGGAGTGCTTCCGAATATAAGAGAATATATTCATAATAAGAAAGCTCTCTTAGCCGCGTATGTCGATACTACTGGATATGATTTCCAATGCAATTTTGATCCTGATAATATTCCCTTCTTCCCCTATAAGTTTGTCGGAACATATATGCGACTCCCGATTTCATTTAAAGTTTTCATGTTGTACATTTCGACAAAAAATAGACTGAAAATGTCATTTAATAGAAATCTTCAACTTTAGTAACAAACCTAATTTCAGATTCAAAATCCCACACCAGAATTAGGCAATATGAAGTATTTATATTTTTTTCAATGGCAGTCACTGAATTTGAATCTTTTCCTATGAAGATGCCGGAATTGCTGCTCATTTCGCGTTACCCAATGGGCACCTGTGACCCAAACTCACGGAGGCGAGCAACATTGCCCACGCCACACTGCGACAAACGCGTTTATAGGGTGGGCCACATTCACACACGGCAGAGGACAGCACAAAGAGAGAGAAAAACATCCATGCCCAGAGCGGTATTCGACCCCGCAGCCAATGGCTTCGCAGTCATGCGCGCTAACCGCTCCGCCACCTAGCCGGCAAGTATTTATATAAATACAACAAAAACCAAATCACGTAAATTAAGCTCAAATCACGCATATTAAGCTCAAATCCCATATATTTTAAGTAAATTTAATTACATTTTATTAACCAGAAGTATTATAAGTTACCCTTATTAATCTAAAATTGAAAATATGGATTAAGTTACACCCTTTTCTCTCTAAAGCAAATTTAATAAACTGAGTTAGTTGCGATATTATTCCAAGCGTTTTAAATGAAGAAAACAAAGTGGTTCGTAAACTTTTTCCTCTAAATTAAAAGAGCATTATAATAATCCTTTTTGTTTACACTTGCTCTTTATTAGAATGTAAAAATAATAACAGTACCTACTTTCTAATTTCCAGGAACTTAAGAAAAAAAAATCATCCGAGTGTTTCAAAACACAACATTCAAGCAAAGCGAAGAAATAATTTCATTTGGTTTTCATTTTCCACAGCAAATCAAAACATTTTCTTCCATTCTGACAAAAAATGGTAGGTGTCAAATCACGCAAAATTCGATTTTTGTGCTCCAGACTTTTTTTTTTTTTTGGCGTAAAAAGAAATTGGGAACAAAAAATACATATCAGAGGATCCTTAATAGCGGTACAAATGTATGATATCACGCGAAATCCTTTTTTCGGCTCAGACTTAATCTAAAATATAGAAAATGACGTCTCCAAATTTTTTTGGGTGTGGTTTAAAGATCGTCAAGGAACTTTTAATTTTTTATTTTTGAAATTGGGTACTTTATCAAACGATAGATTGTTCATATTTTATTGAGAGGCTTTGGCTATAAAATATAAATTTTCTTCTGCTTTTCGACGTTCTGTTTTTGCCTAATAGGATTTGTATTTATGAAAAGTTTTATTATTTATTCAAGATAGCGTATTCTTCTGGCTGCGCAATTTTGATAATGAAAGTTTTTACTTTATTTTAAAGAATGATAAATTTGTATTTCTCAAATAAATTGTGTTTTTTTTTTTTTTTTAATATTTAAAGATAATTTTAGTAAACAAATACTTTGCAATGTTTGTAGTAACTATGTCTTTTTTTAATATATGTAGTTTTAATAAGAAAAAAATGCATATTTATGGGTACACTTTAAAAATGAATGCTCAAGTATCCATAACATATTATCATGTAACTTACTTCGTTTTTGACAAAATCGTTTTCTGACTCCAAGCAAATATTTCATCAAAGTGACGAATTAACTATCGTCTCTTCCTTGAGGAAACGAATTTCGTCAAAATTAAAGAAATATTTCCTCATTCTAATACTCATTCCTAATTTTTTTCTAAGAAAAAAAAATCTCGTATCGTCGAATTTCTAATAATTGCTTCATGGCGGGCATCATATAGGTAAATCAATGTCCCCACGAAAACACGAGAAAGAGAGATAAAACAAAGTGATAATTTACACCCGTGCCCATAATTCGAATCCAGGAACTAGATGAGACCAAATCCGTGACCACCATACAGTCCAGTCGGTTTATTTTTATGCTTTATTTTGGATTGTCTAGGGTTCATTTAAATTAAATTTCTGAAACATTTAAACGCGATAAAATTGAGAGTTCACGTTTCATTACAAATCACTTGATTTTGTGACGAAATGAATTCCAAAATTAACGAAATACAGCCCAAGAGCTGCTGAATCATAAAAAGCGCAATTTGTATTCCTGAGAACATAATTATAAGTAAAAGCTTGAAAATGGCGGGGCATCAGTAATATTTGCATTCTGACTGCAGAGATTAAAAAAAACCAGAAGTGAAATTTTATCTTGGTTATTTGCTGAACCTTATTTTAAAATCTGTGACTACTGTGCAAACAATTGTAAATAGTTGGAATATATAAGTACATCTATAAAAGTAAACAATGAATCGATGATACAACTTTTTAACGAATAAACGTATCAGTGAATCAGCAAAACAATAAATCAATGAATGAGCACATGAATTAATCAACAAGTCAATAAATCAGAAAATAAAAAAAATAAAAAATTAACAATTTTATACTCCAGTGAATCAAATGAGAAAATTTAGCAAATTTATTGAACAGTCAAGCAGCATGTGCATTAGTAGATCTCTGATTTAATAAAACAGAAAATGAAGGATTCAATGATTAATTTAATCAGCTGATTTGTTTCATTTTTCTGTCACTGTTTCATTAACTATTTGTGCCGCTGATTTGATGGTTTATGGATTTGTTGAATTATTCTTTCACTGACACATTAATTTTCTATTTTATTAATTCGTTATTCTTTCATTTATTATCATGCCAATTGTTAAATCCAGAAATTTTATTTAACTTACTGATTCTTTAATTCACGAATTCATTGATTTCCTTATTTAACAATTCATCCTTTAATTTCTTGACTGATTAACTGATTTCTTAATCATTTCATTAAATTATTTCATTTCACAACTGGAAATCAATTATGTGAAATCAATCACTTAGTGTTGTCCATGTATCGTGTTGTTGCTTTGTAAAATCTCTCTAATATCTAAACTCCATGGTTAAAATATCATAGCAACAGAAAAGCTTTAAACTGCAATGACTAAGAGCTTCCTAATTCGAATAAACAGTTATGTAAAAAAAACTGTATTCACGATTCATTATTGTCTGTACCTGATTCGCATAAAGCCTATTGCTGAACATTTAATCTTTCAACTGAATGGCACTTAAATACTTAAATGCAATTCAGATACCACCAATACCTCTTTAACCTCATTTACTAAAAAGATTTTTTTTTTTTAAAAAAAAGCATTTAAAGCTTTCTACCTCTGTCTGCATTCGTTCACCCCTACAATGACTGAACAGAAATAAAAAAAAACATTAACAGCGTGAAAGAGGCGATATTTTAATCGAAAACGCTTCGTTTAATGGCCATTTTAAACGCGATGAACCTTTTTCTATAAATACTCAGATTTTAAAAAGAAGTGGTCGTTATTCTATTTTAGAATAGTTTGCCCGAAGCAAAAAATATTATGGGTTTTGTGTTTAATAGTCTTTTTATTCAAGCATTTGGTTAAAGTCTAAACTTAGGAACAAATATGACGTTAAAATAAAATTTTGAACTGCAAATTCTTTTTCTTTAAGACATAGGGCATCTATTTTAAATACTGTCATATTGATGTGTAAGCTTTAAAGCTTGATGTTTATTTTGATTTAAAATTCTTGAAAGTAATAAAATTGCTCACACCATGTTAAAGTTGTAACGACAATTTTATTTTGTAAAATTTTTTTATACATAAAAATATTAGCATAAATAGAATAGAAAATCTGTTTAAATAAATGAATTGGTAATTATGAAAGAAAAAATATATTCTTCATAATTTACATATCCTAAAGTTACAGGAATGATTTTTCATAATTTAAAAATTTAACGTGGGCCCTTTTCCAAAACAAACAACTTTTTTCAATTTATTTTATTAATAATTATTATTTTTCAGATAAATGAATTTATTAATTTAATAATTTTATTTATATTATATCAAGATTATTTCACTACCATAATTTATTACATAATTTACTAATTATTACTTATTAAATAAACTACTTGTTTAGTGCGTTTACGCTACTCATCTCTAAGTATTCTAATTTTCTCAAAATTCCATACTAAAAAACGCATATTCTAATATTTTGTGATAGAAGTGTCTCTTTAAAGCTTAGGTGTTAGTTATTAATTTTCATAATTATAAATAATTATTAATTTTTTATCAAAAATAAATATTTTAAGCAAAAAAAAAAAATTTTAGAAATGTAACTGTTATTTCACATTTACCCCCTTTCCTCGAAATAATGTGCTAGAATTTAATTAAAGTGGATGCCTAAGTATAAAATTGTTAAGTTTCCATACTTGAAACAAGTAGTTAAATGAAAGATTCTAAATTAAGACATATGAAAATAAAATCGCGTTAAGAAATTGAGCCTACTTAGAGAATCGTAAGCTACATTTAGCAATACATTCTGCATGTAACAATATTACTTCTCACTTCAGTGGGTGAATTTCAACATTGTTGTAACATTTATTTAAATTGCTGTCTCAATATTTTTTAAAGTGTTGTTAAATCACATAGCAATAGTGTTAAATACTTAATCTCAACACTGTTAAATTCCAATCACTATATTTTTAAATTTAGGTCAAATGAAGAGATTTCAATATTGCTCTTTATGACATTAACAATATCTGCATGTAACAATATTACTTCTCACTTCAGTGGATGAATTTCAACAATGTTGTAACATTTATTTAAATTGCTGTCTCAATATTTTTTAAAGTGTTGTTAAATCACATAGCAATAGTGTTAAATACTTAATCTCAACACTGTTAAATTCCAATCACTATATTTTTAAATTTAGGTCAAATGAAGAGATTTCAATATTGCTCTTTATGACATTAGTTTTCACTTTTAAAAATGCTAAATTGTTATTCTTAAACTATATTGGTATATTGTAATTTCAATAAAGTTCTTATGTATTGTTAAATTCTTGCATCAACATTTTTAAAGTTTTATTAAATTGTATTGTATTGTAACATTGCCATTTGGTCAGTTTTAATATTACTCTGTTATTATAGTTTGCTTCTGTTATAATATTTTTAATTGTTGAGACTGAATATTTTTAAATTCCAGTTGCTAAACAAACAAAAAGTTATCGGCTCAAGGAATGCATATATTTATTAAAAAATGTTTCTTTATTAAAAATACTACTTGTCAAGAATATTTCAATGTACTTGATATCATTGTCAACTTTCCGTCTCAATATTTTTTACATTGTTGTTTAACTACTTACTGTATCATTAATGTTCAGTCACATTATTGTAATATTTCATTCAAATAGGTGAATGTCATGATTGTTGCTCTATGCGACTAACGTAAAATTGTTTAATAAATTATTAAACAACTGACATTGTTAAATTATAATTAAGTCAAATTGTTATTATTAAGTTATGTGGTGATATTGTTAGAAACTAATTACACCATTTCTCTTTAGAGTTAAATTTATTTTGAACATTATGAAATTGCTGATGTCATTATGTTTAGTTGATATTAATAAATTATTTTGTAAAAAAGTTAACAAGTAACTTTAACATTTTTAGTATATAATAAAATTTTAGTTTCAACATTATTAAACTTCCCTTTAATTGGATTGTAACATTGTTAATAGCTTTGTATCACTGTTGTTATATTATCTCTGTTATTTTTATTGTTGCTGGTTTAATTTCTGATTTTTAATATTGTTATATCAATAGTATGAACAAGTAATTAAGAAAAGCAATTCATTATTTAATAGTACTACTTCGAAGTTCAAATGAGCGAATTTCAATAATGTAAGCGTAATTAGTGACTAAATAATCAAGAAACAGATGGCAATTCTCCTCGAGCTTTAACTAATCCATACAATGACAGCTAGAAATAGAAGTCGATTTCTCCCCATAATAACCACTACCTTAATGCCCAATATGAAACATCTGTTTCACCCGAATGTCAACCAATTGGTGATCTTCATTGAGATCGATGGGTCTAGAGATACGGAAATAGACTTGACACCCAGCAAAACCCTGGATTAAAATAGAGCCAGACAAACCTAAACTTCAATGACGCAGAATTTCTTTTTTTTTTTTTAGAATTTGACTGATCGTTCTCTTTCGAATAATTCGTATTTTTGACGCGCCATTCTTCTCTTATACGACAGAAAAATTAATTAATTTGGGGGATTGCTTTTTGCGATCCCCCCTAACAGTTCCATTAACTCATGGAACGTAGATTAAATCCTTTTATCCAATCAGCTTCAG
Organism: Parasteatoda lunata; assembly: GCA_949128135.1. NCBI lineage: Eukaryota > Metazoa > Arthropoda > Arachnida > Araneae > Theridiidae > Parasteatoda > Parasteatoda lunata. The sequence continues at coordinate 38,005,904 of OX421972.1, read as the reverse complement.
CCTCCATTTTGGAAAACTGGCGTGAAAGTTCCTGAAAGTTCGACAAATGCATTTACATTCCGCAGATATCACCACGTCCCCCAAACGATTTTCGTGAATTCATTATCGGCAATCTGTGGCATCAGCACAATTGGGTTTAGAGTATATTTTTAAGAGAATACGAAATTAACGAGGTTGCTTTCTGAAAAATGTCTCGATCACGTGAAAGATTATCTAGTTTAACTTTAGTCTTTGACATTTTGATTCATTGGCTGCATGTCTTTGTCTCTGTTATTTTTCCTGCCACCTTTTTGAGTTTATAACCTTACCGTCGTTTATTTAAAAAGTGATTGCTGAGTTTTTTTTTTTAAGACTTATAGGAGATAATGCTGAACATAACTCAATGATGACAGAACTCAATGTAGTTAATTAACTCAGAAAAAAAATTAAATTAAAGGAAGTAATACAATATTTTATTTTTATTGCACAGCACTTAGTCCGTTAGTATGCAGAATTAATTTTTAACATTTATTATAAATATTGAGGAAATATTTCAGGTTTCTTATGTCACATATAAGTTAGAAGTAAAGTTCTAGCTTAATTAAAAATATTAAATAAAGTTTTTATTGCTTAAATTTTTACTGTGCTCTTTTATAACAAAAAACTGATTCAAAAAAATTAGTCAATTCTAAAATATTCAAAAATGTTTTTTTTTTGTTGGTATTCTTCTTTTATTTTATGTGCCATAATAATGACTGTAATGTCCAAACTATTATTCAAATATTATTTTCTAGTACACTGCGAAAAAAGTACTGTCAAAATTACCAAAATATGGTAAAATTTACCATGTTTCAAGCACTATATGGAAACACTAAAAAGCTCGAAGTTTTGTCCGAAGCGGTTTGATAAAAATTTTGATAAAATTAACAATAAAATATGGTTTCATTTTATAAGATCTCAGAAATGTCCTTATTGTACAGTGCGGTAATTTTACCAGAATTATTTTTCTCTCTTTGTAAATGATCTTATTTCTACACGTCTTTTTTTTTCTTTCTGAATCTTTCATATTTTAAAATATTAAAAGACTTTAGATATTCCTAAACTCTTAAATATCACATAAAAAACATTTTTTTATTTATATTAATTTTTGTCATAATCGGATTGGCATTTAGACATCTTGATTCTACTTAACATTATTTAGCAACAATTAAGAGTCATTACCACTTTGTAACTCCTAATCTTTACTTTAAATTATTTCAAAATTAATAATTTCAACTCGCGTGTAGGGATTACACTGGTTAAACTGCACTATTAAGTTTTAAGACTTTGAGTAACATGATGTTTATTTAATTTTTACGAAATTAAAAAAAAAGTATAATTTTTAAATGAAAAATTTCTAAACTTTTTTTTGATTTTTTAAACTTTTTTTTTAGTTTAGCTAAAAAAGCGAGCTAAATGTTAAATTATTTTTAAAATTATTTTATCGTTTCAGAAGGCTAGGGAAAAAAATAAATTGTAACAATATGGCGAAATTTTTAATATAAATGCAATCACAAAATTATTTTTTAAGAAATACTGTTTATTTTCCATATTATTTGACTGCTTCAAAAAGTTAAGCAGTTAGCAAAAATTAAGAAGTAAGGAGAATGCCTCTAGCATGGCAACAGGCTTTGCAGATTATCGCAGCATCTGCAAATTTACATTACCCTTTAAAATGAAAATCCTCAAAACGCAAATTTTGCTTAAACAATATAAAATGCTCTCTAAGAAAGGTTTTCTCCAAATTGTACAAACATCCTAACTCTCCCTAGAACAACATGATATGCAATTATGGAGTTAATATTCTACTGCGAGCCCGAAGGTCCTTTGTTCGAATCCTGCCGGCAGCCAACAAACTCACCACACATTTAGCTCAAAATTGAGTATGAATCAGTTTTGAATTCATGCTGATGTCAAATTCGACTATTATTTGTCTCGGAGAAATTCTGCCACATTTTTTGCTCAAAAAAAAAGCAAACAATTTTTTACAGTTTGCTTGCATATAATTCTTAAATACCTAAAATTTGTGTACTTATTAATAACTTTAAATTATGCTGAATTTTGCTATAATATTGATTTTTTGAGTATGTTTAGGTAGGAGACAAATTTTAGATTGATGGAAATAATACTGTGCATTTTCTCCATAAATACTGCTCTTCGGATACATCATTGCTCGTACCGAAACAGAATCGGATGATTAGAAGACTATTTTTTAGAAGTCTTGTGCCTAAAAAACAATCTGAGAAATTTCTAACAACTAGCGTTTTTTTTTTTTTTCAAAGTAAGTAGTTTAAAACTAGTAATTCAATTTCTTGAACAAATCCCTATTCTCTTAAAAGTTATAAATTATAAGTTATTTTTTTCTGAAATAATGAGTATTGCATAGGTAAAGCTTAAAAAAACAGAAGAGCATTAATTGTGACTTCAACTAAAAAAAAGACAGTCTCTGTGAAATTAACTGAATAGACAAGACACACTACAGCACTGATTTGCTCTTTACTATTGCAGCAGATTACGACAAATCTACTGGAAACCAGAGTTAATGATATTACATCTAAGGTATTCAATCTTACTTCTTTATTGTAATGAGTATGGCAGTGGAATAATTTAGATAATTGAAGAGATATTGAAACATTGATAATTGATTTAGATAATTGATTTAGATATTGAAACATTGTGATTAAGCAAAAACGCTAGTCGCTGAGAATGTAACTGAACAGACATAACATTACAGCACTGATTTGTCCTTGACTATTGCAGTAGACTCCGATTAATCCACTAGAACCCAAAGTTAATAATATAATATCGAACGAATTTCATTTTGCTTTTTATACTGAAAAGAGTATTGAAGAGGAATAATTTTAAGAAAACAAACAAACAAAAGAGATTGTGAATTTAACCAAAAAAGGCAGTAGCTGGGAATTTAACTAAATATACATGACAATGCTGTACTGATTCGTTCTTGACTAGTACAGTAGATTCCGACAAATCCACTAGTAATCAAAGTTAATAATGCTATATCTAAAGTATTCCATTTTACTGTATCCCTATTCCAACTCACTTATACCTTTCTCTAACTGCAATATTCTCAAGATACAACTTATCGTTCCAAGAGGAAAGCCAAGCTTATCCAACTATTTAGATTTACTGTAACGTCTCCTAGTTGTCTCCCAAGATAATGCCTGTTTCAAATTCGCCGTCATCACATTAAGGTTAACTGAAATGAATTAATCATGAAGATACGTCATAACTAACTCCCTTCTCTCATATTATTATAGCAATAGCTCAGACTACAATTGCTTCAATATATTAACTCAAATCAGCTCTTCATTCATATTACTGGTTAGATCTTGACGGTTAACAAAAAGATTCCAACAAAGTTCTAACCTTCTCATTTTCCATTAATAATTAACACACATAAAACTGAATTTCCCATGAACTTAAAGGGTAGAAATATTGCTGGAAGCAAGTTTTATAACTGATTTACAGATATATATATGTAAAAAAAGGGCTAAAATCCCTTTTATCAGTGTTATAGTTAGCTTAAACAATGCAGTCGTAAGCCATCATACGTTTTAAAATGGTTTATTAACGGTAGGTTGTTATTGATAACAGTCCACATCCACTCTCCACAAGGGAGGGGGTGGACAAGACTTCCGACAATTCTGGAACAGCTTATCAGGATCACAACATGATGGAAAGGACATGCGAAAACCATTGCTCTCACATTTTATACTAACACATATTTGAGTAAAAAGGCACAGTTTTTGATTAATTGTGACTTTGAACATACCAAGCCAAAAAAATCAAGCAATTAACTTATAACTTGTATCGATTACTTTAATTGCTATTTACAATAATTGCATAAAGTTTTGTAAATATAGCATAAATATTTATGGAGAAATGAGCATTTTCATAAAAAAAATAATAATTAAAAGAAAAACATTTTTTTGCTTCATGGTGTTTTGCCATAATTTTAAAAATATTCAGTAAAATTAAAGTGCACCAAAAAAAATTTGGTACAATTTGAATTGAATTACGAAATTATCGTTTTAAAATTTGAAAAATGAAATTTTCTAAATGTGCAAGATCTGAGTATTTAAAGTAGTTTTTTTGCACTGCGCGTGTGCTAATAAAATTTAAAAATATTTTTTTTATAATTTTATATTGAATCGTATCTAACAACTAATGGAAAAAATTTGATTTAAATATCTTAAAATAGTAAAAAGCTTCAAAAAATTTTCTAAGTAGTTTTTTCACTTTATTAAAGAAATTTCAAAAAGATAAATGGTATTCCACAAATTTAATTTTGTTCTTGCTGCCCTGTCATTATAGGGTAGTGTGATTTGCAATACTAGATAATAAAATTTGTGGAAAATCCCTGATTATTTTGAGCTTTCTTTTAAAAAGTACAAAAACTACATAGAAAATTGCTTGAAACTTTTTACATGTTTAAGATAGTTAAAAAAATAATTAAAAAATAAAAAATAATTTTAAATTTTTTCCACGCATGCGCAGTACAGCAGAACTACATTAAATGCTCATATTTAAATGCGCATTTTTCAGCATTTTTTCAAACTTTAAAACAACAATTTTGTAATTACTTTTAGCTTGTCCCTAAAATCTGGTTTAATTTTACTGAATATTTTTAAAGTTATAGCAAAAAAAAAAAAAAAAACGCAAGACAAAAAAAAAAAAAAAAATTCTTTATAAAAAATATTATACCTGCATAAATATTTAAGGTAGATTAACAAAATTTATTCAGTAGTTGAAAATAACAATCAAAGTAATCGATACAAGTTACAAGCACATTGTTTGATTTTCTAGCATAGGGTGGTTAAAAATACTTGTTTTCTTTCGTAATTTATTCTCGGTATCTCAAACCTCTGAAATCTTTAAACTTTATTAAGTAAGATAAATTGCATGAACTAAATGCTTCTAAATTTACAAAATACTTCTCGCCGTGTTTCTGGAGCAATTAAAAAAAACTATCAAAAATTTTTTATTTCCTTATGCAATGTTTTACTCACAACTTTTAGTTTCAATATTAAGGTGCAGCTAAAAGTTTTCAAGTAATTTATTTTTTTCCGTTTCAGTTAAAACTAAAATTCCTGAACGTAAATGCGGTTTGATTATAATTTCACAACCATAAATATTCACATTTAAATAAATATTAGCATTTATTTGAACGCTCGTGAAAAATAATTTTTAATACTCTCTCACGCTTCATCATACAACAAGAATAATAAAAATGCCATACAGATTAAAAATATGAAAAGCTTTGAAAACTCCCTTTAATTTACAATATATAAAAATATTTTGTACTTACATTGAATTTTAAATTAAAGGAAAACAATTTAGTAATGCTAGAGTAATTAAATTGCATGATATGTTTCTAAATTTCCAAAAAATTTTAAAAGCCTAGATCACATTAACAAGGAATTTATAGTCTGTAGCAACAGTGGAGCAATTTTTCTAGAACATCCCCGCAAACTTTGCAAGGAATTACTTGAAGATTTAATCAACTATAAATAATTACTTGAAGTATATTTATATGATGGCTTAGGCTCTTGACAGCACATTTATACCATCAACGAATTGTCTTAATATTTTTTTGTCCCGCGTTCTCTAAAAAATTTTTGTCTCTAACGAAAAAGAATTCCCAATTGTCATAAGCTAATCAAAAACATAGCTTAAGGTAAAAATTAATGATTAGACAGCAGCGTTTTGTACGCAAAAAGGGAATAAAGAAAAAAATGAGGGCCTTAGTGAATTATTATTTTTTTTTTTTTTTGAAGCATCATTTTCAATATTATATTTCTTTCGTCAGTTGTATTTTTATAAATGGCAATAAAATATAGCTTATTTTGGAGAAAAAATATTTTTGTTAATATCTTGTTTCTTAGTAATCTCAAAGCCCTGTTCTTGTGCAAAATTAACCATAGCACGTTTAAAGATACAATTAACATAAATAAATTCCCGCATAAGAATCACCATTTTTTATCCGATTGTACGATAAGTTTCAAAAAATATATATTATTAAAAATATATTTAGGAATCCATAAAAGACGAACACAGAGAGACAGAAATTCATTTTTATACACTTAGATTAGGCAGTGGTAAATAAAATAAAACAGAATATTAGTCCCACTTTCTAATAAATTGGCAATAAAATAATTCTGATGCGTGTGTTCATTTTTCTTCCTAAAAATGGCATTTATCTGGTTCTTCAAATAAGTTTTTGAATTAATATAGCTGACAAAAAACAGAACTTTATAAGGATTTTGGAGCATGAGTCTTTCTCTATCAGACCTTTAATTTAGTGTTAAAATATTTAAAAGTAGTGATGGAAAAAAGATATTTTAATTCTAATTCAAAATTATATTAATACACTATCTTAGCTACCACTGAAAAAAATATATTCTATACCAATTACCATAATATCAGTAGTGCATATTACCGTCTGGGATTAAGCGTCATATGTGAATGGCGATATTTTAAAGTTTTCTTAGACGAATTTCCCATTAATCTTTCCTCCATGGGCTTGTCTTTTTAACACAAATCTTATTTTATTTTATTTCAATTAATACACATCATCAATATTAGTTGAGCATTAGTGTCAGTAATAATATGCAGATTTTTTACGGTTACCTAAAGCGCTTTTCACCTTATTTTTGTTTTTTAGTATATAAGTTACTTTTTTTATTTTAATTAATACATATTACCAACATTAATTAAGCATCATGGTCGTCAATGATAATATGACGACTTCTTACGGTTCTTCTAGACAAATAAATACTCTTATTCCATTTCTTTTTCTTTCTAGAACATGACTTATTTCTTTTATTTCAATATGCATATATTACCTTAATTGATTAAACATAATTGGCGTAATTAAGCCTTATTGACGTCGAGTTTTTATGTTTCTCCTAAATGAACTAGTACCACTTTCCCATTAATTTTTCGCTTGTGAACACATTAGTATTTTTTCTCTATTTCATTATCATTGATTTTAAATAAGTATTTTTTTAGAAACACGTTTAAAAGAATTGATATAAATAAAACAAAATCGCGTAGACTAAGTATAAATTTGATGACGTATATATATATATATAAGGACACGAATATTATTTACGGTAGTAGGAGGTAAAAATTTTGTTTTTTATTTCATTGCAATTTATTGCTAGGTTTTCTTTCATGACCTTAGTTGTTTCAAAATAAGTCAAATAAGAATTTTTCACAAATTATAATATATGGTTATAACAAACTTTCTCTCAATTTTACATGAATTTAAAAGTATCATTAAGGTCGCAGAATGAATTATCTTTTCTTTTTATTTACTACATTGGGGAACAAGTTTTTTTTTTCTATATCGTAAGACTTTATAGCAGTTTCGCAGATCTTAGGTACTTTCGTATCAAATCTGCAATCGGTGTACGGAAAATACTTCTAAACTGATTTAATATTATTAAAAAAAAAAATTATTGTAAGGTATACAAATACTTACATCATTTTTATCAAAGTAATTTTAATTGGAAAAAAAATTCGACGAACTAAGTCAAATAAATTTTGAGCAATAAAAATTGAGCAATAAAGAATATTTTTTTCTTTCTTTAATTTAGCTTAATTATGATAGTTTAAATAGCTTCTTAATATCTTTAAATTTAAAATGATAAGAACATTTATTTACTTCATGATACAAAAAAAAAACAGCTAATAAATTAAATAGAATATTTAAATATTTATCAAAAATTTTATCTTTCTGAATAAAGATTAAAAAAGTATTTTTTTTCTTTTGAAAACACGAGATTTTTTATTGGGTGCAAACAAACTGTTATTGGCTTAAGCCCTTTAAGAGGTGGGAGGAGGTAAACGTTAACATTCTCTACCTTTGGATCTCTCATCTGACTGTCCATAATTTTAATATTGCGATTCCCCCTAAGATTTTGAGGGTAAATACCCGAGTACGTCAAAAAAGGGGTATGTTTGAGCAGAGGATAACACTTAGTATCTAACACACATACACATAGTGTCTGATTTTGTTATATCGTCTAAAACAATTAATCAGCATATTGGTGGTTAATATGAATGACCATTTTGATTGCTATAGCTCGCAAGACTTTGGCCGTTGAATGAAAAATTATTCAGCAGGTTTGAACACCAAGAGTCAAATATATGGAATATGTTTTACACTTAATTTACATTACACAGTATTAAATATGTTTAATTTACAGAGAAAAAAAACTGTCATCGGGTGTGCCAGTTTAGAACCGTTTATTTCAATGAAAAGTACTGCTATTTAAAGACAGGTGTTTATTTTTTGATCAAACTAATACTATTATTTTTACAAACAAACTCAGTAATCTTAACAAAATGACTGAATTATTTCAACAAAAAAAATCTGTTATTTCAGCAAAAACATTTTTATAAATAAATATGTCAACATTGTGGTTGGTGTGCGCGCCGAAAGCAGAATTCGCATGAGTTTACACCGATATTAAAACATGGGTCAACCTCATCGGGAGGAGAACGTCTTCTGAGTCACGGCAGCTCTAGTATTTAGTTATGAAGAAAAATCTTGTAAAATGGCTTTACCTTAAAAAGCTTACTTATTAAAATCATAAGTAAAAACGTTTTAAACTATAAGTAGCCGCCCTTATAAACACGTCTAATAATTTAACTTATCGAAAAATTATATCTAAAGACAGATAAAAACCAGGTAGAGTGTCAATATAGCAACAACGTTGAATCGCAACTTTATATATACGATGCTCAAAACCATAAAATAATATATATATATATATATATATATATTTATATATTATTTTATATCAAATACACATTAATAAATGATTGTATGTAATTTTAAATTATGGGGAAAATATTTTTTAAAAATATCAAAAGCAAATTTTAAAATTTAAATAACAATTTTATACAATCTGGAAGACTGAAATATTTCGAAAATTTAAATTTCTAAAATCTCAAAACATAGAATTCAATGAATCTGTGTTAGAATCACAATTTCCGATTTCTATTGAAAAGAGCTGAATTTCCGGATGTTGTATTATTTTTCCTTTGGGTCCATCGCAAACGTGTTGAAACGTGAATGGAAATCGAAGGTGATGTCACATACTATGTTACACTGGTAGCCTTATTTATATGATAAAATCGGAGAATGTGTTCAAAAATAAACTGATGGTAAAGAATAATAGGGTTTTCTCGAGTAAGTTTTCTTTTATTGATGGAATAAAAGACCAAAACTGCATATTTTGCTTACGTTTGATTTGTAGAGACAAGTTCAGCTCACTCAGCATTCACTACATTTTATTCAGAATTTTATGAGATGAAAATGTAAGTTTTGTATTGAACCATTTTGTGATTATTCTAGAAATACTCTCAGTTCCCTTTTCATAGATCGTATCTAATATATATATATATATATATATATATACATATATATATATATACATATATATATATACATATATATATATATATAAGTTCAAAATGAAGATAAAGCAAAGGTAAATTACAGACAAATGAAAAAAGGGGGCGAATAATAACAATAACAAACAACTGGGGGGAAAAAAAGAATTAATTAAAAAAAAGGAATTAATTAAAAAAAAAAAAAAAGTTTTTTTAAAAAACCGGAAAATAAAAGATATAATCTTTTCATCAGCTCACACGATTATGTCGGTTTTTTAAAAAAACTTTTTCCTTTTTTTTTCTTTTTTTTTTTAAATTAATTCCTTTTTTTTAATTAATTCTTTTTTTTCCCCCAGTTGTTTGTTGTTATTATTATTCGCCCCCCTTTTTTCATTTGTCTGTAATTTACCTTGTTTTATCTTCATTTTGAACTTATGAGTTCTATTTACTTGCAGCTTATGCGCAATATATGATACTTATTATTTTTTTCTGGTTTTTTTTGTATTTATTTATTTTGCTGTATATATATATATATAAAATTCAATAAAAAAATTTTTATCAACATCATATTTATATATATGTACTCGTATATTTTTACACAGATGTGTGATACCTTTTTCTTCCTAATTTGGAACAAATTCATAATGCCTAAACTTCAGGGGTGTTGCTAAAAATAATTGAAATTTTTGATGTTATAACAACTTTCGTTAATTAACATTTTCTTAAATTATGTATTTTTATAGTCTCAAACGAAAAATTTTTTCAATAGATTATTTTAGTTACATGAATAACAAACTAAGAAAAAAATATATAGTCAAAACTACCAAAATATGGTAAAATTTATGGTGATTTTGCAGCTATGGAAACATCAAAAAGCTTGGTAATTTTTATCGAAACGCTTTGGTAATGATTTTGGTAAAATAAAAAATAAACATGGTTTTAAGCAATAAAATTTAATAAATGTGGTAATTTTATCATAGCATAAAAACTACTTATTCGGATAAGAACTAAGAACTACAATTTTTAAAATCAGAATATCTGGTAAACCGTTACCATGTGAACGGAAAAATTTCCAAAACATTGGTTTAAACAAGGTATATTTTGGTTTTGTTAACCAGATTATGTTTTTTTACCTCAAAAGCATCATTACCATACAGCACGGTTATTTAACCCATTTTTTCTTCTCCCTGCACTGCTGTTTGAATAGAAAGATCTTTTTTTATAGATAAAATGTAAATTTCTTTTAAATAATGACATTGTAAAAAATTTAAAACAAGTAAAAACATAGAAAAAATATTCATTTAAATTTCGTAAAAGTAGTATGTTCAATAATAAATTTGAGCAACTTTAACAACTTGAAATCTTCAAATATTTAAGCAAATAATAATAACCATTCAACCAGTAAATCAATAAAAACTAGTCCATTTTTTCAGTAATTGTACAAATATGGTAACGTTGTTGTTTACTAAAAACAGTTTTCGGAATAATAATTTCAAGGTTTCTCAACAGGAGAGATCAAAATAAAATGAAATATATTTGCATAAAAGAGAAGTGAGTTTTTCTCTGCTTCTTTATTAAAATGCTACAAAACAAAATAAATGCGTATAACACCACTAAAAACAAACAGAAATACTGTCAAAATAATAAATCAAAATGTGGAATGTCAGAAAAACACTCTTTAAAAAATTTCAGAAACTAATTTTGACTCGACAAAAATGTTTCCGAAAATCTTTATTTGATATCATATTTTCGATTAATTGAGAAAAATTTCTTTTATTTTCAAAAGTGGATAACTGAATCGCATTGACGCCGATTCAGTTTCAGAATGTAGCATATAGCTGCCACTACAAATATTAAATTACTATTCCCTAGAATATAAGACATTTTAAATCAATTCTATCAGGAGGTAACTTTCGACAGACGACGTTTGACATTGTCGGTAGCCTAGCCCCATATGGGTGACTCGTGGACGTTATCTGAACACACCTGCCTCGATTGAAACTCCCACTTCGATTTAAACACACCTAGTTCGATGAATGTCAGTGAACAGTTGACTTACAATTTTTGACTGCGATATTGTCTTCCTTACTCTGTTGCTACTCATATTTGATCACACGCAACGGAGGCTTGTACACACTCAACTGCTATATGCAACATAGGAGCGACCACGCCAACGACTGTTTTCCTAATACAGCTCTCACGACCAGCACTCAAAGCACCGTGATCTTAATACAGCTTTCTCAGCCTCTCGCCACTCGGCAATGAATTAACTAGTAGTATCCATTCATTTAATTTCCATCACAGATAAATTCTGTAGGTGGAGTAATGTAGCGTAGCTATCATTACTATTATTAAATTACAGTTCACCAGCATATAAAAAATGTTAATTTAAATTTATCTTGAGATACCGATTCATAGATTACGGCACTGTTGACATTGACATTTTTGAAATTAGGATTGACATTGTTGGTAGCCTTGTCCAGAAGAGATTCTCGAAATTATTAAGAAACGTTTTTAGAAACTACATGCACAGTAGCTGCCTCATGTATTCAGAAACGTTGAGGGATTATTTTTTTTCTTTATAGTGATTAGTCTATAAACAATGACAAACACACAAAACTTTTATTTATCAGGTCAAAAGTAGAAAAATTTCATTTTAACTACTTCCATGAATAATATTTGTATAAGCATTATTTTATTAATTTGTGTTTTTTATTTCAAAAATCGGCAAAACCAAATATAATTTTTTTGAATTTTTTACAAGCCTTTCTCAAATGACGTTATTTTATATTTTATATCTATTTAAAATCTTATCTACTATCTATTTGATCTAAGGAGTCATATGCCGGTGAGAGCTTTGATTCCTGATAGGATAACCCAAGATAGACAAGTGAAAAGGGAGACACCACATGAAGAGGAACCAGGTTGGTGGTTAAATGTGAGGCTAACAACCACGCCCCGTAAAAACACTTCCGTTTAGAAATCTCAGGAAGAAAAAACCGTCGAAAAAGAAGAATTAGCAGTTGAAGAAAGATAGCATTAACTAGATTTATATGGGGTTAACTGATTGCGACAGCCTTGGCCGGTAACCGGCTGTAGTGCCTAAGAAGAAGAAAGAAAGAATCTACTTAAAATGCAAAATGTTTCTAAAAGTCTTGATCGAATTCATAATTGGTGAGCATAATGTATAAAAAATATTTAAATAATAAAATTTTTGATTTTACTTCGGTCTTCAGTCTATCTTTACTGAAAGATAGCAGACTGGAAAAAAATTCCAGATCAAATTAAGGTAAATAGTACCAACACTTTTTTCAAAAAATCTGATATACCGCAATTTTTACAGTAACAATTCTAGTAAAATTACTAATTAAATAAATGTTACTGTAAAAATTACGGTACAATATTTTACGGTGAAAATAGAGTTTATGTATGATGCACCTAAAGTGTTGGTATTTTATACCGTATTTTTTACAGAGCAGAAACTTATTTCATAATATAGTAAACTAGTTTTTAATTTAGAAAACTAAACAAATATTTAGAAATGACTTAGAATTATTTTGATTGTATGAAAAAGTATGTTTTGAAAAGTCTATTCAATTCGAGATTGAAAATACATTGTAAGAATTAATGCATAATAAGTAATTTGGTATACTATATTTCATTTACTTTATCAAAAAAATCATACTAATTATCTAATTCTCTTCCCATAGTTAAGAAGATATAAGGCATTAGAAATAAACCCGCAAATATAAAATATTTCAGAAAGCTGAACACGTTTATTCATATAATAGAGCATCTAAAACAAACTTTTTTTTTTCATCGTTTTAAATATGTAAGAAAATGCAAGAGTATTTTATAATCAATTTTCGAAGATGAATTTTAAAAAAAAGATCTAAAACCTGGACAACTTAGTGTTTTAAATTCCTACTCACTGTTTAAAATAAATATATACAAATTAATTTTATTTTTAATCAACACATAAATAGAAATAGTCAAATGGAAGAATTGCAAAGAAATATTTACGGAGTTTTGTTAAAGGAATCAAATAACAATAGAAAGAGAAATCTGTTATTGTTTTTTTAAAATCTCCTTTGACACTTTAAGTCTTACAAAAATCTTTTAATCTCAGAGTTAAAGCGAAACAAAAAGGTATTGATTAAAGTGAGATCCCAAACTATCGAAAAACTTAAGGATTAAATAAACGATAGTCTAATTCTGTTTGCTCTTATGCTATTTAGAGTTAAAAATATCGGTGTTTTTAAGCTTAGAAATGGCTTTAGCAATATGCCTAAGAAGTGCCTAAAGTGCCAAAATATTTCAATCAAAATCAGAAATTAATCAGAGTTGCTTTCTCAACAAAGAAAGAAGATTTTTTTTATATTTCCAATTAAATATAAACAAATCAAAAATGAAACAATATGCGTACAGATTAGGAATTCTTTAAATTCTTGAAATTCTTTAAAATTATATTTTACTCGTTTTTTATTAAGTTTTTCCGTAATGGTTAATTATAGTGTAATTCTGCACATTGCCTTTGCACTAAAAGAGGGAAATTGCTGAGATATGATCAAACAAAGAAAATTATCCTTCTTTGTTAGGCAGCATTATTAAATGTAACAAACATGACCACATTTATAATTTTAAAAACTATATGTTAATAGATTATTAGACAATCATTTTAACCGAGACGATCAAATTATTTTAAGCATTCATTTTTATGAAATTTTTGTAACACTTTCAGCAATCGGACTGAGGAGCAATGAGCATCCAGTCCTCACGCCAAATTGAAATTTCCAGAGAATGTGTAGTTGCTAACGTACGATAGGAGTATGGGAAGAAATCCAAAAACTTGCGAGTTATCGGAAAATAATGCAGGCAAAAATATGGCCAACCCTTCGTTAATAACATAAAGTTTTCGTTAATCTGGCTTAAGATTTAAGGCCAAATAGTTCATTAGAAATTAAAATAAATCTAATAACGTATATGCTAACGTTTAATGTGGTTGAAGAAAGGAAGGTTAAAAAATAGATATTGATACTCACTTATGGTATTAGTTAAACACTTGTCTTGAAATAAAAAGTAATAAGTTACATTTATAGAAAATAGAAATATTAGCATTCCTTGTTTACAAAACTGAATAAAAATAAAATAATTGATTTATTTAAAGTGTGTTTAGGAAAGATTAAAAATGATTAAATTTATGAAATAATGGAAGTTTAAAAAGAAATATGTAATGCTTATAATAGCATCACAGTTCCTTATACATTTTAAACTAAAGGAATTTACAAAGTGTAGGAACTAAAATACCTTAAAAACTATAAATAAACAAATGATTTTTCAGATTATTTTTATCAATTAGAAAAAAATATATATTATTCATCCCATTTATTACTATCCAATTTACCCTTATCCAAAATCCAAGACGAGGCGTTTATCAAAAAATACCCCAATATAATTAAAAAACAAAGTTTCAGCCATCACTAAAACACCTCATTACTCCCAAATGTAACTTACTGCATGAAATAAAACATGTGTTGAAAACTTAAAAGCTTAAGTCTAAAATCTGTACCAATGAAGATTCCCATAAATACATCACTTTTTCTGGTTTCTTTCCAATGTTATCTATTGCCCTATTCCTAAGGCTGAAATAAAACTTTTGTTCAATATCACAAGAGGTATAAATTTTCCAAATCTTCAATGGCTTATCGTCTATTTCACTGAAAATTTCCCAATCTTTACTTTTTTCTCTGGAATTTTAGTTCTTTCTTCGGGCTGTAAGATACAGACTCCGTACAGTATTTTCTAAATCACCTATCATTTGCAGTACAGCAAAGAGCACGCACGTTTTTTTAGTATCGCCTCACGGCGCTAAATTCTACTTTTTGGATTAGAAACTAAAAATAAGTTTTCAGAAGAGGCCGAATCGAAAATAAATCACTATCTTTCACAAATAAATTTTAAATTCCACATTTATTTATTTTTTTCGATATTTAGATTACAGTGCAAGATACAAATAATGATGATAGATTCTAAATAAGGATTCATTTTAAAAAACTCTGGGGGTAAATGCATCCAGAATTTTCAAAAATTGGAAACGATACTGTGTAAGTTTGATTATATAATTGCGAATTTATTTAGTTTTATAAAGAAAGATCAATTGTAAAATAAGAGCTTCTAGCAATATCGAAAGCAAGTACGTTGTAAAAAGTGTGGTGTAATAACTATTTGAATTTGGTGTTGAAAAACTACAACAATACTTTAATGAATACTTTATTTCAAGTTTATCCTAAATCGAGTATTCATACACACTCCATAGGGTGTAGTTAAATGACGCGTACACCAAACTCAGATGCATTTACTCCATTCACAAATTATTTATTATTTTTGTCCATTTTAGCGCACTTTCGGAAACCATCAGATGACAACGGTTGATTGTTTACAATTGAGTACGAGAAGCTGAAGGTTTGTTGTCGTCCCTGATGCTACTAAACACTCCACAGAAAGTGAAGTTATTTGTTATAGAAGGTATATAGGTGCATAATTGTATAATAAATATGAGTGTGTTTTCATAAGAAGTCTTAAATAAATTTGTCTACTGTATTAAAACATTTTATATTACTTTATTTCTATTTGCTGCCATTTTAAGGATAGTTCAGATTTCTCTTACTATCTACACTGTGCTGCACTGTAGATACTGTGGTGAAACACCTATACAAATTTGGTGCTCATAAACTCTAAAAATTGCCTGTTATTTCAAGTTAATACCGAATCGGGTGTTCATACACACTCTATAGGGTGTAGTTAAATAAAGTACTAAACTCAGATGTATTTACTCCATTCTGAAATTATTTTTGTCAATTTTAGCGTACGTTTGGAATCCATCAGATGATAAAGATCGATTGTTTGCAATTGAATACGAGAAGTAGAAATTTTTTTGCAGTTCCAGATCCTGCAAAAATTCCGGAGGAAAAGTTAACTTTTATAAAAGGCATATATGTGTACAGTTGTATAGTAAAGATAAATATGTTTACGTATGTTAAATGTAAATATGTTAAGATAAATATGTTATACGAAGATTAATATTAATCTGTCTAAGTATTAAAACAGCTAATAATACTTTATTTCTTTTTGCAATAACTATTTGAACTATGTTAACAAAATAGAAATTTCATTAACATAGTTTAAATTTCTCTTAATATCCATTCTATGCTACACTGTGAAAACTGGGGTGTACTACCTTTATGAATTTGGTGTTGAGAAACTCAAAAAGTTTTTGTTATTTCAATTTAATACCGAATCGTGGTCAAACAGTATCTGAGTAATAAAATGCCAAAGAAGTTGATTTCTATTTTTTATTTCTTTGGAGAAACATTTAATCGATTCTTTACAAATTGTGTATTTTGTCAATCAAATTTTACATATCAAAATTATTTTGACCATAAATAATTTAAATAATAAAATATTGTTTAAAAATAAACAATTTGTAGTATATTTGAATAAAATAGTTTCATAATTGTGTTCAAAACATTTCGCTTCATCAGTTTCAAAGTTATGGTGAAATGCACAAAATTGTAGATACTACCCATATTTTTAAGGGTCAAGAATCAAAATCGAAGAAGTATGTTCATTTATTCAGAGAAAGTACGTTTTAGTTCATTATTTCATAATTCATACTATTTTCTGCTTTAATTAGTATATTTAAAGTTAAGCTTTTGAACCTTGTTTTGCGTGAAACTTGGCAACTCCACAGAGCTATCTTTTACTTTATCTTCCCATCATGCCTAATGAGGTTGAACTCGGTTATTAGACTGAACTATGCAAAAGACAGAACACAAGTATTTATTAAACATAAAATATGAAAGAAAAGAAAGAAGGTATTTTTTGGTTTTTCTTAAAACTAAGGAACTGTCAGTGGATGTTTATGCGAACTTAGAATTCTTGGTTCTAGACATCCTCTTCACCCTGGTCCATCTCCAAGGGAATGACCACTTGTAGAAGAAGCGACCGCACCTCAAATGGGACATTCTGAGACAACTACTTTTTAAGGTGTTGCGCCAATGTAAAACAATTATTTACTGATAAACTACTTTTCCTTTCCTCCTGACGTGGACACGTACCTAGGTTTGCAAAACCCTTACCCGTATAATCCACGTCTGGCTACCAGTCCAACTCGCCACAACTCTGGGTGCGAGCCTGATCAGCGGGTATTTATTAAAATAAAATTGCATAATACATAATATATAGTAGCTTGCTTTAGATAATTTTTATAATAAAATTTAGGATACAGCAATGAAAAGTCTTGCAGATGAGAAAGGTGTGCATCACATCTGTTTAAAAAAAGAAACAATAAAAAATACTGATAAACTACGGTATAGATTAGTTTTATTTATTTAGTTTATTCAAACTATCAAAGAAGCATAGCAAACTTAAGCGTGCTTATTTCAGAAGTTTTAGCCAACTTAAAAAATATGAAAAAAGATGATATGTAAGCTTTTATAAATTTTAAGTACGATGCGCGAATGATAGATATTAACTGATTTTAAAAGTTTTCAGTCTTTTTCCTATCTTATTACAGTGAGCAACTTTTCCACACTAAAGCTTTCCAAAATTCAAAAATTCAATTTTTTTTTTACCTATTTTGTAACTCCTGATTTTACTTGTTTCCACGTAAAAACTCCCATGCGAACAACAATTCGAGACATGTGGCAAATTCAATGAAGCTTTTACCAAAGTTCTAAGGAGCATTCTGGAAAATCATTTGATGCCCCAAAAATTCGTATTATAATCAATGTACCGATGAAGAAAGAGCTGAATTTGAAGCCTTCATATGTATAGATCTTATGTATAGATATTCAAATAGATTTTCATCGAATCACTTAAATTACTTTTCGGACGAACTATTAATACCTGATGACAAAGTCCCAGTTTTATTAAAGCTTTCTTTTTAGTGTAAACATTGCGTTTAATTAGAGGGATGTAAGAAAAGGAAAGAAATACTTTGAAGCAATTTAAAAAGAGGATAAATAAAAACATAAGCTTTCTGGCAAACATATTATTGAAGCTTAGGCAAGATTTCTTTTACCTTTTCTATTTCTCAAATTTTTTTTTTTTTTTTTGCACGAAAATACCTCAGACAGCAAATCACACTGAGACTTACTGATGACAGAAAAGAACTAATGAAAGACGTGAAAAAAATTCATTCCTCATTAACTGAGAAATCGTGTTATAGAAAAAAAATTAGTCGAGCCTATCGGAGCAGAAACGTGATAAAAATGGAATTATCAAGAGGAGACCTAAACTGTTTCACTATGAGGATGAGTACACTCTGATGATCACAGATAATTATTATAGTTATGTACCACGTTTAATAAAAACTAGTTTTTAATAATAATCTTTAGATATATGTATTAATCAAATAAACTATAATCTTTTAATAAAATTCAAAATCTATCGGGAGATGACAAAAAAATATGTCTATAGATAAATATCGAAACAAAACTTAAATTGAACACTGATCACAGATGAAAGATCTTAAAAAAACATTTTTTGAGAACTTGAGGTTGCAGAGTGTAGTGAAGAAGATAAAACTTCGAGCTTTACAACAATTTAAGGAATTAGGATATCGTAATAATTTTAACAATACAAAGAATGAAGTTGGTATACCATATAGTTCAAAAGCCTGCAGAAAACAGCCCTATTAATTTCTTATTGTGAAGACCGGCCAGTGTAGGGGGCAGGGAACTGTCCTTGCATGAGAAAGGTTCTGGGTTCGAATCCCGAGCAGGGCATGGATGTTTCTTTCTCTCTATTTATGTTCTATGTCCTTTCTCCTTTGTGTGTGAATGTAACCCGCCCTATAAACGGGTTGTGGTAGTGTGACGTGGGCGACGCTGCTCCACCGCCGTGGCTTCGCCACAGGTGCCCACTTGGTAACGGAAAGACAGTTAGCAGTTCTGGCACTTTCTGTGGCCAATGGACAATAGTTCCAAGTACCTGCCATTAAAAAAAAATTCTTAATGTCAAACCTTTAGGCAAAGGTTATAAAGAGGTGTCTAATATCAAGTGGATTGACTATATGAATACAAACTTCAAAATTATCGGATCAACTAATTGACGAAGTACCCCACTTATAGGCAATCTAGAGATGGATAACGCTCTTGAAGGAAGCCCGGACTCACCTATGGCTGTTCACCCATTTATGATGATGATTAATAAAAACTAATTCTTCTACAGAGTGTCCCGAAATCAGCAAATTCATGTAAAAAATAAATAAATAAATAAAATCCGTGACAAAAATTTTTTTTATTAACATTTGAGGTCTTGCAGGATTATTTAAGTGAGAAAAAAATCACCCACGAAGTATATCGATGCACGTGTGTTAAAGACAAGTATAAATTAAACAAATAGATTTAATTGCTTAAGAAAACTTAATATATCTTCAAGTTATCAATCTGGTTTTAATATTATTAGTATCACCTTTCTAACATTATTCATTATACCTAATATTAATAGTGGTTATTTTTTACTTCTCTCAAAAACTAATTTATAAGCATCTGATGAATATAATTTTAGAATTTCTTTTTCTAACAAGAGTTCTAAAATAAATATATTTAATGAGGTGATTACAGAACTAATCTAAAATAAAAATAATTTTTGTAAGTTTATTCTTAGTTGTCTTTAGTTTAATTAGTATATTTTATTTTTTAAAGTTAAGCATTATTTGTGTTTTCTGTTGAAAATGTTTTTTATGCATGCAGTAAGAAAAATCCATAACATATAATAATAAAACACAACATATACTCTTACAATACATACAGTTAAAGCAATTAGTTATTGTTATGGCAAATTTTAATTTATAATTAATATTTATAGTTAATTTATATAAATTATGTTTATAATGGCAAATTTTAATGTTTATTATTAAGTTCTGTCGGAAACTACTGTAAGATTAAATCATGTATTACAAATTTAATTATATTTTTTAATATTTTTTAAATAATATTTCAGTATTTTAAATTAAGTATTTAAAAAGATTCTTTACAAAATGATTTTTAGACTAGATTATATTGTAAGCCTAAATAAATAGCTAAAACTAAAAATTAGTATTTTAAGCTAATAATTAATTTAACTTATTTTATAATTATACTATAAACTAATATTTTAAACTAATAATTAATATAACTAATTTTGTAATTAATAATCTAATTAACTTTTTTAATTACGAACGATAAACTAATTTTATAATTTTGAAAGATAGTATAGAAAGAAAGCACAATAACCAATATATTTTAAATGTATAGGGATGACATTTGTCTTTATTTTTAAACAATAAGCATAAAAATATTTTAGAGCAAGATGTCAAATTTCTTTTCAAGATATTTCGGCAGCGTGCTTATATTGCAAATAAAATAATGAATTTCATTATCTTTTAAAAACAATTACATAAAATGCTTCATTTTTAAAAGAGTGCTGAATTAATTAAACCGAAACGAAATTTAAAAAAAATAAAGAATACAAAATAAAACGGAATAAAAATAATTATAGTCAACATGAAACTTTTTTACATTACACATCAAAATGGCAAAAGTATTTTAATAACATACATCAATTGTAAGCAAATAGATAAAAAAAGGGTTCTAAAAAACAGCATACTCTTAATTACAGGACTGAAATCTACAGCATTAATTAATTTAAAAGACACTTAAGATATTCTTTAGAGAAAATTTTCATTAAAACAGAAGCATCATTAATTTTGTTTCAGTAAGCTACATGTAGCTAACAACAAAAATGCAACCAACAACTGATTTGTATAATCACATGTCCATTGACGGGACAATTTTGTTTTTGTGGGTGTAACACTCAAATGGTTTTGGAAAGTTGCCATTCTTTAGAATTGAGACCATACTTGCAATAACAGATGATCATCGACGGGAATTCACCATGGCGACCACCATTGGGAAAACAAATGCTTTCTTTGTACACGCACCGTCATTGTTTACTTGGCACAAAAATAATGTAATATCTTGCCAAGCTTTATTTCATCACTAAAATTTATGATGTGATTTTTGGATCAAATGTTGAGAGCTCTTGATTTTACATCTAAAGAATGTTTTAAATTGCATTTATTGTTTTTCTTTCAACAGATT
This sequence comes from Parasteatoda lunata, assembly GCA_949128135.1. NCBI lineage: Eukaryota > Metazoa > Arthropoda > Arachnida > Araneae > Theridiidae > Parasteatoda > Parasteatoda lunata. The sequence continues at coordinate 37,984,314 of OX421972.1, read as the reverse complement.
TTCAAAAATTTCTTTAATTTCTTAATTCGGCACCATATTTAAGTTCTTTTACTCTGCATAAATATGCTTACCAAAAGAGCTTGTTTATTTCATATCCCTCTGTGGTAATTTCAGTACAATAATAATGAGTTTAAAATTGTTATTATATTGTAAAAACTGTTGTTTGATATCTCTCCAAATATGATGTTGAACTACTGCAAAAAATTGTGTGAAGGAGCATATTATTCCGGGTAAACACCACAGCGAACGTTCTTATACGGTTTAAAGGGTATAATTTAAATCTAAAAACTTAATAGTGAATGATATTACACCTAACGCTTACACTTTTACACCATACGTGAATTATTTTCACTTTTAATCAGTTGACTATAGCGAGTAGTTAGTTTACAATATGGAACTCGCTGGTCAGAGTTAGTTATCATTTTCACTGAAACAAAACCTCGCGATTAATTATGTATGCAACTTTCTAGTTGTGTAATAAGGATAACTATATTTTAATTTTTGAATCTCAGAAAACTTTATTAACTTATTTTATACTGTATAGTTTTTATCCGCTTCTGTTGTGTTAAGCCTAGTTCGAATTCGTCTTAATATTATATCTGTGCTACGTGGGTGTTTGATTTACAAATTAATTTTATTTTAAGAATTAGTGCACATATGCATTTTAAAATAAAGATTCTTATTTTATATTGTAGGATAAAAGTAAATTTACTGACTCTAATCTATGTCTTATATTACTGTAATTAGAACTTTTAATGTTATTGACTAATAAAAGCGGTGAAGACAACTTTACACCCAGTGATGCAAAAGAACATTGGTGAAGTGAAAAACTAGATATAAGAGTGATGTCTGGCGTTTCACTATACCACTTCGGTGATAAGTAGTTGCCCCCATTTGTGGCGTGGAAATTAAGAACATTTTTTTTTTCAATAGAATATTTCAATATATATTAAATTAGAGTCCCTTTACCGTCAGGCTAAACGTGTGAGGTTTTCATGGTTTTCATCCCCATAAAACGCAAATGCGGAATAGTTCTTTTAAAAAGTGCACCACGAAGGCAAATTTCCTCCAATACTTGAACCAGAAGTTCCCTTGTTCTCAGGATTGGGTTTAAAAACACAAGGTTACTGAGTTGATCATTGGTAGTTTAAAACTCAAAATTGGATCAGCTGTTCAACGACAGTTATAATATAAAATATATATGAACAAATATTAACTGAATTTTAATACAAATTTTATAAGAATCTGATAACTTCAATATAACAGTATAGATGTACAGTACCATTAACCCTCCTCACCCCTAGCATTTTATAATGCTGTATGAACTAATATAAGCGCTTAATCATTTAAAATGCATAATACCGTATTTTTTATATAATTTTTAAAATTTATAAATTAATAAAATTACTAATCATTAAGGTTTGAACATTTTTAACTTTAGTTGTGACTGTTGATCGAGATGACATCTGAGTGTAAAGGGTTAAAAAGATTAAATATTTTGCATCCGAAGCAAGTCAGTTTGTCTAATTAATTAACGCAGCAGCAGAAATAGGTGTTGAGATTTTGTTTTATATAAAACTAGTATTTTACTTGTATAGAAGAAATTTATTTTAAAAACAAATCTGACAAATCATCTGCAGCATTAAATTAAAAACGATTAAAAAGGAATCCAAATCAAACATCATATTTTTAATCATGACTCGAAGTTCATTCAAATCATTAATGCCAACATTCAGCAAACTCAGCTGCATCTATAGTGCGTTCATGATGTTTACACCGTTAGAATTTTCATTCTAAAATTACGGTAAAATAACTGACAGCAGTCTGCCCATCCAATCAACCGTAAAGCTTACAGTGAAGAACATTTTTTTACCTTTACGGTTGTGAAACCATTTACAACTAGTATGGTTAAAAAACATGAATACAAAACTTATATGTTTTTTTTAACTAGTTATATTGTTTTACAGCTAGCCCGGTTTCAAAGCCATGAAAAAGAAATTTAAATGTACATTGGAGATAGTTCAGCAGCTTTACTGTGCTCAATCTATAAGTGATGAGAGTTACGCATTATAATAGTGCAGGGTCACAAATTGGGGTGTGCAGAGCACTGTAAACTCCAAATATGTAGAAAGAAGAAAGAAATATCGTGGTTTTAACGCTGGGACTCGAATCCCCGTTATCTCGCTCATGAGACTGACAGATTTGCCCTCTCAACCATAATACGTACCCAGCTGTAAAGAACTAAGTGGCTACATTAGGTGGGCCTAATTGGTGCGATAAAATTTTGGTTATTTAACCGTATAAAGTAAAAGCAGTTAGTAAACGGTTTGAACAGTTAAAATAACAATAAAATAAATTATTATTTAACCATTTTCTACGAAAAATTTTTAACAGTGAAGTTATATTATTAATTAGAATATTATTTTTTTATTACCCGTAAAAATAGAATGATAACACAACATTTCGTAAAGTGGAAGGTTAGAAATTTTAGATTTCCTCTGAGGGCACTTCATAAACATGACTATGTCGAAGATTTAATCATCGGTTCGATCCTAAATCAATCGTCAGCTGAGCAAAATGCTCTTCAAAATGTCATTGCGTCTGAAATTTCCCTAATAAATGAAGCTTGAAAATAGAAGAATATGAGAAATATTCTTACATTTTTCTAGAATACTCTGGAAGTTTACATCAAAATTGCAAAAAAGGTGTGGTTCGCATTAAAGGTGTAGCCAGAGGGATGGCAAGATAGCCTATGCCTTCCGGTCAGGGAATGTGTATCCTTTTAACAAGCACAAATAATAGGTTTTTTTGCAGTATTTCAAATTTTTTGAAAATTAAAAAATTTTTAGACTTTTTGTGAATGGTTTGTTTTGTGGTGAAGTTATGAAAAATTCACTCATAACATATATTTTCGAAAATAGACTCCTTTTTTTTTCCCTAACAATTTAAAAACCAGTGATTTGTTCAAACATTTTGTAAAAGTTCACGGTTTGTGAATTTGTGATTCATTCTGTATGTGCCCGGATTTGTGAATATGTGAAAAAAGCTTCTGATTTTGTTATGAAAAAAACACAAAATCCATGTCTTTTAAGGAGTTGCCGTTTTAATTTCATGAATTAGTGACGTTATCGACGCTTTTTAAAAGAGGAATTTTGCGTTAATCTTATTTCTGAAATGAAAAATATTCTGAAAAGTCTGTTTTTAATATTAAATTTTTTTTTTTAAATTATCCATTTTTACGAAACAATTAATTAATTGTGAAGGGCTCATTTATACAAAACGTTTAATCCATCTATACGATAAACTAATCTGTAAAGGATCCGTTAACGGACTCAACTTTCCCAAAAAATTACAACTGATGTTTTAAATTTGATTGCGTCAGTTTTTAGGGTATATTTCCTCTCTTTTTAAGGAAACACAATTCCTACTCTTTCAAATTTTGTGCAGCTTCTTTTTAAAGTCTGTGTTTTGAAATTTCTACAATATAATGTGTCTTCATAAATTTTTTACTTTGGACATAAATTAATAGGTTAATTGGAGTAAAGTGACCAATAAATGTTACAGTTTGCTATCTAATTAATGCCATTTTTTAATCCAGCTCTCAAATGTTTTAAACTAAGCTATACACTAATGCGAAAAGGATTAATGGCTACATTTTAGAAAATTAAAGCAGTATTTTTTATTTGATGTGTGCCACAACTGATAAAAAGTTTTCCACATTTTATTTATTATTATTTTTTAATTCGAGACACAATGTGAGAGATTTATACAATTATCGAGATTTCTTTTTTTCTTATTCAAAATCATATTCTTTTTCTGACTTTTTTTCATTAGATCAAAAGTTATTCAGGGTGGTCTGCTTATTTATTTATTTTTTTCCCCACTGTATATAGACATATCTGTAACATACGCAAATAATCTAAGATAAGGATATGGTGTGGATTAAGGTTCCATATGATAACTTAGTGAATTTTAATAAACTAGATTCTGAATTTTTTAGAGGCCATCTTAGAAGCCACAACGAGGCTGAAATCACCTCCTTAATAAATATTCTATTCAAACAGCTGCATTGTAAGAAAAGAACCTGTTTGCTACAATGGATACCTGCACTCAAAGAAAATTATTCTTTGACCCAAGAAGCTAGAGACAATGTCCAACCTTGTACCATCACCACACTAACAAATGCAAACACAGTGGTCAGATCTAGACTTTTTACCCATTCCCTTAAGATGCCACTCATAACAGTCTTCGATTTCCGAAGAATCCTAATATACACAATCACAATATTAATAACTTAAGGCAACAATGCAATGGCGATCCATCCTGTGTTAGCAAGTGTTTTACATACAGTTCGAAAATTGCCCGGATATTCAACCACTCACTCCAGAACATCACCTTTAACCACCAGGGGTTCCTTCGATAGTCAGAACGATCCGGAATCGGCAGCCGCATTAGTTGCCACCTTCGGCAGAATGTGGTAATTTTTTTTGCTAAATACCTGGACACGAGAACAACAAATATACTAACAATAAAATGTATACTTTTACAATAAGATTATGCAGTGCATATGTTTCTTATTTAAAATTTCTAAACCCTTGGCAATTATTTAAATTGTCGTGTTGTAGCATTTGCAGTCTTGGTCTCTTTAAATGTCACCAAAAGAGAAGTTGCTCGTCATCTGTTTGTTGCCAAATTCAGCTGAAACTTTAATTCATTCTGAAAATACAAAAGATTAACTCTCCGACTTGACCTATTAAGTCATTAGTGTGTAGGTATATACGACTAAAATGAAATCTTCCCCCCCCCCTCTGGAAATTTCAATTTTTTTTCCTCAAAAATATCTTTTAGATTCTTTCTTTGATTAAACTCATTCAATACAAATCTTTATTACTTAAAGTATTACATCATCTGTAAGTTAAAAAAAAATTAAAAGCTATATTAATCATTTTTTCTTTGAAGTACTTTCAGAAAATGCAATATTGAATGGAAAAAAAAAACTATTTTTAACCCTTTCAAGCTATATGCTCCTTAAAATGATGGTAATTTTTTATAATGTAGCATTCCAGGTTTTAGAAATATATTACATAAAGACCCATACATCTTCAGCTTAGTGTAGTATATAACAGGAAATTAAATTAACCTGGACGTCTAACCATTCGTGCGGAATAGCAAAAACTTTTACAGAGGCAAAATATATTTATAAAGCAACTAAGAAAATTAATTTATAATAACCAATCTATTTTCTCCAAAGTATAAAGTATTTCCCCCAAAGAATTCAAAAGAAGCGAGAAAGTGTGAAACAAATTATTAATGAAAATGTAAATTTAAAATTTGCTCAAGATATTCCTCTCCGTAATATTTTAAGGCATTTAATTTTACCTCGAGGGCTTTACACTTTTCTTTAAATTAGATACTTCCTAAAAAGAAAGATTTGATCGATATTTAGTTGCCAGCTTTCCTCGTCTGTTTAAATTAAATTGGCTCAACAGCTAAAAAATCACTATGCTGCAAATTTAATTCCTCTTCTTTGCTAAGTGTAGAAAGATTAATATTATTTTGTTTATGAGTTTATGCAAACATGATAATTTGACATGTATTCATTCCTTAAAAGACATATATTGCTTTAAGTTTTAGAATAAAATTTAACGAGTCATTATCGGTATGAGTCATTTTTCATTTTTAAGACGTCCACGAACGTAATCCAATTAAATTTCAAAAGTGAAAAAAATTAAAATCCGCATCTATAGTTTATGAATGATTTTTTTTTTTCATTTATTTCTTCCGACATGAGCCATTTCAAAGTTCGTTTTGTAAAATAGAATCGTATGCAACATCTAGTAAGCTTATGTGACACACCATTTTTAAATCAGTATTTGGACGCCAATGTATATTGGTGCCGTTAGAATTATGGTCCATGTTCATTTTACCTGATATGAACTATGAACATGGATCGAAATTTACAGTAAGTTCAACGCTTAGATCTAATGCACTAATTTGGGCAGCGTAAATACTAAATTAACCTGACCACCCTACGTTGTGGCACTGTTACGGGGTGTACCCATGTTACTAAGATGACAACACTAGCGTTCATGTTAAAAGGACCGCCATAAATTAGATGGGGACTAAGTTGTTTACCGAACAGGTTGAAACGTTTAGAACTCAAATCTGAAAGCCATTGTAGGAACTAGAACACCGACATGAGGAGCGCAACAATTATTCAAAATTCATGCAGGAACTTGTATTATTAAGCAATTTAATCTAAAACTATTTATTGAAGTTAACAAGTAATTTCTATGTGCATTTGTCTTCAAATTCCTTTTTTTCCCTTGATATTAAATAAAAATTTCCAAGTCCAAAAGAAGAATGATAATAATTAAGTAAAAACTTATATTATTCGTTATTACGTGAAATTAAAAAAACAATTGCGTATCTACTGAATTTCAAGCAAAAGACCAAAGCAATTTAAAAAGTCAAAAAAGTAAGAAATAAATAAAATTGTTTTGCGAAGTTTGTTGGAAAGTGAATATAAAAGTTTATTCCTTAAAACGGAATAAAGGAAATTCAAGAGCATTTTCCCCATCTAAAAGATCTTTAATAAAAGGAAGAGAGCAAAAAGAAATTAAATAAGAACAACACAGAGAAACTGAATCCTTCACATTTTGTATTGTCTTTCACTTCAAGAGATTTCTACGGAAGAGGTTTTTTTAAAAACAATTTTTTTAGAGTCAAACTTTCTTTTAAAGTGTAGTAAAGCGTTTTCTTTACTACTACATAACGACGAAATGCGTGTTACCAAAATTATTTTTTTATTGGTACTCATTGTTCTTAGAATTATTATTTAAGTCATCTCTTCATTTTCTTATAAAAAATTTAAAGAATGCATCTTGTATTTGGCTATTGTCCTTGTTATTACTTTATTTAATGCTCGTGTTTTGTTAATGCATAAAAAATTGTGATATTTCAAAATGAAATAATTTGATCTATTAAAAGAAAATTTTAAGAAATTTGAAATTTTCGGCATGGAAATAAGTTTTACTTGACTTCCAGTATGAATATGTAAATAAATATTTCGTTCGTTTTTTGCCTATTTCCAGGAAATTAGTATTAATTAGAACCTAAAATTCAGTTAGAAAGACTCCACATATAAATCATTCATAATAGCTAGAGTGTTTTAGGCTTGCATTGAAGGATTATATCAATTTATAAGAAAAAAACCGATTTTACTTGGAAAATCAATTATTAATGCATAAGAAATTTTTTATTTAATTCTTACATGAAATTAAGAAAAAATGAGATTTTTTTTTTCTTTAAAGTATTAACATATAAACGAAATTACTTTGCACATTAAACTATTTTTACTGCATTTATGTTTTTTAGTATTGTATTTAACGTTTACTTTTCATAATAAGATAAAAGAATCTACAATGCGTAATAAATAAACGTACCACTCTGAATAACTTTTGATCTAATGGTCGGATCTTCACGTTCTGGGACTTAATCTTAATGGTACGATGGTACGAGGGGGTGCTCTCAAACATGAAATTTAGTTAATGCAGACGATAAGGTTAAGAAATCAGACACAAACCCGTACGTTCTCTGAAATATAAATTTTTGTTATGCGGATTTAGATTTCTGATTCTCAAAATATAAGGGGTATCCACAATCTTGGAAATATGATCTCAACAGTTTGGTCAGGAAAGCGGTCCAAAGTTTGAACCCCTTAATGCTGATTTTACCTTATTGCGTATATCTCGAACTATATATAGTACTATAATATAGTAGTTGCGTATATATAGTAATATATCTCGAGAGCTATTTAAGCGAATACTAGAGACTATTTTTGCATACAGGTACAAAATTCGTTTATATAAGGATACTTCCAGGCAAAATATAACTTTTAGCAAATATTTATTATTTTTCACTATTTTATTTAATAATCGTCGAAAAGTTTGAGTTGTGAGGCATATAATTGACTCATTTTAAATAATGCAATTTTCAATAGCAAAATTCAAAATTTGAGCGAAATTGGTCAAATAGTTCCTGTGAAACCTAATTTTAAAAATAGAACTTTCCAATTTCGTTTCATTCTGACAATTCTTTCTTATGGCAGCAACTTTATTAACAATGAATGTATTTAAACCTTTTAAGTTTAGATTCATAATTTTAAATTGTTTCATAAGATCATTAGAAGTACAATTAGACTAACTTGTTGGTTGCTTACAAATAAAAATAATATTTTTCGAGAAATAAAATAATTTGACCTTATAATGAAAGATTTAAAGATATTTGGCTATTCAGTTAGAAAACTTATTTTAACATCGTATGTTAAGATGTAAAATATTTACTGTTACTTCATAAGTTATTAAGTTAAGAAAACTGATATTCCATATAAATTATTAGACAAAATATTTAAATTTTATAGAAAAATTAGAAAAATATGCAATTACAATCACTTAAAATGAGTTTTTTCTTTATAAAAAAAATGGTGTATTTACGGACTCTTTATCTTTCACGTGATGATTGATTTCACTTGATAAATCCATTGCTAATACGTATATCGCATATACAATTTGCCTATATTTTTTTTCAAAAGTATGAAAAACTGAATAAGGTCTAATAAAAAAAGAACTTAGAAATAGGCAATTACCGCTGCATATTATGCTCTCTTACGGCTAAATTTTAGTCTTTTTGTCTTAAAAATTGTATTTGCGGCTTTTTTCCCCTTTTGTTTTTTTTTTTTTTTTTTTTTTTTTTGGTTAATGAACTCAAAATGACTTATAAGATTGATTGAAACACAATTATTTTTTTCTATTTTTCATTTATCAATTTTACTACAACATAATAATATAACTTAAATTTTAACTTGTATTGTTAAAATGAAACATAAAATAATGATTTTTAATAATAATATCAGTTTAAAAATAAGAGTCATTGGCCTTTTTTAGACTGTTTTGAAATCCAAGCTCAATTTGTATTATACAACATAGCACGAAAGTTCTAATATGACTGAAATTCTGTATTAAATGCAACCACAGAAATGTAACTAAGGAGTTGAAATTTATAGTGCTGGAAAGTTCTGGCATTTTTCAAAATTCTAGTAACTTCGAAAGTTATTGCAATTCACGATTTTGCACGATTTTTTCACATTTTTTCTTACGCACTTTTTTTTTCTTTTTTTTTTTTTTTTTGCATTACACTTTGTTTTGCTGTACAAAAAGTAAAACACCTAAAAACTGGAAAATGATGATGGAATGTAGATAAATGTACCGGGAGTAAGAAAATTAACACTCTGTAATTAGTTCTAGAAATATTAACTATTAAGCTTGTTGTAAAAAATAACATGCGAGCCGATCTGCTTCCCAGTGAAATTCATCAACAAAGTTGAAATTTGACATGCTTAAAGAACCATTTTTATTTGCTAATTAATACGAGTTTTTTTTTTTTCAATCTGTAAATTGTTCAAGTTTTTTTTAAATTTTAAGGGTCTTTTTGCAAATTTTTTTGGTTTTATTTTACTTTAAACATATTAAATGTTTGAAGAAAAAAATTGCTTTTATTTTGCTTAAATTTAATAATATTATTTAAATTAATTTAATACTATTCATCCATTATTGTTTAAACATTTATTTTTCTCTCTAAAAATTTTTATTTCGTATGTTCGTGCTAAATTTGATTAAAGTAAAAAATAGAGAAAGAGATATTAGATATCGCAAAATATCCTAACATTCATATTGAAATAAATTCTTAAAAATGAAAAAAACTCATTATAAATTAGATAAAAACCATTCGCTATTTGAATTGTTATAAAAACTCGATTCGATGCTTCTCATTTATTTCCTTTTATTGTTACACAATCTAAGTTCCTCAGGTTAAATTGTTTTCCCAAGTATTATTATTATTTTTAAATCCAGGCAATCGTTCCTTTCGATGCCATTAACTTATTGACAGAATAGTTTTGCATAAAACTATAATAACTTTCTATATTATTTGAAAAATTTCTTTTGTTTTTGTTGACAACATTGACATTTAAAAAAAAACAATGGTTAACAATGGTTGGTATTTAACAATTAACAATTTAACAAGAGAAACAATTACGGGGGTTTATTATCAAAGTGAGCTAGTGTGGAGGCTACAAAATAGATTATTTTACACACATACACAAAATTATTTTACACAAATAGCATTTTTTTTCCCTTCTTTTGCGATTCACAATACTTTTAAAAGCGGGCATAAGTAAACTTTAACCCAAAAGCGGGCATAAGTAAACTTTAACCCTATTTTATAAGTTCCCATGAAATTCTAAACATTGCGTTGATAGCTGAATTAAATTCAATTAAATCTTGTATCCTTTGATTTAGAATTTAAATGAAAATTTAATGTAAAATACACATTTCGCAGTTATCGTTCTTAAATAACTCAGTAAATACTTGTTCCATAGTAATAACCAGACGACAGCAATTTAAATGAGGTAGCAAGCCTAACGACTTTTAGACAGGAATTTAACACCTCTTTAAACGCTGTATTATTCGCGTGATTCATTTATTTTCTCCGCTAGAAGACCACAAAATTTCCTAAAATTAAACATCTCGTATGTTGCCAGATTTGCATAAAGAACGTAAACTGGTTATTGCTTCTTTAAGAATTTGCATTTCTAACTTGTTTTCGGATAAGGAAAAACGACAGCTGAAAAGTTCACCAAATATAATTTTTCATTCTAAATTGTGTGTTCCTGTGTATTTACATGCACCAACTAATCAACTCGTTTGATGATTTATTGATTTATCCTACAATTCATTTCTCTTTATTGTCCTATTTCATTGTCAGATATTTTGATTAATTTTCTTGAAACATATGTACGTTTCTGATTGTTCGTTTTTAAAAATTCTAATTGCATTCAGGATTTAAATGTATAAATTTGTTTGGAAAATGAATTTCACTTATTATGTTATTGTGCTTGTATACTTCTCCTTCAGATTTAAAAGTTACTTTATTAGTTGAAAGTCTTACATGAACTTGTAGTTAATTTAGTTTACTTATCAAAAATTTCTCTTAACTCCAAAATACGTTAAAGAAAAATAAAAGAGGAAAACAAATACTAAAGCTAAACTTATAAGACAAAAGCTTACTGTATTTTATAAGATTAGAGTTAACTGTGTATAGTTAATTGTTTATTGTTATTTGTGTATTGTTAATAGCGTATTGTTTTAATTGTATATTGTTAATTCTTTGCAAAAATAATAAGAAAATCATTTCTTGAAAGTCATTTCGTAATTCCCAATATTAGTATATATTTTATAATTCTTGTTAAAAATTAAGTTTAATAAAAAGTTACAAGTTAAACTTCGATGTAGCAAATTAATATTTGAGCTAGAAAAATTTTAGTAGAAGTTTAAGGACCTTCTGCGAGGAATATAAGTCTAAAAACATCAAGACCTGATTGATTGCCAGAAGAAACAGAGACGAGTTGAAAAATGATAATTCGAAACACTTTCAAGTTTCCTCAGAAAATCTATCTTATTTAATGTTTTTTTTCCCCTTAATGATTCAAAAACTCACTAGTGATTCAAAAGACTCATTCACTAGTGATTCGAAATATTTTAAGATCTATTTTGCTTTAACCTGAATTAAATATTGATTTGTGACCCTAATATGTAATGGATTCCTTTTTTCACTTCATTTCTGATATGGATTCTAAAAATATAGGGATGTTAATATGTAACTCTTTGTATGCCAAATCATTTAAATAATATTTCTTTAATCTTTGAATTATATGTAGGAAAATATGTTATCTAATGAAAAGACTCTGAATCATTATTTCTTCTTAGCATATTACCTATAATTAAACTCACTATTTGTTTGTATTTCAATTAGAGTATTTGTGACGAAAAAGCTTCTAGCAACGTGTTCCGCTTTGAAATAGAGATGTTCAACATTCCTATTGGACGATTCATGTTCGCATCTCAAAAAACTTATTGCTATTGGTTGATATCTGCAACTCATTGATCATTGATGGATTATCAGTGGACAAATAAGTGAAGTGACGTCAGCTTAGACATTGTTATAGCGTATGGCCCTAGTTACGCGAACTATTTGAAGATTTTCTAACAAAAGCAGATTTTGTTTTGTAACAATACAATGTGAGAAAACTGTTTGTGATTATCATATCTATTAAAACATTATCAATCGATGATCCCAGCATGTGTACAAGTTTTTAAAACCAAATTTTTTAAACAAAATATAATAGTAATGGTTATTGAATTTTATATATTTCAATTTTAGGCAGCTTTCTATTTATTATTTCATTTCATGCAAGTAACAACAACCGTTAAAATTTGCTTTCTTTCTTTTTATCTGCAACACCATGAATGAGTTCGTAAAGTTTTAAATAAACAGCTATCCACAAACAAAGTTATAAAAAAATTTAGTTTATTTAACTAAAAGAGTTTATCATTTGTAAGTATATCAGATGCATTTTTGAAAAGTTCTTGGGTGGTACAATTGGAAAGACCAACCGTTCAGATCCAAGTAACTGCAATCATCTAACATTTTGTTTCTTTTTTTTATCTGCGACACCGTGAAAGAATTCCTAAAGTTTTAAAAAATAACATAAAAATTATTATCCGTAAACAAATTTTTAAAAAATATTCTTAGATTGTTTAACGAAAATAGCTTGTCATATGTGGCTAACGCCAAAGAAAAGCAGAATCGATTAAGACATTGCTCACCCCATTGTTAAGAACTGCGGGTTGTAAATTCAATCATGGCAGCGATCTAAACAACCGGCGTGTACAATCAGTAAGGGTCACTTAAATCTTCCTTGTCTGAAAGTCCTAACATTGATTGGTGTGTAGAAGTTTGGAGAGGGAGATACCATTTCAGAAGCTGCTCACGTCGTCTCTGGCGTAAAAATTAATAAAAATAAGAAATATAGAGAGTTCTAAAAAACAGGCTAGATGCTTGGCCATGATTTTAAGGTGTGCATCTTTTGCAGAAAAAATGGCTTATTATTTTACACGATCCAAAATTCCGCGAATTTTAATTTTTCTCGACTTAGTATTCTATTTCATTTTGCTTATGCTTAAAATACTATACAACCGTTAGCAGCTTTTTTTTTTATATAAAATATGCGATGAATAAGCGATGTCTTATACAAAACATATGCTTTTTTATAATGAATATCTAAACAATAAAGAAAAATAAATATAGTTTTTTTTATGTTGGAAAGCTATAAAAATTATAGATTCAGATGCATAGGAATATACCTTGTAATTTGTTACAATGTCTTTTTTATTATCATTCTTTTTCTAACTTCAATATTTCTATAAATATAGAATTCCCTGGATTTCGTAAATAAAATAATACATTTCCTCATCGATGTAAATAAAATATAAAATAATAAATTTTATTACCTTGAGCGCGCAAAATCAGGTGTTCCATAATTTATTGTTCTGCAACTGAAATATCTTTAAATTTGAAAATTTCGTGCGAGTTTAAAATTTTGACTGTCAGAAAAGATCGATGAAACAGTAATAAAACGTAGTTTTTTAGCATTTTTCGAACTATAACTTCTTGAACTCTTTACACCATTTCTCAGTTTTGATTTATTTATTTATCTTCATAACATCAAATGATTTCGTCTGAAAAATCTCTCAAACTTGTTACTGCAACTATTTTATTCCGATTTCAAAAATAGCAAAAAAATATAACTAAGAATTTCGAAAGAATAAATTGCGAAAGAGAAGGAATCACATTCCATAATTCTATTTACTTTTCTCCCCCTTTTCCCCCTGAAAATGAAACCTGCCGGATGAGAAAAAGCAAACGATTTATTAGATTTTGGTCTGGCAACAGTGTCAGCTACAAAACATGAGCAGTTTTGTTTTTGTAACTCTTGTATTCTCATTCGGAAGTGCAGTGAAAATATATAATAAAGTGAAAGAGTAGGTTGCGTTCATTTTATCTGCTTTTCAAAATACAGTAGCTGTTTTTTCTCACTTTCACTGCATCACAAACAAACAAATTGGCAACACTGGATCCAACCAATCCAGAAAGGGATTGCTCCCAAATGAATTGAGAATCGACAGAAATATTTTAAATTAAGTGCAACTAAAAGAACTCTAAAATAGCAACTTTAAAGCAAAGGGGTATATTTTAACAATGCTTCATTTTTAAGTAAAAATTTTATTTTAACGCAGCACTGTTGGATATTTTGGTGTTCGTAGAACCTACTGGAAAATAGAGTATTACATATTATACCTAACTACGGTTCACTTTAAACAGTAACATAATTCAATTTAGCACATTTTTAAATTTGCAATAAATTTGTATCGTATTATGGCTCAAATTACCGATTTTATGGCTTAACGTTGAACTAATCAATTCTTTTGCTAGTATGCTGTTCAATATTGTTAAATGTTTTGCTTTTCTTCAAGTGCATATTTTTAAATAAAAAAACACTTATTTTTTAGATGTTATGCTACTTATAAACTATAACACGTTTAATCCAAAAGATAAGTTAATTTTTAATTTCAAAAAAAACTAGTTGGAAATCGATCCGCTAGAAGATAATCTTCTAGCGAATGTTACTGTTTCCAAACAATGGGAAAGTGCTGAATCTAGAAATATATTTAACAAATTATTGATGGAAATTGATTGCGTGTTTAATATTATGAATTCCAATATTAAAGTTTGAATAATATATGTTTACCTTTCTTATAAGTTCCTATAACTCATAAATGCAATGAATTTCATACTACTGTTGGTTGGAAGCCGTTTGCACTTTCTCTTCATATCATGACATAAATAAAGAGCTAAACACATGCAAAAGGGTTTAACCAATCAGTACAAAGGAGCAAGTTTGAGCAAGATAATAAAAAGAAAGGTGATAAACATGTGTGAGGATGTTTTCAAGAGTCCCAGGAGAGCATAAGACTAAATTTGGTTTCCAAACAGTGAGAAAAGGCCGATTCGAGAAATACATTTAACTAAGTTTTTGATGAAAATTTATTGTTTTCTCAATATGAATTCTAATATTCAATTATAAATTCCAATATTAAAATTTGAATAAGAAAATAATATATGTTTACCTTTCTTATAAGTTCCTATAACTCATAAATGCAATGAATTTCTCAATACTGTTTGTTGGAAACGGTTTGCACTCTCTCTCTTTCTCCTCATAATCTTTCACCCCAACATCTTAGCCAAGAAATAGTTACATTTGCGAGCACTTTTTTATCATTCTTCTAAAATTTGTTCTAAAAATTTTCTTCTCAATGAAGAGTTCTTATAATTTAAAGCAACCACTCTTCACCGTGGACTTCCTTCTAATATTATTGATTCCATTTCTAGAAAATTTATTGCGCAGTCCAACATTTATTTGAGTTTCAGCAATTTGATTGTTTTACCCGAAAATCAGTCCCCAAATTGCTAAGATAATGACTAAATTTAAGTTTAGACCTGAAAGTAAACTAAGTTTCACCAATCTTAAAGACAATATTACTGATATTAATACCTGGGAGCATTTATGAAATTTCTTGTCAATATGGTTTCTCGTATATCTGACAAACTAAACATACTCTTAAATTTTGCCTTAAATAACTTGAATGATATGCCCAAAGTTAGGATATAAAACGCTCTTCCATCGTCCAACATAGTTGAAATTTTAATCATAAATTTGAGTTTTCTAAAATTATTCAACGCTGCTCTTCGTCTGCCGAACATGATTTCTTGGAATCACTTCGTATTTCGAAAATTTTTAATAATTTATTTAATGATATTTCTAGTGTCCCACATTTTCCCAATGTTTCGAAGTCTCTTCTATTTAGTTTTCTGTCTCCTATGGTTCCCGCCATAACCCTCAAGTCTGTTTCTTTCACCCTTCTTTTTGTTATCTTGCTCAAATTTGTTTCTCTTTTCTGATTGGTTAACCCACTTTGCATATTACTTATATCTTTATTTTTATAATGCCATTCGGTGTTGAGACATAGAGGAAGGTTCTTGTTCAGAGAACCGAAACTATATTATTTCCAATTTTGTATTTTATTTGTGCTTTATTCACATTGTTTTTCACTTATATCTTGCCATGCTTCTTAAAATTAATTATACCATCACAGTGCTATAAATCAGCTTAAGCATTAACTCGTTTCAATTAACAAACGTAAAACTTGTCATCTTATTAAATCTACAGCAAATTTGCTTCATTTCATGTTGAAATTACCGATCACGATAAATTAAGGATATGCCTGTTCCTAAAAATTAAATTTTTAATGATTATGCAGCCAATTTTAGTTTTTAAAAGTATTTTTTTTTTTTTACATATTTTATTCATTTTAAAAATTTTCTGCAACCATAATGAGTAACAAAATTGAGTCATTTCGCTGTACTTCCTAAACGTTCGTACTATGGTTCAGCTTAACAAAAAAAATTTAAGGCTACCGCATATTTTTGAGGTATTATAATTTAATGTATCGATTTTATGGTTGGGCGCTAAACCAATATTTCTGAGAGTGTAGCTATGATAGTTGATAATTAAAAATATTTCCTACATTCTTAGTACAGGAAAATTATTTACATGCACTATCCTTCATATACATATATTTTTCTATATTAAGTAAATTATTTTTCTACATTTAGTTTCTCATTTATAAAAATAAACTCATTTTTATCCCTTAGAAGCATATCCAGAAAAACTATAAAGTTAATAAAAACATGTATTTAAAATATGCCATAATTCCAGACACAATGAGTGTTAAGAAAAAAATATCTATAAAACCACGCAACTTATATAAAATCTATATAAAATCATTGGGACAAACAAAATTTTTAAAAAAAATACACTGAGAAAGAAAGCATGGAAATAATTAAAAACCAACATGCTATTGCGTCATAGATTTCCCTTGAAAATGCAAAACTTGATAACATTTAACATTACATTATTAAAAGTATTGAAAGCGATGTAATATTTATTGAAATTTAATCGAGTAATAAATCATAAAAATTAAAAAAAACATTAGCGTTAAAAAGTTTTAAAACACTATACGATAAAATTCATGAAGATGTTGTAGTAAAATAAAATAAAAAGTAAAAACTTAATGTAAAATTATATGTTCAATTTCATTTTCCTTAGCAATTTCTTTTTTCTATTCTACAAAATTGTATCGCATGCAATTTTGTCATTATTGTTATACATGAATATAAAAGCAAAATGAAAAGCAAATGAAAAACATTATGAATTCAGTTTTTTGTACAATCTCTTTTTTCAAAATTAGCTTAGTAAATTTAATTCTTATGTATCGAAAAGGAGATTAATATCTCTTGGACTAGCCTTGATTTTTGTACAAATTAACTCGTAATTTAAAAATCTTACTTAATTCATTAATATTTAATTTTAAAATGAATAAAATGTAACTTTGTTAAAAAAATTTATTTTTCAAGAAAAATTCATGTCTTAATTTCTGAATTTCCTTACAGTCTAAATCTAAAGAGCCTTAAAATTCCTTTTAAATGAACTAGACCCCCATAAGCACAATTGCTTTTTTTGTTCCAGTAAAAATCATTTTTATCAAATATTTCACATTTTCATTTCATTTAATGTTTAATTTATATTTCAGTTATAATCATATAATCTTTAAATTTTACTTATTTTTTAATATTTATCTATTTATTTTTGTAACTATTATTATGTTTAAATCTATGTACCTTATATTATGTATTATTTTCTTTGAATCAGAAAAAAATAAGTAATTTTTCAACGAATAAAATTTTAATATGTTTTAACTCATATTATTTTGCAATTAAAAAATTAATTTAGGTTTTACAAAACAATTCTTAAGTCATATTTTCGTTTAACTCGGTCTAGAGAATAGTAATTATTATTTGCAATTTAATTTTTTTACGCTTTAAAGAAAGGAACAATTTCTTATATTCCATCAATATAATGGCCATAAATTTTACTAATATTAAATCTCATCTTCATACTAGTTTCATCTCTTATTCTCTAAATTATAAATGATAAAAATCGATATTTATTATCTGCAAATGGCATTTTCAATTTAAAAAAATTCTTAAAATTCCTTTTGAAGTTGATTATTTTTATTCTTATCTCAAATAAAAGGCAATTTCGTTTCGGTAAAATAAAGAAAAGTCATATTTCAAGGAAATGTCAAATTCTTCTTTTACTTAAAATGGTTTGGCTAAAAGAACAATTCTTTGCAAGTATCTGTCTCGGACAGGTGTTCTCTCAAACATTTTTATACTTTTTAATAATAAACATTGCGTCTGATTTTATTTCTCGTCTGAATCAGAAAGTTAAAATACAAGTTTATTTTACAGTACTGTTGTACTGTCTTTTTGATGTTTTCCGCAATAACAACATTATCTTCTATACAAGATTTGTTTTATATAAATAAAATTTCAGGTGACAAAGAGGCATTTATCAATGTAAAAATAGAGTAAAATGGGAATAAAATTAAAAATATTTCATATTACGCTTTTATTCAGCTTTTAATTCATGAAAAAAAAACACAAAATATTTTAATTTACAACTTCAGCATAAATCATATACTCTGAGTGATAAGAAAAGTTATTGAAAATTCAGTCAAAGGTCTAATGACATATTTTGTATCAAAATTTACTTACATAATGATTTTTGACCAAACGTATTATAAGATACAAAGACTAACTCCACTCGCTCTCAAAGTGTGCATCCAAGAGTATATAAAGGATCTCGAGTGCAAGTGTATAAATATAGAATATATACAAAAAGAGACAACTGAAAAACGATCTGAGGGTGTAAGGGGCCAGAAAAGCAATATGAATGGATTTGAAAGTTCGTATGGTATTTTATAAATCTTAACTATTTCAAAAAATAACAGTCACACCCTGAATTCCAGACACATTCTCTTCTGCAAGAAGGCCGCCACTAGAATGTTTATTCAAATTATAAACCCTACCAAATCAAAATCAAGTACCATGATAGAAAATCAGCGAAACAACAAATTCAGTGTAAGTAATAGATAGATTAGATTTGAAGAGATTTGTAATACAGTTAATAGCAACGAGATAGAAAGTACATAAAAGATTCATGCATATCAGTACATAAGACTCATCGTACACAAAAGTTTACCATCACATATTTTAGGTAACAAAAAAAATTTAAAAGGTAAATTATTTAACCAAACAATACAAGGTTGTCAGCAAGAACAATTCAAGTTTAAGTCGCATATGAAACAAGAATGAATATTATAACAATTACGATTCAATATTTATAAAGATAATATGTTTTAGGTATTATACAGCCCATCAGTATACACTAATTGAATAAACAATGTCGAATTTCAATTACTTAATTGAAAATGTTGTATAACAATGATGATTGCTTATGATTAATGATTATATGTTTTAGGTATTATACAGCACATAAGTATACACTAATTGAATAATTAATGAAGAATTTCAATTACTTAATTGAAAATTTTGCATAACAATGACGATAGTAAAGGGATTATTGCAATACAATAACTACATGAGATTCACGTTAGGTACAGTTTAGTGTCTTCTTTCAGTTTATTGGATTCTTTAACCATCGAAATAAATTTTAATACTTGGATTTTCTGAGAGCCATAATACTTCGGTATGATGTTTATTAGGTAGACATGATTGTTACTGTTATACTTCCTAATAGTGCTGACGGAAGAAGACTCTCGATGTCAATGTCTAATTTTCTAATAACAAGTCTGGCAGCTATATACCCGCAAGCACGTTCAGTGTATCAGTTGACGTTGCTTTATAGGTGATCGAAGAGCGGGATTCTTTCTAACAAACGGTTTCAATTTATAGTTTATGCTTTATAGAAAGAAAGTTCCTCTGCTCCAGTAATAATTATTCTGCCTAATAATTTTCTGAAACCTAAGTTTAATTGTTGGCTTCTAAACAATTGATTTCGTAATTTCGAAGAACAATAGCATATGTTTGTGGAAAATTAAACTTTAGACGATGTTCTGTTGTCCATATTGCCATATGTTTTAGAACATCTGTGGCTTGAGGACCAAGATTATTTACATTAGTTCTAAGAAGGGTCCCAAAAATCATCGATAAAAGATATTTTTGGAACATTTTGGTCTAGAAACATCGGTGAAATTATATTCTGTATGAATAACCATAATGTTTGTCCAATACTGGATACCTGGGGTACTCGTTAGCTAAGAGAATGATGGTGCTCTCACTTTCATTGTCACGTATCTATCT
This sequence comes from Parasteatoda lunata, assembly GCA_949128135.1. NCBI lineage: Eukaryota > Metazoa > Arthropoda > Arachnida > Araneae > Theridiidae > Parasteatoda > Parasteatoda lunata. Next base: position 37,964,070 of record OX421972.1, on the reverse strand, counting down.
ATAAAAAAATTTCTTACCAGAAAAGTTAAAGTTCTGGAGCAGTTCAAAGAGTTTAACAACCACCTACTATACTACACACTATTCCATTTTACTGAATGAAAAGTCCCTTTTATAAAAAAAACAAAGTACACACATGGTATATTTGCCCTCATATTTAGCCATTTAACTCTATCGACAACTAATTTCAACGCTTTGATGGTAGATTTCTCTTAACGAAAACCATGCTGCTTATCACTTAATAGGATCTTTCAAAAAGGAAATGAACTATCCACTCCTCTGAAACTATATACTCCTCAAGTATACCAATAGTACATACTTAATAGGATCTTTCAAGTCACATGCCAGTGTCCTTATCAAAACGTTATCTGTTAAAAATATATATCTCCTACTCTGACAATAAAGAAATAGATCATTATCTGTCTTCTGCAGATCTTTTCTAGTTTTTCTAGTTCTTCTTTGTTTTAATACGTATTACAATAAAATAATTTATGTTCTAGTTGAAGACAGTTTCATAATGTTTGTGAACCAAATTGGTGCAGTTTTCCAAGTCATTTAAAAGGAAATTGTTACTTTTATTTATGAATAAAGATTAAATTGGCAATACATGCTCAGCGTACTGACGAATTAATTAATCGCAAATTAGTGAATGAATGAATCCGTTTGTAAGTAAGTGAATAGCAAAAAGTAAGTAGATGTATATAGTTTGTGGCACGATAGTTGACGTTCCCAATTCCATCAGTAGAAACGAAATAAGTCTGATTTTATTGTGTAACTTCTAAATTTGTTAAATCAAACAAGTCTTTTTGAGACGATCATGGAAATATAATTCGTTAATAAGCGAAACAGCTACGTTTTTATTAACTTGCTTTTCATCATCGCTGGCACCGATGAATAAACGGGTGGATGATCACTTTTGAACAGTTAGATGGATTATCACTGCGATGGAACAGAGGGTGCTTAGTATCTGCCCTCGTCATTACTGTTCTATTGAAAAATGCTCGACCTCGAGCACAGGTCGTCGTTCTTCCAAAGCGGTAGAGTAACGGGCATGTTTTCGGATGATCACCAGATATGTTTCCCAGACCGTCACCATTGGGACACTGTGCAACCTTCGTGCATCGTAAAGTACTGCTATTATTACAATTTATTTTCGTGGTTCTATGAATAGAATCTGGGAATTCAAATTCCGATTATTTTTATGACAGACAGAGTACTAAAATCTTTACTAATACTCAGTGTCTGGAAATAATGGAATTTCAATTGCTCTCAGATCGCTGCAAACAAAATGTTTCATAAAAACCAGACAATTTTTAACCTAACTAGGTTACTCAAATTCGAAATTCATTAATTTCCTAACCACTAATATTAGAATTTATCGTAATATTATTGTCAAAGGAACTTTATTGCCTATCAAATGATTTAAAATGAATAATATAATTTCGTTCTCGTCAGACTTAAAACAGAAAGTGTAGGCTCATGATGTTCGAAAGACAGGAAAGATGGGCTTTTGAGGAAAACAGAAGATAGTTGCGAAAAGAACTCTCAAATAAAAATATTTTTACCTCTTCAGACTGCTTGAAAAAGAAAGCTTTTAAATGTTTCATCTTTTTTTTTATTATTTATGCTTCTCATTGCCTCGCCGCTTATCGAACAATGGCACATCTTACAACTGATAAAATTTTTAGCTTAGAACTTCAACGATGGCTCCATATTATCTTGATTCGGAGGGGAACACACAATAGAAATATAAATGGCCGCTGGTTGAATATCAATCAATGTAAAGGAAACAGCTACTATCGTTTTCTCCTAAAGCGTTCTAACAGCTCTTCTAAAGCCTCTTGTCTGTTGAAAGCAACAGGATTAATCTGATGGAAGTAACAGCTATTTTGCTAACTGTTTAATAATGGTGTGACAATAAAAGATAATATACACATTAAACTCATTTGCCAGATAATTTGGAGTTATTCTTAAGAGACTGATTAAAAGTAACTTCAATTACTGTTATTGCATACTTTAAAAAGGTTAAAATATGAATCAAGTAAGCTGTTAGGAAATAAGAAATATTCGTTACTTATTATAAATTTAAAGCCAGCTTTATATGGTTTTATACATGTTAATTTATACAGGTTAATTTATTCATTAAAATAAAAAAAGAAACGATAAAAAACATGTTGGGGAAAAAGGGACTAGTGAGTGGAGCTAATGAGAGCAACATCAAGAATATTTTTTTTATTTATTACTCGAAATTTCTATTTGAACTTTTGCAGGATAACAAAACTGTGTTAAACTTTTCTATGGAGTTGCTTGAAAACGCCCTTGTTTTTTAAGTTGAAAATTAAAGAAAACATGAATTTTATGGAGGTATATTTCTGTTTGTGGTAATGTTAAGGAAGAAGATTTTTTCTAAGGGGTAATATATTTGAATAAATAAGAGCGTGAAATATTTTTTAAATAATAAATAACTTCATTAAGTTAATACACTAAATAATTAATGGTGTATGTTTTTAAAATAAAGTTAAGTTAAAATAGTTAAAATAAGTTAAGTTCAACATTTTAAAACTACCATTGTTTATTTAAAATAACTGAAATTAAAAGTTCATGCGATTTTTAAAGTAAGCAAAACATTTCAAATGCATGCATTTAAAAAGCAATTTCAATAATCAACTTGCGTCTTGTGTGAAATCAATTTTTTTTTTCAAGATTCTACATCGTACCGAGCAGTCATACCAAAGAGAAGTTTCAAGTTTTATGAATTTTTAGTTCTCCGGTCATTTCGGAATATGTGGAGCACAGATAATTAACAAATGAATTGTAGGATTAAAAACAACAGTAGACATTTCTTAAAGAAATCCTCAAAATATATGCAGACGTTAAGCATATACAATATGTAATATGGTTAATTTGTTTATAGATGTTTAAAATGTTTATAGAAGTCATATTTTTAGAAACAGTTTAATTCTTGGTATTTACGAACGTAATACCATACTTCTCTAAGGGACAATTTGTAAAGCTTGCCTGGACAGCTTGCCTGGGCGGGCAAATTATTTAGTATTGTATTTACTAAATGTTTTAAACACTGTACTAGAACTTGTTGAGTTATTTCAACAGAATTCCGCAAAATTTATCACTATTTTCAAGCAGATATTTGGTATAACAATTTTATACCCTTTTGGTATAGAGATACTTTCTATAGTTTTATTTTTTTAATTCTGGGTGGAATTTAGTGAAGAAAATTCCTATACTGAGTTTCTGTAATTAGAACTTAATGGAAAATCTGTGGGAGTATTTCAAATCAATCTATTTTTGAATGTCGAAGTTGATAACAACTGTTTAAGTCAAAATATTTTCTTTTCCTTTTTCACTGAAGAATTATGAATGTTATATTATTTCCGTAATAAAAAAATATTTTGAAAATAAATATACTCTGATACACAAAGACCTATATCTTAGTGCTAAATCTTTACCTAATGATCCCAGTGGTAGTACGTATGATATATAATTTATAAAGTCAGAAAAACAATTCTCTAGCAGAAAACAAATAAAGATTTTAAGACATGTGTGTTAGCAGGACTATGTATATATAGTCCTGCTAACACACACACACACACACACACACATATATATATATATATATATATATATATATATATATATATATATATATATATATATATATATATATATATATATATATATATATATATATATATATATATATATATATATATATATATACATATATATATATGTATATATATGTATATAATATATATATATATATATATATATATATATATACATATATATATATGTATATATATGTATATAATATATATATATATATATATATATATATATATATATATATATATATATATATATATATATATATATATATATATATATATATATATATATATATATATATATATATATATATATATATATATATATATATATATATATATATATATATTGTGTGTGTTACGGCCAAAGCCCGAAGTCCGGCCAAAGTCCGAATTTTTCTTGATTTCGGGAATACACTGATGGTATACCCTACACTGATGTTTTTTTAAGGTTCAGTGCCACTGCCCGGTATATCCTACACAGATGTTTTTTTAATGTCAAGTGTCACTGCCCGGTATATCCAACACTGATGTTTTTTTCAGGTCAAGTGCCCCTGCCCGGTATACATTTGCCCGGTATAATGATTATTTCTTCCAACTTAGGCTGATGGCTGATCTTCCCATGGCAATTCGCAATTTGGGCGGCCAATTCCCGAAGTCAAGAACAATTTCTGACTTTGGCCGTAACATATATATATATATATATATATATATATATATATATATATATATATATATATATATATATATATATATATATATATATATATATATATATATATACATATATACATATATATATATATATGTATATATATATATATATATGTATATATATATATATATATATAGGTAGAGAGGATTCTTCAGTTCTCACTGTTCGGTTTAAGGGGAAAACTCAAAATTCTAATTCTTGTATACTTAAATTTAAAGAAAAAGAGTAAAAAGGTGAAAGGAAATTATAATATGTGAGAAAGCATTTAATTTAAATAATAAATTAAGAAGGAGAATTTACATTTAAAAAAATAACATGAAAAAGATATCTTAAATCTTTTTAATGCTACCTATATATATTGCGATTATAATTTTGGGATTTTTACTAGCCTTATTGAATAAAATAAGATCAATACTCGTAAACTTTAGCCTGGATCAAAATTCTAAAGTTTGCGATTTTTCAAATCCATTTTTTTTTAAATTCGCTGTTATATCGTTTGAAACTGTGGTGTTTTAAACACAGACACTAAAATCAGGAATATCAGGATAAAAAGTAAAAAATAAGGGGAAATTAAGGACAGAATATTTTTCATCAGGAATATTAAAAGAACTACGAATCCCGCATTTGTAACAATTACATTTTTATTTATTCTAATGATACTCTAAAATTCTGAATTCATTTCAGCTATGCATTTAGAATTTTTAATAATCAATATATTGATTTCATAAAATCCATGAAACCACAAAATCCGTTTAAAATAGATGTTCCGCATTAAACAAATGTACACAAGTTATATTGTCAATGTTAATCTTTCTATAAAACAAATATAACAGCAAAAAGATTAACAGTAAAAAAACATGCCAAGAAATAAAAAGCATGTGTTTAAAAATATGCATATTTTTATTTCTATACCTAACATAAAAAAAAAATTTATGTACTATTAAATCTTTATGGTTGTTATTACTCCTAATTTTACATGTATAGCATCTTTATATTTATTACCATTTTTTTGTTTCCTCTTTCAACTCAATACAATTGATGTAGAAAATATCCGTGAATAGTAGATTTCATAAATCCCAAACTATCCTCTTTTATGGCAAGTACATAAAAACTTTGAGCATACACATTTTAAATTACAGCGCTCGATGATACTCGTGCTTATTTGTCTATAGTTTATATACTTAATGTGGGTTTGAAAATATAACAGTTTTATGCGAAGGTTTAAAATGATACAAAAGTTTTATATTCCCAATATAGTGTAAAAGCCTACAACATTTCTTTACTGAAACATTTTAGGTCATGCAAAACAAGTGTTGCACTACAGCACAATAAAACACTTCATAAAGTTTCAGCTGTTTTCAGTTTTCGAGATTTTATGCCATTTTTCTTCTTTTTTTTATCGTAAGTATAAACTTACCATAAAAACGGTAGAAATGTGATTTTCTTTCTGTCCAGTTTTGTTTTGAATGTACTATCTAAACTCATGGAATTTTCAATAAAGTTTGAACAACTGCAAGCAGTATTCGCCGAAGAGAAATAACACAGCACTTATTAGATTACATTTCGTAGAAAAAACGGTAAATAGGTCGGGATACATATCAAGTAAATAAACAAACAAAACCGAATGCTTTTTTAGAACTTATTGGCTTTATTTTTATCTCTACTAGTAACTAATGTTTTTGTAGCTTCTAAAGATTATAACAGGAAATTTTTTACAGCAAAAAAGTAATTTAAAAAAAAATATTTCACAATTCAGTATTTTTTACAATACTCTAGTATAATAAATTAATTAATAAAAATTAAGTTTTAAGAATTAAAAATTTATTTTACAAGAATAATTTAAGTTAAAAAAAAGTTTTTTCATTCTTCAAATTTAAAAATTTTCTCTGTAGCTCATCAATATGTGCAATAGATGAAAGTACTAGTACTTTATAAGGTAAAGTACTTTTAAATAAGCTAAAAAATAAAATAATTTTCATCATTTTTTATAGTACTCATTAATCTAAGATATGATTTAGAAATAATTAAGTGAAGAACATTGAAAAATTCTTAATATTTTACAAGAATATGTGAATTAAAGGAAACAAGGATACAATAATTAAAGAAGCATTTTTTTCACAATTCAATAATTTTTCCCACTACCTCATCAAAATTAAAAATTGTATGATAAAGTAATATATTAAGAAACACGTTTGCCTGATTAACGAAAAAGGAAATAATAATTTAATTCGTGTCAGACAAGAAACTAAAAACGCAGGATGCAACACTTTCGAAAGACTTTGTGGGAGGAGGAATCTTCAGTGGTGACAGAAAAATCACCTAAATTTTTAGTTTTATCATTCTTTTATTTTTAATTGCGTGTTTGTTGTTTTATTTTTCTCTGAAAGTGATTGAAGGCGCTAAGGTTTACATACAGCATTTAAGATACAATTATATAAAGAGGTAACAAATAATTAATACATTGAAGCAGATGCCGACCTGCTAGTATGAAATTAAGAAGTTGGTCTTATACCAGGAAGGTCCAGAGTTCGAATCCCGCTTTGGAATGTATGAACTTAACTATGGAAAAAACAATAAAAAGCCTACGACGATTCTTTCAAACGAGATGGTTTTCGTCATCCCGAAAAATCTCACAAAAAGGGAATAAAAAAAACTAATATAATAAAACCAATATAATAAAAAAAATTCATCAAAATATCAGAAACTATTTCATTATGCAAACCAGAGGGTATATAACTACCATGCCAAATTTCTCCGACGTACCTTGACCAACAGAAAATATCCAGTGTATACAGATATTTTCTGTATTGTTTCATTACAGGAAATCTCTGTAAACGTGTTTTTTCCGTAGCATACCTATGAACTCTGTCAATTTTGCTGCCAGAAAGTTTCCGTAATAAAACGATGAAAAAAAAAATTACAGTGCATAATCACAAACAGAGTTTTAGATGAGATATGAGAACCAAGTGGTCAAAATTTTAATTGATGATAAATTCTATTCTGTAAATAAAATGACACTAAACTATACTCGTAGCTTATCAATTAAAACTTGTATTATCATCAATCACAGTGCTACAGTAAAGATTTGAGGGCTCTACGCAGTCAGAGTTTACTAAAATGTTTGATCGCATGATGCTGCATTTGCGAACAAAAAAGTGCGTTAGTGAAAACGTAGAAAATTTAAAATGAGGTACATCACGCATTTTACAGTAATAATTTAATTTAAAACTAGTATTTTACAATTCAGTATTTTTTCATTTTTTTCAAGATCCATAATTTCAAAATTTAAACAGTTTTTAAAAATATTATGGCTTAACTTAAAGTTACAGCTTAAAGGACAGAAAGATGGCTGCGTTAATTATAATGAATTACTAAAATTTTTATCTCAGGAAAAATTATTTTTAAAAAAAACAATGCACACTGTTTTTTTTCTTTTCTTTTTTACAAAACCTTTAGTATATCCTTAAAATGCTTAAAGCAAATCCACTTACATGAATGGAAGATTGATTTAACAAGAAAGTGGAAGGCTTTTATTAATTTATTAGCATGAAATGTGTTCTTCTCTCTCGATTTCGTATTTGAAAATTGATAAAAGTAAAATTATTTGGACTAACACCCCCAACTTTTATTTTATCAATTTATATATATATATATATATATATATATATATATATATATATATATATATATATATATATATATATATACATATATATATATATATATATATATATATATATATATATATATAAATATATACATATATATATATATATATATATATATATACATATATATATATATATATATATATATATATATATATATATATATATATATATATATATATATATATATATATATATATATATATATATATATAATATATATATATATATATATATATATATATATATATATATATATATATATATATATATATATATATATATATTGGACATAGTTCTATAAATGACTGGTTCTTTGAACTTAATAAATTTCATCGAAATGTAATATAAAAAGTAATTTTTATTATTTTATGTTTACAGCAAATGCCTTAATTTTACATTTAGAAATAATTTGGTGAAATAGACTCGTTCAGATTTATTGCATGCAGGTAATACTTACTGTTGTTTAAATAAATAATTGATATTTTTTGAAATCAATAAACATGATTCTTAACACTGATCTAAAGATTTTTCTAGATGTATACATAAATTATTAAATTCTTGTTTTGGAAACCATAATATTTTATCCATATATCCCAGATTGTAGCTTCAAGATTCCCTCGAAATAAAGCATTCAGTAGAATGGTGTAAGTGTTTTATCATTACCAACTACAATCGAATTACCAATTTTTTAACAAATAAACGTATGCTGAAATAACAAGCAAACAATGTTTTAAAAATTTCACTTTAACTGAGAAACTGCCATGAGAAGTTCTATAAAAAAAGCTTTTAAGTTTGATTACTCTTGTTTCATCCAACAAATTGCAAATTAAATACACAATTTAATATTTTACCAGAATTATAAGTATAACCTAGAGAGAAAATGGGTCGAGATATCAATAAAAAAGAAAAAGAGAAGAATTTCAAATGACGGAATTGCAGATCATTCCATCAATTTTCATTTCGTAGTTGAAAAAAAGCATGAGGGAAAAAAAATTACAACATAAAAGATTGGAAAGGGCCGTGGCTAACATGTCCTCAACCGTGGGTGCTCCTATCAATATATCAATAAAGATAAAGTTAGCTTGCACCAAGTCTAATTTTTATAGAAAAATATACACTTTTAGCTAATGATTTGCAGAATTTTTTTTTTTTTGTGATGGGTTTCTGTTTGTATTTAAAGATTGAATAATTTTTTAGTCATATCAGAATAATTACTTATTGATTGATAATTTTGAAAATAATAAATTCTTTTTGCTTCTTGAATTTCAATGAACTTTAAAATTATCATTAAGTTATTTTTATCTGAATTTAATAGATTTGATTCTATCATAGAGCTGGGTTATTTTTTACTAAAACATAAAAGCTACGCTTGGTACAATAATAGACATATAATTATCTGAATATGATAAAGGCTTACTCAATTTACCTAATTGCTTGTTATCACAGTCGTAATTTAATACTAGTACTGTAAATATGAAACTAACAAAGGAGTTCAAGGTTAAATATCTAACCAAATCATGAAACAAATCACCAAGATAAGCACTTGAATAAAAGGAATTGGCGACATGACGTCTAAAAATAATTGTCTGGGGATTCAAGTTACCAACCAATGAAAATACTGGGCTTTCGTGACTCTGTGTAAATTCCGCTCTAAAAGTAATCTGGCAACTGAAACATTAATGTTGTCTGGCCTTTTTTTCTTCGCTTAAAGAATTTTCTATAAAAGAGTTTTATTGGAAATCACTCTTTCGAATGGAATGATTTAATTGCTTTGCACGTAGAGGAAGGGTGAGGAAGTTTAAGAATAGTTAAGTTACACGTAAGTACGCTAATAAACGAAGAATACCTTTAACAGCATATTGTACTAAAATAAGTTTCTCTCCATGAAATAAGTAAGGGTATAATTAATAGAGAAACATTTTATCACATTGTTTTTACATGCAAGCCAAAAAAATTAATTTATATATGAAAAATTTACATACATTCCTCTTTTTTAAGAATACGATGTACTTTTATAATATTTTATAGATTAACGGGACTTACAAACTTTTTTAAAGCACAGTGTTGGAAATTTCTCAGAAAAAAATGCTTGAATAACAATTTAATAAATTATTATTTTACCATATTCAAACAAAACAGTCAAATAATCATAAATAAAATGGTATTCAAACTGTTAACTGTGAGGAAAACCGTTTTTAAACTACCTTCCCCTAATATGGTTAAACAACCAAAATTTTATCGTACTAATTCGACCAAACTATTGAAACCACTTGCAGCTGAATACATATTATAATCAAGAGGACTGATAATCCCATGACCGAAAGAGCGGCAGTTCACGTTATTAACGTCATTAGTTTCCCGTGTCTTGCAATCCCCAATTTGTGGCCTTGCACTATTAGAATACTATACTCTCATTATCCAAGAATCTGATTAACACAAAAAAAGTTCTAGTTCACAAACATTCTAGTTTTTTCCCTCTCTTACGATAAGTGAAACAACCAGATAAACTAATTAAACCATTTTCCAGGAATCATTTGATAATACATAACTCCACCAAAACTAACTCGATGCCAATTACGAAAATCTACGCTTTAATGTCCAGTTAACTTTTTTTATGGTTTTAAAACCATGCTAGTTGTAAATGGCAAAAAAAAAAACGTGTTGCTTCTTTCATCCTCTTTTTAAACCATTCTAGTTGTCAAACGGTCTCAAAACCGTAAAAGTAAAATGTGTTCTATATCAAAAACTTCATGATTAATTCGATGGACAGACTAGTGCTGATTATTTATCATAATTTTAATATGAAAATTCTAAAAGCGTTATGCATCAATTAGAAAAGAAATGCTTTAAAACATTCAAATTCGATACAATGTAGGTCACATACGGAATGCGTAGGTCATATACGGAACTAGTAAGCATAACAAAAAATCATGAGCTTGCAAATTTGGTAATTTTTCACTTAAAATCTTTTTTTGATTCGTCTCTTGGTCAAGTAAATTATGTCGAAGGCCCTCATGTAGATGATACACCTAAAACATCTATATTAGTCAATGATTTTGCTTCGTATATAGTCTTGTATATTAAATAGGGTGGATCAATATCTAATTTTTATTTAAATCGCAATCGCTAATCGCGGGAAAAGTTGTGCATTGGTACCAAACGTTCGTAAAAGAAGTTTTTTTAAATCAAAATGTGTTTAAACCTCCCACCGCGTCCTTGAAATTTCACTAAATATGTCAACAACATAAAAACACTTTTAATCATTCAATTTTTTTTTTAATTTTTTTTTTTAGTTTTTTAATCTCCTGTGGAAAAAATAGTTGCATAATAAGATTATTTAATAATAAAAAGGATAAAAAATCATCTCATTTCTATTATTGAAGACTTACAGTTACATATAATCGACCACATATTAAATCAAAGTGTATTTTTTTCATGAAAAAAAAATTCTATTAGGCAACTATTTCCTTTATAAACGTTTTAGAAATTTAAATATAAAAAAAATTTTAAAAACTAAAAGTTTTATTTCTTATATATTTGGAGAAATTTCTAGGGCCTAGTGGGGAGCCTAAATATATTTTAATTTGAAAGAGAATTTTTTCACAAACATTTCATACCAAACAACCACAACTTTTCGAACCACAGATGATTTCGATTTTTTTTTTTTTTTTTTTTTTTGAAAAAAAAATTCAAATTTGATCCATTGCTCTGCAAATTTATTCTTTTCTTTACTCCGAAAGATTTCTTCATAATCATTTTTTTTTTCTTTAATTTCTGTGATTTTCATTTTGATATAAGCAAGTAATATTTGCTAATTTAAAGCAATCTTAAACTGGAAAATTTTAATGTCTTACGCTTTTTTTTGTACCTTATAACTTCTTGATTAATCAGTATTTGTAAAAAATAAATATAATAATGATTAATAAAATACGTATTAAGATAGCAATCGGTTAAATACGCTTTAAAATAGTAGACCGTAAAATAGTGCCAAAACAAATAGTGCCAAAACAAAAAAAATAGTGTAGAATAGTGCCAAAACAAATTTATTTATTTATTTATTTTTTCTTGGAAAAAAAAAGTCAAATTCGATCCATTGCTCTGCAAATTTATTCATTCTTTTCTTTACTCTGTAAGATTTCTTCCTAATCATTTTTTTTTTAATTTCTGTGATTTTCATTTTGATATATGCAAGTAATATTTGCTCATTTAAAACAATCTTAAACTGGAAAATTTTAAGATTTTAATGTTTTACGTTGTTTCTTTTTTTGTACGTTATAACTTCTTGATTAATCAGTATTTGTAAAAAATAAATATAATAATAATTAACAAAATACGTATTAATATAGAAATCGGTAAAATACGTTTAAAAATAGTAGACCGTAAAATAGTGCCAAAACAAACAGTACCAAAACAAAAAAAATAGTGTAAAATAGTGCCGAAACAAATTTATTTATTTATTTATTTATTATTTTATTATTTTTTTTTTTGAAAAAAAAAAGTCAAATTTGATCCATTGCTCTGCAAATTTATTCTTTTCTTTATTCTTTTCTTTACTCTGTAAGATTTCTTCGTGATCATTTTTTTTTAATTTCTGTGATTTTCATTTTGATATAAGCATGTAATATTTGCTAATTTAAAACAATCTTAAACAGGAAAATTTTAAGATTTTAATGTTTTACGCTTTTTTTTATGTACCTTATAACTTCTTGATTAATCAGTATTTGTTAAAAATAAATATAATAATAATTAACAAAATACGTATTAAGATAGCAATCGGTTAAATACGTTTTAAAATAGTAGACCGTAAAACAGTGCCAAAACAAATACCTCAATATTTTAAAAGAAATGATTTTCCTCTAGCTGGGGATCTTAATAATAAATTAATAATCTAAAAATTTAACGCAAGGGAATAAATTTAAAAAGTGATGGATTTAATTTTTAGCTCAACAATTTTATTGTCCAGCGATAATTCCTAACTATCACTTCTTACGTCCTTTCCGCAATTATTACGGCGAACTGAAATTTCACATAAAATGTTGTATGGTATTATTCTGATTTGCGTAGCTTACCCAGATCACATTGGCATGTTTATACCAATCATCCACCAAGCTTGCTCATTAAATAACGTACATAAGCTCTCGTATGGCATCTTCCGGATTACCCCAGGCTATTAATTCAAAATACAAACAATCATGTTGGGCACAAACTTCTCACAAGATAAGGTATTTTAGAAATATAATTTATCATCCAAGAGATAAATAACTTAAAGCGTCAAATGACAAGTATTTACAATCATATTGATGACATATTTGTATCGATGATAACCAAAGCAAGGCATAACTAATATATCGAACTTAAAACCTTTAATGTAACATAAAACTATTAAGTTTTTTTTTTTGTATAATGTATAAATAGGGTTTAGAAATAATTTCCTCTGAAATTCTCAATAGGAATAAATCGTTACTTTTTTATACATGCTTAAAAAATAAAACTTAAAAAAAGAATAAAAATTAGTAGTGTAACATTAGTAGCAAATGCATCATTAATTTTTTATTTAAATAAGACTTTAAGAAAAAACTCAAAACTAAACATTAGCTTGAAAAAAAAATAAATTGATTAATTTGAAGTATTTTTATACTATTTTTAATTTAATTGCTTATACCTATACTTTAAAAAATTTGGTGCATAGTTACCACTTTTTTTGGTATTGAGGCAAACTGAAACTTTTTACAGTCCATGTATTTATATTTTAATTTCCTTTTATACTGCAATAGTTTTATTTAATTCTTTATTTATTTTTGCTTGTTTATTTTCTATCAACAAGTTTTTTCATGAGCATTAGAAATAATTTTAATCTTCATTGCTGAAAACTTCATTTCCTTAAAAAAAAAAAAAAAATTAAAAAAAAACGAGCATGTAGTCGCAGTCGCACTAATTCTTTAATTGTGATTTTGTGATTGTGACAATTGTGATTTTGTTCATTTCATGCAATCTTTTTTCTCAATAACTGAAGTTCTGTACTTGAAAATGCATTAAATTTACCTCAAAGTCAAAAGTGGTGGCATCTAAAATATTTTACCGTGTAAGGATATCATTACCATAACACAAGTAATTTACTCTTTTTCTAAACACCGGCGTGTTGCCAAAATATACTATCTTGTATCATATTTTTCAGCATAACTTATTTCCTAGTACTCGTACTTTCTAAATAAAGCTAATAACATGAATAGGAGAAACATGGGAGATTGGGTAGTTGCACTTTAAGAATAAGAAGATCACGGATACCCACACATGTGACTTAGGATGTTAGCTCCAGCTGATCATTTCAGAACAAAGTGACGTATTAAAGTTGAGCTATATTTCTCCACATAAGTTAGAATGTTAATTAACGAGAACTTTATTAAATACAGCACCGTATCGCACATCAAATTTCTTGAAAAATTTATTCTCGTCTACGTCTTTTACTTAACTTAAATTTCTTATTTGTTAATGTATTTTATTGTAACAGTGATTTATTTATGTTTTGTGTACCTGGCAACTACGAGGCATAATTAGTTTGATTATGGTCTGCATGACTTCATGCCTGTCTTTGTGATAAGTAAGAAATATATAATAAAAGAATTGATTTCTTTGTGCAAAAATATAGAATGTGTCACTTCAGAGAATTGATATTTGATGGGCTTGGCTTACTCGAAATAGAATGAAAATAACAGTTGCTAACGTAAACAAATGTCACGTTTCAACAACCAATCAGGATCGAGATACCCATACTACGCCACTTGCGGTTATCCCATTGACAAAAAACTACATTTTCTTATTTAAAAACGACCATTTGACAATTTAACCAATTACAAGCAAATTAATGAGAAATCACTTATGGTATCATTTTAATCAAGAGAAGTAATTTTTTTTTCGCTATAACTTCTTCTATTCTGCTGTTAGTTATCAATGTATATGAATTAATGGATATATGAATTAATTCATCATAACATATATAGATTAATACGTCTTTAGATTAATGTATTAAACTCCCGAATCTGATGCTTACTTTCACTTTAATGTGTTTTCAGAATATATTTTTTACACAATAGCTATTAAGGAAAGTGAGAAATATGTTACTACTTCAAGGTTTTTGACAGATACTTCTGACAAAGAAGTGGAATGGAGAAAAGGTACATTGTAAAAAAATAAAAACAAAGCTCACAAAATATTGAAAAAAAGACCAAAAAATTAACAAAAAAATTGAATTGTATAAAATTGTTAAAAGACTTAACTATGAAATTGAAAATTGTACTGTTTCAATTTCATATTTAAGTCTTTTAACAATTTTTAATCTGTAGTAAATATTTGCGTTTCTTTAACTGTAATTATACTTCTTGTAATACTAATTTAGAGGTTTAATTATTCACAATCTAATTAACTTAAACATATTTTATACATTCTCCGTTCAAAATTAAATAACTGTTCCTGTAAAATATACAAGAGAAAAGACTTGCAAGAGAATTCAAATATTTGAGTAACAAAATATATATTTATAATATTTAAATCTAGATTCATTTAGTTTTATTCTGAATATTAAATTTTAAACGATTTTATTGCTCTTCAAATAAAAATTCAGAAGCTCCAATAATTTTCACCTGAGTTACAATATCAAATTAGAACTCGTTTTGCTATAGAATGGATGTTTAATTTAGGAAATTTGATGTTTTTATATTTCCTAGTTGTCCTATATGATATATGCATAAAGAATAAATATTAAAAGCACTCATTTTCTTTCCCAATCTAAGGAAAATATATTCATAATAGTAGGACATATATTTTTAATATTTTGTCAGAAGATATATGTAAGCCATAATATATAAAAACATAAAAAGAAAAATATTAATGTTTCCTTATTTATAGTTTTCTTATATTAGTGATGGAGGCTACTTAGGACCTCAGAATGAGTTACGAATGTTTGAAATATTTATATTTAAGAGATGACCGATGATTATTTGGAGTGTAGGAATAAATGCGTTTTGCCATTGAGACTGATTAAATTCTTAAACAATTAAAGACAGGCAGTGTACTCCGTTAATAAAGCTTGGCGCGATTTTTGAAACCTCAAGTAATTTTCGAATAGAAATGAATGTAATCGAGTAATTGGAGCAGTTAAGTAATGATCTTAAGATTTATGTTTGGCGCGTAAACATGGCATTACATTAAATGCATTATTATTACATTAATTATGACTTTATAATAAGTAATGTCATATGCCTTGGCTCATAACTTAGTCGATGAATCACGTAAGAAATGCAAGACAAGGAAGAAAAGTCATTTAAAAATAGCTAAGAAGTACAGATTTTTTTTTACAACAATGAAAATCTAAATTGATGTCGGCGAAGTCTATACCTAATAGAAGAGAAAAATTCTCAACACAGGTTACTGTAAACAAGAAATGTGATACCTTAGCATGCCAAATGTAATTACATATTTCGTATTTTTCTACACTGCGCAGCTTAGTAGACGGAACGTAATGGCATCTATCTTATTTGGCCTCCAATGCGCAGTTTGTGTTCGTTTCGTCGTGCTACTAAATTGATCCGTGCTGAGGCCTTCTCTCTTGTAGAAGGTGTTGGTTAAGTATGGTTGCATACCGTTTAACTCATTCGAGCAATAAACAGTAAGTTAATGTAAGTAATGTAAAAATTTGCCGTGATAAGTGCGGAAGGAGACAAATGATGAGATGAGTAGTGATGGGAGTACGGAAGGAAGATGAGATGGTGTGAGTGAGTGAGTACGGAAGTACAGTTGAATATTTGGCTATAAACGTTATATTCTTTTATCTCGAGTAGAAATCATGGCCATATCAGATTTGCGGCTAGATCAATGTATAGCTGCATATCTAACAAGTAATAGGAACATAATCCAGAAGTTGAGGAAACTTATGATTTAAAGAATGGTATGAACTAGTGTGTTTGAAGGTTTTTTTGAGTAAAATAAACAAGATTTGTGCAATAAGGAAAATAAAACCGCGCAAACCTTTCCGGGTTTATCCTACAGTTAGAGCCCATAATCTAGCTACAATAAGCTCTAATCCTGCAACCAAAGGGGATGTTTTATATGAATATTGGGATCGATGTAAATTGAAAGCAATATGCAAACTGATAAGCCATCGCTGGAACTCGAACCTGGTTGGCTTCATTGAATGGTGACCTTATCCTATGAGCTTGAGTAATTTACTGTTATCAAAGGAAATTCTAAACATTTAAGAACACACGTAGAAACAATACTAAGGATTGGTTTGCTATAAAAATGTCACCTTTGCACAAATAGTGTGGTTCCTACTATGTAGCAACCCAGGTTCGAGTCCCAGTGATAGCTTGTTGATTCGTATATTGCTCTCATGTTACACCCATCACAGTGTTGATATGTGGTATGGAAACATTTACTTAAAAAAATTCTTTGAAAACCGTTTGCTTAAATTTGCTTAATTTTACGCTAATTGCAAAATTTTTATTCTAAAATAATTTAACTCATAGGAAAAAATTTGGATCAAAACTTAGAAAGCAGTAAACTTTTTCGATATCCTCTAAATTAAGTTTTTAATCAATCAAAATTTCAGAGGAAATTTATAATTAAAGGTCTATCTTAACATTGGTATAAATTGCATATTTTGAAGAAATTAATTTTAATTTCAATTATTTTACATTACCCATTTCTTAAGATTAAAATTAATAAAAAACTTTCTTTTGCAGCTGTAATTAAAATAAAAATAGACAAATGACATTTAATAACTTATCAGGGAAAATTTTCAATTTTGAATCTAATTTGTGTAAAGTAATTTATTAATATTTATTCTCCCATATACAATGAGAAAAAAAGTATGATCAATACTTCCAGAATATAATAAAATTTAATTTGACTTTATATTAAACATAAAAAAGCTCGACAATTTCTACCAAAGCGCTTAGGTATTAATTTTGGTACAATTAACAAAAAAATATGGTTTTATAATGTGTGATAAATTAGATAAATGTGGTAAAATTTGGTAATTTTACCACAATACCTTATAGAATGGCATAAATACCATTTATTTGGTTAAATTTTCTTTTCAGTTTTGTATTATTTTCTACATGTGTGGTAATAAGAACGAGAATTTTGGAAACCAGAATTTCTAATAAACCGCTAAACATATGATTGGAAAAATGACCAAATCAATAGTTTAAATGGCACGGTTTTTAGTAACAGAATTATAGTCTTTAAACCGAAATGTCCTTGAATTTTTAATAAACCTTTACCATATGAATGGAAAAATGACCAAAGAAATGGTTTAAATCCCGTATGGAATGGTTTGTAGTAACAATAAACCGTTCCATATGAACGGAAAAATGACCAAAGGAATGGTTTAAATACCGTACGGTATGTTTTTCAGTAACACAATTATAGTCGTTTAACAAAAATGTCCTTGACACACACTACAGTAATTTACCAGACTTTTTTTTTTCCTCCTTGTACAATTTCTCAAGAAAGAGGCTTTTAATGAAAACAGAAGAAGATCAGCATCTGTCAAATCTAGTATACGCAGTAAGAAATACAACTCGGTATGCAAATAAAACTCTAAATTCTAACTAAACGGTGGTGATACTCAACTTTCTCGCTTATATTATTATATTTTTATAAATAAAGACAAGATATTTTCGAATTTTTTCAAATGCAACTGGAACGAATTATTAATAAGTTTGTTAATGTTTTATAAGGATCTTTTTTTTCCTTCATTAGTTTGGAATAGAGATTTTTGTTGGGAGCTTAGCTTGCAGTTTTGCATGGATTATTATTTCTCCGAAGGCTTTATTAAAACTTTATGGATTTAATTGGCGAACAATTCTATTTTAAGGTTCAATAAAGTATGAGGAAAATAAAATGAGAAGTAAAAAGAAACTTAAAGAAAGAGAATTTTAAGGGATTCTGTGTATTTCATGTGTATTTCTTCAAAATTATCATGCGTATTTTTTTCAAAAGGTATTCATCTTACTAGAATTCTGAGTAACGATTCAATTATATAAGTTTATTTACCTAGTAATTTGCATACAGGTCAACGTAATTCGATAGAATTACGTTAATTGTACGTGGAATTTTGTTTAGGAAATAAAGTTACACATTTTGGTTAAAAAATCTTGACTTGAATCTTAGAATTCTTAGTAAAAGTCTTGACTTGAATCTTTGATTTTCAGTTTTAGAGATTTTCAGTTTTAGAGATTTATTTAATTTTCTGTGACACATTTTTAAAATAAACGAATATGAACTCTTGAAAAGTTTTTAATCAAAAATAAACATTATCATAAATTATTTTTGTTTTTATGTCTCTAGTGTAAGATTAAAGTTAAACAATATAAATAGCTGTTAAATCTAATGATTGAAAACCGCAAAATTATTAATAATTTTATTAATAATTTAATAAATATGATATTTTAATAAGTTTATTTACCAAGTAATTTGCATACAGGTCAACGTAATTCGATAGAATTACGTTAATTGTACGTGGAATTTTGTTTAGGAAATAAAGTTACACATTTTGGTTAAAAAATCTTGACTTGAATCTTAGAATTCTTAGTAGAAGTCTTGACTTGAATCTTTGATTTTCAGTTTTAGAGATTTTCAGTTTTAGAGATTTATTTAATTTTCTGTGACACATTTTTAAAATAAACGAATATGAACTCTTGAAAAGTTTTTAATCAAAAATAAACATTATCATAAATTATTTTTGTTTTTATGTCTCTAGTGTAAGATTAAAGTTAAACAATATAAATAGCTGTTAAATCTAATGATTGAAAACCGGAAAATTATTAATAATTTTATTAATAATTTAATAAATATGATATTTTAATAATTTAAATTAAAATATACACTAAAATAATTTCGTAGCAAGGGAACAAATAAATAACTTCAAATAATATGCAACGATTTAAAAAAATCAGTAAATAACAATTATATTTAACATTTATGATGAACATTTTTTTAAAAAAATAATGAAAAAAATTTGATAAGAAAAATTTTTAATAAAAAAAGTGCATGATAAGAGAAGGTATAATTATAAAAAGTAAAGTATATCATTCATAATGAAATAAAAATCGATATAATTCCGTGAAAATGTTTTTTTAGTTTGCGGTTGCCCAATACAAAATCTCGCTATGCAGTTTGGGTTTTTCTTTTCAAACGAAAGCCAAATCCGTCGAAAAAAAGAGTATATAAATAATTTAAAATATTTCATATTATGTAATAATTGACAGAAAAATTATATTATTTTTATAATTTTTGGAAACAACACAATCCTTTGTAAATATTTTGGTAGGTATCTCTTAACTCCAGGTAGGTTTAAGTATAAGGTACCCAGTTTCATTTAAAAAAAAGTATTTCATGATATGTATAATTATGATTTATTCAGTAGCGGAAACGTAATTATCTATGAAATTAAGGTATAAATATAATTTCATTTAATGTAATATTTTCATAAACCAAATAGAAGAAAACGCCAATGAATTTTGATGATCAAGTCTAAAATGGGTTTTTTTTAAAATTAATTACGATTATATTTTAAGAGTTTGAATATCTAATTGATTTACAAACAAGCAAATTGGAAAGGGCCAAATTTGCCCCTTCTGTCTTTCTAGTTGTACAGCAATGTTCAGTTTTTCTTTTAAAATTTTGTATAGTTTAAATTTTTTTTTTTTTTAAATTCGGCCTAGTTTTAGTGACTTCAATGAGATTTAGTTAAACTGTCTAGGAACACATTTTATTTTCAAAATTTAAGATTGATGCATTATTCTTCCCTTTCTTCTTAGTATTTAAAACAGCTGAATTAATCAGATGAATGTTTAAGAAATTTAGCCTTACGAAATTTATTTAAAGTTAGATGATTTCAAAATTTTTATTCTAAAAGTTTTAAAACTAATTAATATTTGATTTTATTTTTTACATGATTCAAAATGGTTAAAAGATTCATTTATTTTTTTTTTTTTTTTCAAATTTTGAAAATGTTTTTTCAAGTTTTTCCTTCTATCCAGAAATGAAAATGTTTAAATTATATGAAATAAAAGAAGAGTTCCTTTCTTCCTAAAATATTTTAATTAATATTTACACATTTTTTAAACTGCTACATTGTTCACTTAGCTGTAATTACTATTGTAGAACATTTATAAATAGTCTTTGCTACACATGTTTATGATACATTACTATCGTTGTGTTTAGAATCTTTAGCAATATAAACAGTTTTTTTTTTACCAATTTCAACATAAGTTTTATTTTGTAAATAAGCTTATTGTTAGTTATATTTAGATCAAGTTTTAGACAAAAAGAAAAATTTGAATTAAAAATTTAAATACTGAACAAACACGTCTCCAAATAAGTAATATCATCTTTAAAAGTGAACAAATAAGCCAATAGTAATTTTACACATTATGTTTTTTCCTTTGCTAGTCCAGAATATTTAAAAACAACTACTTGGAAAATTGAAAAACAATTCAATCTATTTTCCGTGATATATTTTCAAAAGGCATATTTAGTGAATATATTGCTCTGATATACATGCTTTTAATCTTCAAATAAATAAAAAAAAATATCTTTTTTAGTATTGATCTATCCCTCGCAGACCTTTTTACTAGTTTTTCAAACAAATGTCTATTCAATACTAAGAGCTCTATTTTTTTCTCTGACTCTCTTTCTAAAATACATTCCATGGTTCGTGATTAAAAACAATTTGGCTGCTCCTAATAATCTTGTTTTTAATTAGTTTTCTATAACAGCAAGGGTTGCTTCTCATTTATATGTAAAAAACAATTTCCGAAGATTTGTCTAAAAACCAGCATTACTCTTTCGGCTATTTCGTACTATATGCAATTCATTGTTCAAATTATAAACTAATAAGCAAAAGAAAAACTGTTTAAAAAAGTACCATTTATTTTTTTAAAAAATAATTTGAAAACATTTATAATATTTTCTGTCTTAAACTAATAAATAAATTAATTTAAAACTTATTTCATTTTAGTCAATTTTTACTAAACGTATTAAAAAAATTAGTTTGAGAAAAAATGCATTGGAAATTTTTCGTTTAAATAACATTTAATTGTTAATTGAATAAAAAACATTTTTTATTAAGTCAATCCTAACAGTGCTAAAATTCCAGCAATTAACTTTAAAGAGGGCAAAAATTTCTTAAGAAAAAGCATCATCGCTTTTCAGACTTTTTTAATCCATTCGAAATGAATACGTGTTTATACAAAATAATTCCAAATAAAGTCAAATTACTTTTTTTAGTAGTAACAATTGCAGAATATAACTTTATATGATAGTATTGTGTATCATTATAAAGGATTTTTCTAAAAAAAATGAGCTAATTAATTATAAAGAAATATTAACGACTGCAAAATGCTTCTAATTGAAATTTACTTAATTTAAGATAATTTGATATGATCGTTTGATATGATAAGATAATTTGATATGAACGTTTTTTTCTTTTAAAAAATGATGCATGATTTAATTAATATATTTTTATTAATTAAAACCGAAATCTAATGATTCGGGCCAGTATCGATGAATATTGGATAAAAAAAAGAAAATTCCAAACATCGGTTTGATTTTTTAATCCTATTCACCAAACAAAAATTGGTCTTAACAGCAATTTTCGGACACAAACCTGATACCTCTAACAATGTAAATACTACATGAAAATAAAAGTTATGAGCATTATCTTCCTAAACATTGTGAGCAAAATGATTTTTATAGCATACATAGTTTGTAAAATTTTGGGGCCTTGTAGCAACAAATCGAAAAAGAACCACAAATCATTTGGTTATTCGGAAGGAGCAGAATTTAATGACAAAAAGTACTTTAAAATAATATTTTTAAATGGATTTAAGCTCCTCGGACAAAACCTTAAGTCATCAACGCATAGAATAATCGTGAGACTCAGAGCCCTTTAACTCACCCTCCAAACTTGTTTGTGGCAACAAATTCAACTTTCAACAAGGCAACACTTGATCAGAAACGTAAAACGTTGGTTTATAAAAGTGATGAAATCAGTGAGCTAAATTTCGGGGGAAAAGAGTCTGGTAAAATTACCAATACTGTTCGGTAAGGACATTACTGGGGAAAAAATTTATATTCTGGATAATAAAGTCAAACTATAATTCTGGTTAAAACAGTCAAATTCCGGTTAATAAAGTCAAACTATAGTATATAAACCACTCATTTAGTAATTTTTTCGTAAATTAACGGTTTGCCAGAAACTCTGGTTTTCAAAATTGTAGTTCTTATTTCCACAGATTTATTAAAAAAAGAAGGAAAAAAAAGAATTGAAGGTTAATTTGACAAAATAAATGGTTTTTATGCCAAGTTGTACCTGATAAAATTAGTTTTCCACTATAAAACTACATTTTGTTGCTAAACTTACCAAACTCATTGCCAAAGCAATTTGATATGAATTACTGGGCTTTCTGGTGCATTCATGAAGCCAGAAGCTTGTTTAATTTTACCATATTTTGGAAATGCAATATTTTACCATATTCTGGAAATCTGACCATACTTTTTTCCCAGTGCACAATCTATATAGTATGAAAAGCACCCCCAAATTATCAGAGAACCTGATTTCATGATTGAAGGGTTTACTAATTTTTTTTTTCCTGGTAGCTTTTGTTTCATTTAAGATCGATGCTAACCTTTTTTCAATTTTAAAAATTCAGTACAAAAAGAAAGAACAAAATACCACAAAATAGTACATTTTCCCCACTCTAAACAGGAATATTGCTATCAAACACAAATATGTTTTTTCTCTGAATAAACATACTTTTTTTCACCGGATTCGAATTTTTGACCCCCAAACTATAGGGGATAGCCGAAATATGGGAAGTATGGTTCCTCACGTTTGGTCAGGAGATATTTTAATGTTAATTTTATCTTTTTTTTTATTTCGACACACCTCGATATTTTTTAATGAATTGAAAAAAAAAAAAAAACGAATTTTAAAATTCATTGATTCAAATATTAAAAAAATTATTTTCAATTATAATTTATTATTTTTGATTATTTGAAACTAATAATAATCGAAAAATTTTCTTATTTAAATTAACTAAATATTTGCATTTTTTCAAAAAATATAATTTTATATCGCAAAATATTTAATTTTAACGCAAATGGTAAAATAGTTCCTGAGAAATCGAATTTTAAATATTTGACTTTTTTTAAAAATTCAACCGTCTTAGCAAAAATAAATTAATTCTTATACTTCATTTTTATAAATACATTTATATTCATATTTGATCATTTTTATTGAACACTTCAGTAAAATTAACAATAAAATATGGTTTTGTAATATGTGATAAAAATTTGATAAATGTGGTAAAATTTCTTAAAGTTATTTTTATTCCTTAGAGCATCACATAAAAACCATTTTTTGGGTCAAGTCTTCTTTTCAGTTTTGTATTGTTTACTAATTGTCTGGCTATAAGAACTATAATTTGAAAAGCCGAAATTTTCAGTTATCCATTACCATATGAACGGAAAAATTATCAAATAAAAATTTAAAAACCATATATTTTTGTTTTTAATACCAAAATCAGAATTTATTTGGAATATATAAAATTTATTTGGAACGAATATATATATTATTCAAAAATGAATCAGATAACTCCATTAAAGATCAAAAGTTCAAAAATTTAAATCGAATTTCATGTAAATAAAATTGAATTCTTCTTTTTTCAGGTGAATAACGATAGTAATTTAGATTTTTTTTTTTTAAAAAAACTATTTGTTTGTACATATGTCACCAAGTATATATAAAGACCAATTTTGAGATTTCATTTTTTATCTTCTTAATTAAAAGATGCTGAATGGGATTTCTGCGTCATATAGTGTTTCTTCGTGTTTTGCGCACTCATTCAAACTGTATTTTGCAGCATTCAGCTGTTTTTTTTCCTTAACAGGAAATTTTTAACAGAACCGAGTTCTTTTATAATTATTTTGCATCACTCAAGACGTTAGCGATATTTCGAATTTTGTTGCATTTAATAATTGTTACACACCGAATTTCGAATTGCATAATCTATGAATAACATTCAAATTTAATGTTTAAAAAAATTAAAAGACTAACTACTTTGTAAATAAAAGATGAATTTTAATCACCCTTTTCTGCAATATGAAAACGTTACATTTAAATTTAAATTATTATTCAAATTTATTTCATAAATTTCAAACTATTCTGGTAGCTTAATATTTTTCTTATTACTCATTGCATCACTTTTTTTGATGTTCCGCAAAAACAAATAAATAAATCATCACATTCAATAAAATCTATTTCGAAATATTTGCAAAATACAGCGTGAATGTTCAATACAAAACATATTGCAAGCGATAAAAAAAGCATAAGCATTACCTGAATGTACAGTCATATTCCAAATAAAATCCAAAACTTTTTGCAGAAAATTCTCTTATGTGCGAGACAAAGTATCCATACCTATATCCAATTGCAGCGGCACGTATGTAGCGATCTGCCGCCAAAATAACACTTTTCAGACGATTCAGAAGAGGAGCTATCACTCATTCAACTGCGCGATACCGGCGACATCTTGCGGGAACAGATGGCGTTTCTTTAAGTTTTCTTCACTGCTGTGCTACTTTGAAACGACGATAGAAAATGCATCTCCATTTATCATCATTTTCTGAATGCGTAAATATTATTTGTTGTAGATTAAATAAAGCTATTCAAATCCAAAAAGTACTGAAAAATATTTTTATTAATCGATATGGCTCTTTTTCTTAATAAAAATTGAATTTAATCTTTACAAATAACTGTAGAACTTTATTTATCACCATATTAATTTTTTATTATTCTAAAAAAATAAAAATAGAAGAAGTTGTTTTACTATTCTTTCATGATATTTAGTTTTCACTTTAATTTCATAACTTATGTCCTTTTCTCTTAATAACTCGAAAAATATTTTTAAGCTTTATATCACTACCAATATAAGCGATTTATATTAAATGAACCTTGAGCAGTTCAAACATAAGAGAACATTAATAACAAACATTCAAAGCGGGAATATCAGTTAACCATATCAAGAATAAATTTTTACTTTTTAATACTAATTGAGAATCTGATTTATAATCAATTTTAAAATATTAATAGTATCAAAAAATTGTTTCGTAAATCACAGACTGAAATAAAATAAAAATAGATAAATGTTATTGTCTATTGATGAACAAAATCATTTGAAAGTACTTTAAAAAGTTATTATAAACTTAGAATTACAATTTCAGTCATTAAATTATATCGAAAACGAGAGGATGTTGTAAGTTTCAAATAATATGAACCCAAAAGAGTCTTTTTCGCATAAATTCGCTTTTTTATATTATTCGAGGAATCAAGTTGTTCATGACGAACAATTTAAGCCATAAACTCTATTCATTCAAATACTATTTTTGGAAAATAGCTTCTATTTGTATATATTGTGCACATCATCAGTTCTAAGAGTAGCTGAGGTAAAAAATATTTAAAGTCCTAAAAATAACAAAAAAATTCAAAAGCAATTTGTGAAATGTCCCTTGAATCGTTACAACTTAAGCCCTTTTTTGGCGAAAAAGAACGAAATGAAACTTCAAAAAAATAAAGAATTTTTTTTTCAATAATTATTTTTGAAACAATATTTGAATTCATTCAAATGAATTACGCGGTAGAAAATGCTTTTATTCCAAACTAAAAATTACATAAATAAGTTTTTTTTTTATAACTGTCATTGAACAGCCGACCTAATTTAGGGTTTACGACTACCAATGCTCAACTCCATTGCCTTCTAATTTGAATCCAATCTAGACTCCAAAGGGAACTCTTGGATCAAGTATTGGGAAAAAATTGCCTTCGTGGAGTATTTTTTGACTGTATTAACCCTCATCTGCATTACATGGAGAAGAAAACCACGAAAACCTTCCACGGTTAGCCTGACGCCAAGGAGACTCTAACCCATAATCCGTCTACCACTGAGGATATTTTACGTCAGCATTGTTGTCGGTGCGAGCCGGGTGAGGAATTCGTATCGACCAGCCATCGCTGGGATTTGAACCCGGTTCACCTCTCTGGGAGGCAAACGCTCTTTATCTTGAGCCACCACGGCTGCTTTAAATGAGTTTCTAAAGTTACTTTTTTCATGTTATTTTTTGTTGAAAACAAATCGCAAAGTATGCTAAAAGTATGAAATCAATTTAAAGAAAGACACGCATAGAAGCAGTACATGTCCAAAAATAAACTGGTATTGTAGTAGAATTCTTCAAATTAGGTTTCTGTCTTTTCATGGTAAAAAAAACTGGATTTACTCAAACGCCATTTTGTCTAGAACTCAAGTTTAGAATTTGAAACGAATACAAGTTTAAATAATGAACGCAGAAAACTATTAGTGTCTAAATTAAAATAATGTTTTGCATCGAAGTTTCCTTAAATGAATTTCTGACGTGTCCATTATATTGTTACTTTTAAACAATGTGAACAATAATTATTTTTTTACAGTTTTCTTGCTCACACTTTATGGTTATATGGTTTAAAAAATCTCAAAAAGACAGTTTAGAATTTTTGAAGGTGTAACATATAACTTTAAAACATTTTAGAGAATATGAAAAAATTGCATTTTCATTCATTATTTCGAAATAAAATGTTTAAACTTTGCATATTGACTGACTTTTACGTTCTTACTTAATTGGATGTGCTGAAAAGTAAGGGTGTTTTGTATGTTTTAATAATCACTTCTGTCTTCAATGCATAATTTTGTTAGATTATATACACAAATTAATACTGTCAAAACATTTCCTACTTTGAAACAATAATTCTTTTAAAGGAACTGAAAAGTGATTTTGTGAAAAGTGAAAAAATAATTCGGAAAAATCATAATGTATGAAGATTGCCTATATTTTACCACTTTTCACATTTAAATTTTTATCAGCTTCAAATCCCTGACAATTACATTCCAAATATTTTAACAATGAAATACAATTATTCAGCTACTTTTATTGTTTTTCGTTTGGTAATGAAATTTATGCAGTAAGTACTGAAAATTAGGAAACTTGTTGCCTAACTCGAACCAACTGCTCCAAAACTCGCACCAGCCTCTAAAATATTGAGTATTTATGATTAAAGAAATAATCAAAACACGTGTAAGTCAAACTCAAAGCAATTGTTTTAATAACATATTAAGAAATGTGTAAATAAAATTTTCGAACTGTTACAGTTACAGTATTATAATTCCTTTAAATATTAATAAAACTGAATGTCATGTACTTCAAAATTTAAGAGTGACTTTTATATGTGCTGCTTTTTAAGACTCCATAGTTTTAGTATTTATAACCAACTTCCTTCTCTGTCAGGAAGTTGCCAACAGGCTTGAGTCTAGACTAGCAGAATCACCAATAATTTATTCAAAATTTTGATTTGTGTAATGGAAATAGAGACTATTAAAAAATTTAATAATTTAAACCATGGTAATTACATCCGAAAACAACTTAAAATATATTCAAAATTGACGTCAGTCTCGTTTCGTTCTAAAAAAATATTATCAAAATAGAACACTCGACGTTCATGATACTGCACTTCATGGTTCCTTATTTTTCGTGCTGTAGCCGTGACCTCCTTAATTTTCATAAAATGGTTCAATTGAAGCATCTAACATAGAATATACCGAGAGTTTGATCGATTAAGTCACATTACGAACTAATAATTACAAACTCATTACTTGGCTAACCAGAATCGTCACTTTTCGTAGCTTTTTTTCTTACGATGTATAAAAAAATATATATATCATCATAAGGATGTTAAATCATTTCAGTTACTGAAAGAGTACTGATTCTTTCTAATTGAATCACATATCGATGTTCTTTGCTGATAAAAAAATCAGTTTACTTAAAAAGTGACGCACCTGAATAGTTGAATCCTTTTAAACAGAATTCTCAATTGTTGCAGCCTGATTATAAGTTTCTCTTACGAGATGATAAATTTCGTTTCGGGTGCAAGTTAGCCCAGAAATACACTGAAAGACAATTGCTAAGGACAAACCATTATTAAAAAATAATTAAAAGGGATTAAATGGCAAATGAAATAAAAGAATGCTCATTAAAAAAGGTATAGTTTATTGTGCTCTTAAACCCAAAATGTTTGAAATATATTCTCGGAAAAAAATAGTCGTTTTGTGCTGAAAACTTGAAATTAAAAAAATTTTTAAATACCATTTGTTGGCATCCTGGAGTAAGATGTCAACAAGAGGTATGACCCAGGGAAGCCGATGCAAGTTTCCAGATTTGCATAACAGTATTCTGCAGCTAACGGGGCGATTTGTCCTATTCCTCTGTCTGTGCAATGATCAATGTATCCTTGTTTTTTGCAGGGTATAAACAGTTCTCTCGAAGCATCCACACATTTTCAATGATATTCATATCTAGAGAACGTACTGGCCACGCGAGGCTTTAAATATCCTCTCTCTGCACACACTCTTTCACAGCGACTGTACGATGATATGTCGCGTTATCATTCATAAAATTTATCACCACACAACACAGAAAAAGTAACACCTCAGAACAAATGAACATGGGGAAGAAGAATATCATTAATGTAGCGTTGGCCATTAGCTGTCCCAATTGGAAGCACATAGGGGGCGCACGGCAATTAATTATTATGCCAGTCCATATCTTACAAGTGTAGAGTGTCGGTCGTTCTTTTGTGTTTTCTCTACTGTGCACAGTACCAATTTCCCGCCAGATCATTTAACTTCGACAATCAAAAAGAGACTGAATCTAGTTTCATCTGAGAATAGTATGCAAGTCAATTCCTCTTCGCTTCGAGTGCAATGCTGAAGACAACATTGCAACCGAGACAATGGTATGCGCGCGTGTCGGCGGACGTATAATCCTACTGCTTGCAAGTGCCTGGCTTCAGTTTCTAGGAAGTTTGGCCGGGGAAAAAATTTCTTCGAAAACTTGGTAAAAACTGATTTACTTAAATAAGTACTGACGGCAAGTAAACAGCAACTTTCCTCTTAAGCGTGGACAGTTATGCGAAAAAGCTTCCGAATTTATCCACCAGAGTGATCTCAATGCAATCCGTCATTAGGAATCAGAGGTGGTACAATTTGAGAGAGTTACGATTTAAGAAATTTTCCCCTACAGCATGCTTATCTCCCGAAACTACTCATTACTACACTGTTTTTAAGAATGGCGTCTAATGAACTCTAGACTACTGGACCGTTTTAATTTTTGAGGACATAGGCCAGTAATTTTTTTATTTATATTTTTAATACCTATTTAAGAAATGGAAGTCCATAATTTCCAGATGAAGAAAAAATTTAAAAAAAATTAAACACTTCTACAAGATCGCCGAACTGTAGATATTTGGACAAAAATTCAGAAAAAATTTTTTTTTCTAAATTTTGAAAACTAGCGATATGGCAAAAAAATTATACGATAAATAGATAAAGAAAAAATAAAATGCAATTTTAATGTTAATCACTGTTACAAAAGGATGAATTTTACGTACAATTTTATGTAAAATATTTTAAATTCACCAAAATAGAATGCTTTATTAATATTTAATTTCGTATAACCATAATAAAATGTAAAAAGAAATCAGTATCTCTTTTCAAAATACAATGCATAAATCACTTCTTACTAATCATCACTTTTGGCTGTTTATATTGCATATTTTAAATTGACAGATAATTTCACGTTTTAACTTGTCAAAAATCAAACACTAAAGCTAAGAATACGATTTTTTTATAATAAAAACAAATTTGATATATTTTCTCAATTAAATTTTTATACTATATCAAATTTTACTGCTCATTTGAATATAGATGACATTGAAATTTCATAGCAGTTGCATAAATGGATATGAAAATTTTGATTATACTATCTATATTCATGATTAAAAAGAATGTTTAGATAAAAAAAAACTATACACAGATTTAAAATCTCTATAAAAACCTATTCATGAATATTTGGAAAAACCTTATTTAGTTCTTGTGAAAGTTCTATTCAAAAGTCTTCTTAAGTTAAGTTCATTTCTTCTTCGTTAAGTCTTCTGTTCCGAACAAAAAACTTAGTTGTTTTGTGTACCAACGTTCTTTTATGAATATTGTTTTGCATTATGAACAATAAATGGGGAGTTTACAGTGAATAATAAGAAGTGATAAAAATAAATTTTACAAGATTTAAGAAAAATGGTTAAGATTTATTTAAAAAAATAAACGGATAAATCCATTCACTTTTTTTTCCAAAACTGGAACGGAGAAACATTTTTTTCAAAAGTTTTTTTAAAAAACATGGTATATGAATGAATGAAATCAATCATTATTTTTATGACTCATTAATATCAGCTACTTTTTGTTTCTCCAGAAATTCTTTTATTTTCTTGAATACGATTTATGTTCCTCTTTTGAATTTGAAAATACCTAGTTTTGTTCAAATTCATTGAATATTTTTATTGACTTGGTTATGAGTAATTGAGATGGAGTAAAGGGAGGTTAATCATTTTTGGCGAAGAATATCAATGCCTACCACCTCTCAAACACCAAAAAAATAGTGAGTTGTTACTAGATCCACCTATGAAGAAATTTTGAAACTAAATAAAGCAAGCAAACGTTTCAATGAAAAACAATGCTTTTGATTGTTGAACACCTTTCTAGAGTTAATTCCTCAATTACTAGCCATAATTAAATTTTTGGACTGATTTTAAAATTGTTACGATATACTACCTACTCTTTGAGTGCATCATTCGTAAAATCCAATTAACCGTAAAATCCATTTTTACCATAAAATAGTGTATCGTAATTTTTGCAGTAATATTTATTTAACTAGAATATTTCAGTAATTTTACAATAATTATTACTGTAAAAGTTACTGTATATCAGATTTTTGTTCGGTAAAATGTTCGGGTAAAAATGGATTTTACCGTAAAAGGGAAAAAATTGCACTTTTTAATGGAATTAAATCCGGAATTTTTAACAGTGTTTGACGCTTTCATTAAACCCTTTATATTTTTGCAGTTATGTTCCAAATGTAATTCCTGATTTCAGTTCTAAAAACACATGTGAAACTCTATTTATTAACATCTAAAAACTCTATGAACTCAAAAGTCACATCTAAAACATCGTCTATTCAATGTGTCCATATTTATGAACATTAGCTTATGAGCACTTTCCATTTTGTGACTAATAGGCATACCAATTGATTTTATTTATTTAATTTTTATAATGAAAATGTAATTTATAACTATAGTTCAAAAAATTCTAGAAAAAATATTTGACTCGTCTTTTTTAGATAAATTTATTGTTAATACTATTCTTTATTATACATTGAAACCTCCAGGAAAGACCACCTCTATGTAAAGTAATAAATAAAACCTTTAGAAGAGACCATTAAAACCTCTCCAAGAGACGGAGCAAACATCTGCACTAAATGCACAAAAGATCAAAAAAGGAAACACGAAAAAAATATCAAAACAAAAATTTAAGAGAACAAATTAGCAGATATAAATGTATTCGAAATATTTGCGTGAGGCTCTCATTCAAAGAGTTCTTTTTGAGAATACAACCTCATGCTGCAGTCAGAGTGCACTAAAAACTAGTTTACCAATAATTTACTTTTAGAGTTGCAAAATTAGAGGGAAAAAAAAGGTTATTTTAGTAAAAACAAGGAACTCAAACAAACCTCTTCTCATCTTTTAGAGCTAACTAATTTTTATGATATAAAACTAAATGCAAACTTCAACAAAAAACATAATTGTTTATTTATTAACTAGGAGGCTTTGCCCCCTGCTCGCTGGCGCTCACCAACCCCCGGAACTGCTTTCGCAGTTCATTTCGGATTGCTTCGCAATCCAATGCTCGCTTTGCTCGCTCATTGGATACGTTCTTAACGTCTAGCTTTTGTATACTTTTTTGAATGCTGAAGTTCCGAAAACTTTTCACTGTAGAAAATTCTAAACCTGTACATTTCAATATTAAATTGAAATTGCAATTGTTAATTTGGGCATTTGGCGATACAACACTTATAGAATTGAAGGATTTGTTACGTCAAGCGTTCAGGTATCATAATTTTGAATTATGTTGCTAAGTTAACTTTCAAAAAATTCTATGGCTGGCAACAGCATTTTTATTTTTTAAGTTTTTTATTTTTATTTTTGCCGCAGCTGAATTGAACAACCTGATAATGCTCACGCTGGTTATTGTTTCCGTTTTTAAAAGCGCTATATGTTGAGCCACCTCAGCTAGATTTGACATGTGACATTTCTAGATGCAATCATTGGTCGATTTTCTAACGTTGCCACCGGCGGAAAAGAAATACAGCCAAAATTTGGGAGTCACGTAAGAGAATTATATATTATAGATGATAGCTTTATCATTCATAAGTGGTAGATTTGTTTTCACACATAATTTTATCACTAGGGATAATTGTTATAAACGCTAAATTTTATTCATTGATCCGTCTTTTCATGAAGCCAACAAAAGAGGCATTTCCGAGTCAAGAAAATGACACTGATTAAAACTAAAATCATTTGCCAAAAATCATGTGCCTTGGATAGCAATTTTGAAGTCAATGAAGGTAACTTCTGATAACGACCAACCTCCAGTAACGACCATTTTGCTGTGGAGCGGAGAGTGGGTCCGCTCCCTAGAGGTTTCACTGTATTTAATTATTCATTAATCATCTAATTGATGGGATATTGATTTTCTCCCATTCAAAATCTTTGACTTATAACACTTTTGTGTGCCAAAAGTGTTTGACATTTCTCTACGATAAAGATTCTAGAACTACTCAAAGCAGTTCAAGTTAAAGTATGAGCTTAGTAAATTAAAGTATGATTTATGAGTTTTCGTAAGTTTTGATTTCTGCTACAAATTCACAATCCAGTCAATTTTACGGCTAAACTTTTGAATTCAGTGATTGCATATATATTTTATAACCATACCCTGTTGCAAGTTAAGAAAAAACAATTATCCTTATGGAGAGAACCTGTTTGCATCTAAGTGAACGCTAAATGGATGCTAAACTCCCAGCGCGAACGTATATCCTTATCGCCAACTTTCGAAACGAACAGCCTCCTTTTTGCTTTCTTATCAACAACAATTATCAATTAATATGTTAAAAAAATTAATAGAAATTATATCTTAAAATCAGAAAAAATTAACATCTTTTTGTTCGCATTTAAAGAAACTGATGAAAGAATAATAAATATTGTTCTTGCAGACAATTTTCTTCTACAGCGAAACAAAAGTAAAAATTCTGTATCTCGCATTCGATTTAAAAGCATTTCAGCATAAGATGTGCCATTTTAGCGGTCCAACCAAATCAAAAGCTCTAGCAATGTTATAGAGTTGTTTCTTTTTAAAAACGAATGTTCTCCTTATTTAACAAAATATGTCGCAAAGTCTAGGATTCCAGTAAGACTACGAAATCATAAACATTTTTTTAATAAATTTATGATATATTTCATTAATGATAGTAAGAAATTAAATTTCTGTCTGACGTGTTTAACTTTCACAAGCTTTTTATATTATTTTGAAAGCATATTTGTATAATTTGATAACGAAATAAACATGCATGAAATTAAACAACTATATGCAGTTGCGGATGATTACTTAAATCCTATACCACAAAGGTAATTTCTTAACTTGCAATGGAGTATAAATACAGGCTAGTGTATTGACACTTGCAACAAGACAAGGAAATACATATTATAAAAGTGCACTTGACAGAAAAAAAGAACCTTACCTTAACTGAAAGAACTCGGAACAGAAAATTCTGACTACTCTTAATCTTTGCTAACTCGAAACCAAATTCAACTTTTCTTTTTCCAAGTGCTTTACTTTAGGAAACAACACTTAAAAAGCAAGGAAGATTTCTCATTCATTATGACAAACGAAAGGGCTTATTTATTCCGAGTTATTAAAGAATTAAGCTAAAGCACATACTAGTTAACGAGGTTATTTCTTGAAAAAATATTTTCTTTACTCTATGAACTAAATCTTAAGACAACTTTTGAATTTTTTATCTTAATAAGTTAGAACATTATACTTATGCAAAGTTTAGTTTATACATTAATTTTCACACTAAATGGGGTTTTGAGAAGAGGTAAGTACTTCTTTTTTAGCTTGTAGAAACGTTTCATTGTTGAGCATTAGTTTGTTTTTTAATTACCATTAATGTTATATAAATGTTTCGTTAATTGTGTTTTAATTTGAGACATAAATCCTTTGATTTTTTAAGATTAATTATTAGAAAATAAAATAATTGATTATTTAAATCAATTTCAAGTTGTGACGGAAAAATTATCTAAAGTGTTAAAACTATCGTAAAGAGAATTTATTGTGTATTTATTGTTTGGCATTAGTTTCTTGATAAGCTTGCACAAAAAATCTAACTGACCACATTTCTGCACCCGAAAAAAAAAAGATTTTTCTCCTAACAAAATTTTGAATTCTCGATAAAAAAAAAAAATTTTAAAATATGTTAATAACAGTTTTAATCTATGGAATTTGATGTTTAGTACAAATTAGTACGAAGAATTCTTTCAAAAAAAAAAATAAAAATACTGAAACCCACACACTAAAACAGATAAAAACACATCCATTTTCTAAACTAGAATCGTCGGCAAATTCAAGTATTTTGTTAAAATTTATTTTTTCAAAATTTTTTTCTTGTTACAAATTTTTTCATTTTCCTCACAAGAATACTTGATTTCTAATAAACCTATTAAATTAAAACTTGGTAGTTAAGTTTAATATATCATATTACTTGAATTCACATTAACTCATTAATATTAGTAAATATTGGTAAATATTTGTATTGTTTTTTGACAAAAAAGTTTTCATTACAAAAATCCAAAAAAAGGGGGTTTTTTTCAATTTAAAAAAAATACTTCTTTTTTAGTTTCTTTGAGCTAGTATGTATTATGGTATTACAAAGAGTATATTTTTAAACCATGCTAGCTTATGGACCATAGAGAGTACGACAATACGGTCTCTTCTTTCCTGATCAAGTTTTAGAACTAAAGAATTTTAAAATATAAAATTTTGTTTCATTGTTTTGAATTTAAATAGTGCCTTTGTTTGAATTTAAATGATGCCTTTGCCTCTGATAAACTTCTGAGAAAATTCGGAATCCCAAGTTTAAATTTAGAGAAATTAAATTGAATTTTCAGATAGTCAAAGTACATTGGAGCTTTTTTGATGAAATCAGAATCATTTATACTCCCTTAATGCTACTAAAATGCCTTAAAATGAAAACTAAAATATTTTAAAATTGTATAAATTTGCCAAACTCTGTATGACGTCGAATACAGTGGGGCCATCTATTTATTTGAAAGCAGACTAATCGATTTAAAGAGCAAACAGCTATAGCAAAATTAAAATTTATATGGTAAATTAAACTCATCCCATTAGTTCGATTTAAATAATTGCGTCTTATTATTCTCTCATCATTATTCATCATCTTTACTTATTATTTTCTCGACAGAGATTATAATTCTCTCATCTCTTAGAGAAGAAAATTTCTGTCAACCAGATCCCATTTACAACTAGAACTGCGGTATTCCATAGAAAAACGAAATTTATTTAAAAAAATTATTTTTTGGCCGTATCAATAAATAAAAATAAAAGCTATTTTTTGGCCGTATCAATAAATAAAAATAAGAAATAGAAGACATAAAATTAGTTACATTGGCAAGCAAAATAAAATGTTCTTCATGAAAAAGCTTTCTTTTGACATCAGAAAAACATTTTATGAAGAAAATTTGAATCATTTGTTCTATTTTTTGAATAATAATAAATTTCGGATATGTGTTTATTGTATCGTATAATAATAAATAAAGCTTTTTTAGCGCAGTTATTATGTACCACTGATTTCTCAATTTATTTTTCGATTCTTAAGGATTTTTAATACGAATTTTTTTTCTAGTATTTTAGAAAGGACTTTTTTCATTTATTAATTTATTTATTGTCTTAGTTGCTTTAAAATTCATTCAAATTAATACAAACTTGAAAATGATGCTACTTAGATCATGTTTTGAAAGTATGAGTTAAAATTATTTTCATAGCATTAATTTAGTTCGACCGTTTGTCTCACTAATTTTAAAATTCTCTATTGTTACTAAAAACTTAAAAATAATCGCTGCAAAAAAATGCTATTTTTGTTTTGTCTTTTTCATTTTGTCTAACAGATTTAAAATTATTATTTTTATTTTTGAAAAATTGAAATCATCGATGCCATAAATACTGTTTTAAAATATTTGTTCGATATTATTTTAATATTAGTCTTGTTCTGCATTTTACTTTATTTTTTCTTTTTTTAAATGTTTTCCAATTCTAAAAAAATTTAAAAAATGCATTAAAAATACTTGCTCTATATTATTTAAGCATTGGTTTTGTTCTCTCTTTTATCTTACTGTTTTTTAAATGCTTTTTTATTCTTGAATTGATAACATGTATTAAAATGTTTGTTCTACATTATTTAAACAATAATTTTTGTCAGAGTTGTATATTAATCTTTTTTTAAATGTTTCCTTATTCTTAACAAGAATTAAAAATATTTATTCTTTATTATTTAAACATCAGTTTTCTTATGTATTTTATCTTACTCTTTCTTAAATGCTTTTTTTTTATTCTTAAATAATTAAAAATGATCAGATTAAAGTAAGTTTACAAAGCATTTGTTTAATATATTTTATATAGGCTGTTCTGTTAAAAAAATATATTTTATAACCGAGTTGTACGTAATATTTTAATTCTTTAATTACATACTAATACTCTTATAAACCAAAATTTTATATGTAAAACTAAATATTCTTTGAGAAACTTATTACAAATACTATTAACTATATTTTTTCAACGAAATATGAATACACAGTAATAAAATATAACTTTTCAGCAATTAAAAACAAAATTGCAATTTGAAAAAAAAACTTCATTTCATGACCGAAATGAATATAATATTTTTAATTCTTATACTTATTAACGAGAATTTTACATCGAATTCTAAGTTATCTTTCGGAAAATTATCGCGGATACTTTGTAATATGTATATTTATAACGAAATATGAATATACAGTAATAAAATATGACTTTTCAGCAATTTAAAACGAAATTGCTTCCATACTATAATGATAGGTTATAACAGGAAAATCTTTTTCTAATTATTTCTGATGTTATAAATGAAATGTGAAGCTTCTCTACTCCTCCAGGGAATCTTAAATCAGTTCTCGTAGTTTCTTAAAATACTGAATTATTTTTCCAATTTTGACATCATTTACCAAATTGAGCCCAATCTCATTTAATAAAGGCCGGTAAAACTTGAGCCGAGCAGGACTATTATATGTATTTATAATCCAATCTAATTCAGTAATAATTACTTATGTTCCCGTTTTTCCAGGTTTTTATAGCTTTCGTTAAGAAATAAAAAAGACAATGAATAGG
The DNA here is from genome assembly GCA_949128135.1 of Parasteatoda lunata. Classification (NCBI taxonomy): domain Eukaryota; kingdom Metazoa; phylum Arthropoda; class Arachnida; order Araneae; family Theridiidae; genus Parasteatoda; species Parasteatoda lunata. The sequence goes on along the minus strand of OX421972.1, from coordinate 37,925,588 downwards.
AGAATTTCCGGAGCTTGAGTGGTTCATTAGGGTCGATTTTCTTCCCAAAAGAGATTTTCACGAATAATGAAGAAAAATCTTTCTTTTTTTGGACAGAGAATTTCTTTCTGACTTTTAAAGGCTTTCAAAATACATCTATATTAAGGTTATGATAATAAAGTTCAAAGCAAGATATTTGATTTCGTTTTAATCTTTTTATTCATTTATTTTTTATACATCATGTTTTTTTTATTTCATTTTTAGCAGCTGTGGTCTGAAAGAAAAGAATTTAAATTGTGAATCGCATTAATAATACAAATTTAGTTCTTATCACAGAAATGTTTTAAGTAATTATGTTAATCTTATAATGAAAAAGCAAATTACTTCATTGAAAGAGTTTTTATTAACGTAATTTCTTTTTAAGGTCATATTACTTTCATGTCTTCGGCACAGTATTTTTACAGAACTTTACTTACAGTTCAGTAAAATTAGTGTTTTTATTTGGGAAAATTAATACCAAAGTTTTCTTTCATAGAAAGCGTTGTTATGTTCTCGAAACTGGTACCTAAAAACCCTCTTACTCTCCAAAGTACGCTTCCTCCTTTTTTTATTTTATTTTAAAACGGGTATTCAACATCTGACCCAGTTCTGAGCTTACAACTAATCAATGTTCCATTCCAAGGCATTGTAACTTTGTACACAACTCAAAAGATAAAGAAACTCTTGGATCAAGCATTGAAACAAACTAGCCATGGAGCTTATTTAGATGGAAATAACCCACATTCACGTTACATGGAGAGGAAAAAAACGAAAACCTCCTTCTGTTAGCTCGACTGCTATCGGATTCTATCGCATTATCCGTCTACCATTGAGTATACTTTACGTCAGCATTGTGGTCGGTGTGAACCACATTTCGTATCAACCACCACTGGGGTTCGAGCCTGGGTCATCTCATTGGGAGACAAATGCTCTATCTTTGGGCCACAGCGGCACTTTCCTCCTTTGTTAAGGGAAATGGGGCAATTTGAGACAGAGAATTTAATTTCTTTTACACAGGCAAACGAGGCATTGTTTCTGATATGTTTTGTCTCACTGAATAAAATGAGATCATCAATCACAATATCATCGGAGGAACAATTTAAAAGTAACAATAATTTTATGTACAAATATGTACAATTTTGTATGCTTATACATCATATTTTGCTACTTAACCAAGTGATGTATTGTTTCCTATGTTTTTAATCGAATGAGACTAAGCACTAGTCAAAATGTTTTCTGAGAGAAAAAAAAATCATGAATAATAATCTTCCGATCTTATTCAATACTTATTTAGTAATGCTGAAAGTCTCTAAATGTATATACTCGTAAATAAGTCATAGAAGGTCTATCGTCAAACACTTTGATATCTTATAAACACATAATGTATTAAATTGTTTTCTTGAAAAAAGTTTTTAGTTCTACTGATACATTTTTAATATTTAAAAGATATCCAAAAATACTAAAATAGATAAAAAAAAATTGTAACCGAGTGAATGGCACCTTGGTACTCTAAGAAAATTATTTTATTTTGTTTTAATTTTTGGCACGTCAGAAGAAATATTATGCATCAACTTTTATTCAGGATTAGGATTCTTAACATTTATCTAAAATTAAGAAATGCGAAGAAAATTAACAAAATATCCATTCGCTTTTAAAATAATTGATAATAATCTCCTTCGACTTCTCTTAATTATATATCTCGTTATGGAGCTTTTAATTAAGCTAAGTATTATTAAAATTTGCTGCAAAATTTACGCTTACTGTTTTTTCTATTTTCCTTCAACTCAAATGTTTTCGGTCACTTTATAGATGTTTTTCTCCTAAAATACCAGTCCAAAATGCTGCTAGTCCAGCGTTTATAGTTCTTGAAAGCTATTGTGTCAGCCTATTACATTTTAATCGAATTTGACCATAACATAGCCATTAATACGATAACTCTCAGTCGCATCAATAATTTTTGTTTGCTACCCTATACTCGCTGCTAGACTTTGATATATTCTTAAAATATAAAGCAAAAATCTATGTATACACTTCGTTGTATTGTTCTAACAAGAAAGCTACCCGGAATGTCACTCGTCATTTGGGATCTTTTTTTTTCAGATAGTTATTTTTCAACCTAGAATATAATATATAAAATATATTTTATAAACTTTAAAGTAGTTATTATAAATTATAAAAATATTCTTCTGCCTTAGATAAGTTTTCAAAAAGAAAACGAAGAATTACACCCGAAAACAAAGTATTATGTTAAGTGTAAAGGATTGGTTTGGTTTAAGATTTTCTCAACTCTTAAAAAAATACAAATCTTTGCGTTTAAACAAACTGAAGTTTGTATATCGAATTAAATTACTGAAATAAAGATTTTATCTTTTGGGTAATAAATTCAAAAAACCTTTGCATAACTCTGCAATTTAAAAGTATTTTTTTAAAAATATTATTTTAATTGTTGAATTTGAACTGTAATAAGAAATCTTTTGAAATCTGTATATGAATATACATTTTATTATCGTGTTTTTAAGTAAAAGAGAACTGTTATTATTATTTACTTATTTAGCTTTGTTTTTCTGGGATTCTTCACAACTTTTTTTTCAAAATTAAGGGTTTATAAAATACTATAACTCTAAAACCAAAACGAACTAGACAAAATGTCTATAGATTACAGACTTGCTTGTCTTTCAAATCCTTGTTACATAGGCAAGTAAATTCTTGTCCTAACTAAACATAACTCTGCACTTACTCAATTTCTACTCCTCCGATTTTTATTTAGTTTTCCGTGTTACTTATATGCATGACTTTCTTTTTCTGAACTTTTTTTCTTACATGAAAGTAGGCTTTAATGGATCTTTAATTTATTTTTAGCGAAAGAAATAATCTTATAAAGTCGCAAGAGAATGTTTAACTACAAAATTTACTTCTAAGCACAATTTGCTTATAGTAATATTTGTCATTAAATAGTAAACTATTTAGACAACTTTTCCTTTTTGTTTTATACAAAATGTTCAAGGTAAAACAGCTTAGATATAAAATTTCGCATACTTTTATGACTGAATGTTCTTATAAATATCATTCCCATTATTCTTTCGTTTTTTTTTTTTTTTTTTTCCTTTACTGTACCGCAATAGCGTCCAAATCATTCATAGAGAATATATTCTAAAAATATTAAATACAAGCATACAATTGAATTTCTTTTTTAAATATCTTGAGAGATCTTAAATATACATTTTTACGTTTTCTGGAGCTTTGAATATTGTCAGACATCTTTAGAATCGATGAATTTGCTTTAAAAATTGGTTTTAACTGAAGAGAGAACAGTTAGAAACATACGTGGTACATTTCAAGTATTATTTTTTTAAACTCAAAGTATATCAAAGTAGCAATTATTTATGCGATTTAATTATAAATAGTGAAAGTAACGAGATTATTTATTATCTAAGTTTTCACTTAATGTATGATGAACTTAAATCCTATATATTTTTTTTTTTAACTTGCATTGAAGTCAACATATTTTTTTATTAACCCTTTGATGCAGGTGTAACATCAATGTCCCTTTTATATGCTTTTTTCTGTCATTCTAGTCGTAAGTAAATAGATGTTTTGGTATTTTTTAGGAAAAGCAGTCTAATAGTTACTAAAAAAATCTGCTACGTTCTCGAATTGTATTTCTACTAAAAAATAAAATTAAAAAAAAAAGTAGTTTGAAAATGTTTCTTTCATACATATTCAAAATTTCATTAATAATTGATTTTGCAAATTAAAATAATTTCAATGATTAGTAACTGTTTCTTTTAAATATAAGTAACTGCAAATAAGTGCGAATACGAAAAAATTTTTTTGGAAGTGAACCGTGTTTGAAAAGTTTTCTGTTCAAATGTAAAAAAAAACACCGGTAATGTATTTCCAAAACCATAAATGATTAAAATGCTAAATATAATATTTTACACTTATTTTAACCTAAACTAATACAAAATAATGAAATCAAATATGAAAAATACGTTTCATGGAAATTCAGCGTTAAAGTGTTAAAATAATGTTAAATTATTAAATACTGTGAGGCAAAGTCAACATGTTCAATGCCGCTCACCAACCCCGATGATTGCTTCGCAATAATTTTTGTTTCCAGGCAAAAAATAATTTTTCTACTAAAGTTAAAATTATTCGCTTAACATATATCTACTAAAAGGAATTATGTTTGCTTACGCTTGTGCCTCTACTTACCACGCCAAATATTATTATCTATTAGTATTATAAATATTTAGATCGATTGGTGAACAGAAGTAATTATTTTTCAAATAATCAATTTTTAAAATAGCATTTATACTGTTATAACATTATGCAACATTATATTGTTATAACATTATGTAACATTATATTGTTCAAACAAATGTGATGAGTTCGCAACCGTGATTTAATATTTTCGCTTACCAAACGGGAGGATATATTAAATACGATTTTTGCTTCCATCTCATTGTGCATGAAGCTAATTGTTATGTTCTAAATCATTTAGCAGATCTCTTTAACAGCAATTTATAACAGTATATTAATGTTATTTGCACAAAAAACAATAATTGTAAAATAGTTAATTGGATTAGACCACCTTTCTAAATAACTTTATCTTAAGATTTAGCGCAGAATTACATTATAATAATAATAAAATAAAACAATTTTCTTATTTATAAACTCTTGTATTAAAAGTCTAGTAATAGCAGTACAGGAAAAAAACTTTAAATTAGAGATACAAAATTCGCGATCGCAACGGTCGAGTACGCCATCTAGCGGGAGCCTGAAAATATCAGACATTAATTTATTTAGTTCCATCAAAAACATTGGCAGAATCAGACGCCATTTTCTTAGCAGCAAATACGAAGCAAAATTTCCCTAAGGAAAAGGCCGAAAAACTTGAAAAAACTCTCCAGAATAATGGTAAATCTTTCAGAAACAAAGCACGCCAAGCATTTGAAGAAAAATTCCTCAATTTTTAACTTCTATGATCAACAAACTTGCAACTGATAACTTTCGACTTCGGTATTGCATACTGTTCACATGTGTGTATTACGGTAAAATACATTTCTTCTGTCTTCAATTCATTACAAATTAAAGTGAAATCAACATTGCTTTCTTCATTCCAATGAATAAATGTGAACGTACAGAACTGTAATAGTTATAGAATATTCTTCTTCTTTACAGAATAGTATATATTTCTGTATCTACATAATTCAGAAAACAACAATAAAGAATAATCCGAATTACTTGAAAAAGTATCGTTTGTGCTGATTATTAATACATTTTTATCGTTTTCTTGGGAAGTATTTTTTTGTTTTGAAAGAATAATTTCAACTAGAATTCAGCTATTCTGTTTTAAAGCTACATATTAAAATTCATATCGAGATCTTACAATTATAAAATTTTGCTGTGTGGTATGTTCTCTAAAAGTAATGAAGAGAAAATCTATGTATATATTATTTGAAAATAAAATTTTGAAACGAAGAACATTTCATTTTGGAATTCTCCAGATTTATAAATCAGGTAAGTGTTATGATTTTTATAATAAAAAATTTTCTTGTAAATAATTTTTTTCTTCTTATTAGATGATAGTTCTCTGCAGAATGGTTTTTTACGTCTGATTAAGAACTATAAGAAAAAAAAAGGAAACAATATGGAAATTTTTTATTTCAATATGAGGAATTTTTAAAATTGTTTTTTTTATCCTAAGAATTCTTTATTTTATGTTTTTTTTTACTTTATAATTTTTTGATAAAAATTTTAGTTAAAATAATTGTTTTGAAAAATTAAATGGTATAAATAGTGTTTATGTATACGTTTTGCATATTCTAATGTTTGAAGTAATATGATTCAGAAAAGTACGGAATAAAATTTCGGTACTCACGTATTAACGCCACCGCAACTACAGATTTGGCGGTTTTTAAGTGCTGCCAATCTACACCTAAAATTTTTGTGACAAATCATAAAATAAAACACTTTGTTTAAAATCAAAACACTTTCAAATTTCAAAACATTTTATTTAAAATCAAAGTAGTTAATCGAAATTTCGGTGGAAAATGGGCCGATATAGAGTTTAACATAGATTTAAAAAAATCTCTATTTTCTTTCGTCGCCATATGAACTCTAATAAATAAGATTCCATATGAAATTACATTTCCAAAACGTACGTTTACCATAATAAAGTTTCATGTCAAGAGAATTGGTACATTTTCGTTTTTTTGGTGAAATATTTCGCTCATGAAAAATAAAATTGCATCTTGTTTTGTTTTTGGCAAATCCCAAAGACGAATTTTCGTTGCACTAAAAAATGGCGTCAAAAAAGAATTATTATTTTTTTTTTCGTAAGCATTCTTTATTTTACGTTTTTCAAATTCTAAATAATGATTTTTATTGAAACTTAAAATTTTTTTATAAAAATTGTTGTTAAAAAACTTTTTTTACAAAATTGAATTGAATTTTATAAAATTATGAGGCTTATGTACTCTTTTTGTTCATTTTAATTTTTGAAGTAATATGATTCTTAAAACTACGGAAAGTTGAAATAGCCCTTTCATGTTATATCATTAAATTTAGAAAAACTATTTCTCGGGCAGTAGGTTTTAACTCTTATAAGAATATATATATATTTTTTTTTCTGTTTATGTACAAATATTTTTCCAATGTGCTTTGGATGTTCCTTCTCTAAAAAAAAAAGAGATACCATTTTGTTTTCGCTTCCATAAGAAAGAATATCAAACATTTTTCTTTTATAAATTTAATAAGCCACAATAAAGAAAGAACGTTGCAATGCTACACGCTACATTAAAGACGTCTCTAAAGTAACTGAATGACTGTTCATATAGAAATCACAGGTGTTCGTCTCATACAACAACGCCCCCTATAGTTCGTTGCGATCGCGAATTATTTATAGAAAAACGATAATTTGATGACTTTTACTAATTTTTCTGCTGATGACAACCAAAACAATATGGAAAATAATGGGGAAAAACTGAATCCTATCACATGATTTTCCTGCCAATCAAAACGCACGGACAACAATTGAAAAGTCGGGCATCATCATATTTTTATATATAGTAACACAAATCCCGTAATAATGAAATCCCATATAACAAATTAAAAAAATGGAACTGGAATAAAAAGTTAAAAAATATTTCTATCACTTGCGAACATTAAATCAAGCGAGTGGCTTTTTCCAACTAAAAAAAGGAATATGGACATAATACTATTCCACCATAGAGAATTGCTCACATTTAATTCTGAGGAGTAAAATTCAGCATCTGACTATTTTGTCCTTTAAGGAGAGATTATTAAGCTGAAGGAGTTCAAAAATTTAATTAAATCACACCATTCCTCAACCTAAGAGACCATTACCATAACCATGCAAATGCTCTCACCATCTTTCACTGAAAGACTGAAAAATCAATTGTTCAATTTTTTATAGAGTGAAAGTACAAAAATATTTTTCGATATCCAACATATTATTTAAAAAAGTATTATATAAATAGAAAGGAGTATGTTATGCTTATTTCAAGTTTGGTTTAAATGTTTATGTATAATGTGAATACTTTTTAATAAAAATTCTCTTAGTTAAAAATTATTTTTATGTTGAATTGTTTTTATTTAAAGTTCAATTAAAAAAAATAATGATATTAATTTCATATTTTGTAGTAAAGAATTTTTCTTGCTAATTAAATGTTAATTTTGTAAATAACTATCAATATCTAAGTTATGTTGAAAAAGATACAAGATATCGCGAAAATTTTAAACAAAAAAACTGCTCTAACATTTAGGACACAACTTATTATTAAGATTAGTTCTAAACAAATTTAAATGCCGTAAAAATAATTCAATATGTACCAGGACACCATAAAGGTATATATTTCTACAGCTGATACAATGATATTATTGCATCAAAATTATTGCAGTAATTGAAGAACTTCTAAGACCATGGTGACTACAATCATTTTGTCGGAGTTATTTTACTATTAAATTAGAGGCATATATTTCATAAGCTATGGTATTAAATTTTAAAAATTAATGCAGGAAAGGAAACACTTTTAAAACCCTTTTCTCTATAATCGTCTTAACGATGTTATTTTACTTAAATATTAGAGACATATTTCGTCAGCCAGAACTATAGTTTCAAAATTACTGCAGTAAATAAAGCACTTCTAAAACCATATCGACTACAATCATCACATCGAAATTATTTTACTATGAGATAAGAGGCATATATTTCGCCAGCTAGCAATATCGTGTGAAAGTTTCAAAATTACTGCAGTAAATAAAGCACTTCTAAAACCAAATCAACTACAATCATCACATCTAGAGGGCCGGGATAGCCTGGTCGGTAGGGCGCTGGGCCCATGTTCAAGAGGTCGTGGGTTCGATCCTCGCCGACCGAAGACTCCCCGTGTAGTAAATGGTGACTGATGCACGTTAAATCTGTCGAGTCTCAAAGTCCTCCATGTTCCCATAACAAATCAATACCTCTGGGGGTACTGATCCAGGAGTTTCCTTGTCTTCTGGATTGGCTCAAAATTACAAGGCTACGGAGTTGAACATTAGTAGTTGTAAACCCATGAAATTGGGTCGGCTGTTCAACGACGGTTATAAAAAAAAATAAAAATCATCACATCGAAATTATTTTAGTATGTGATAAGAGGCTTATATTTCGCCAGCTAGCACTATCGTGTGAAAGTTTCAAAACTAATGCAGTAACTGAAACATTTAAAACAATGATTTGATTTTATAACCGTCGTTGAACAGCCGACCCAATTTCATGGGTTTACGTCTACTAATGCTCAACTCCATAGCCTTGTAATTTTGAACCAATCCAGAAGACAAGGAAACTCCTGTATCAGTACCCCCAGAGGTTTTGATTTGTTATGGGAACATGGAGGACTTTGAGACTCGACAGATTTAACGTGCATCAGTCACCATTTACTACACGGGGAGTCTTCGGCCGGCGAGGATCGAACCCAGGACCTCTTGTACATGGGCCCAGCGCCCTACCAACCAGGCTATCACGGCCCTAAAACAATGATTTGTCATATATAAAATATTTCATAATCGAAAAAAGAGGTATATATTTCGTTATTTGGTACTATAGTAATAAATATTTTTTTACTACCGCCTTTCATCGAATGGTAATATGATTTCTATATGGCGGCAGTAGACAGAGATGTTAGAAACACTACCTTTATTACCGTCAAATTGCTATAATTTAAGTATGAAAATGGAAATATCAGCCTCTTTGTCATCTAATACTACAATATTCAAATAGAGATTTTTAAAATAAGAGTGCTTTTTTTTACTTTCATTAATGGTAGAAAAATATGCAAAATGAAAGCTTCAATATTTCTATATCTTAAAATATTTCTTGTAAATAATGTTATAAGAAAAATTAATTTCATGCGAGTTTAAGTGAAACAAAAAATTAATTAATATTAAATTCCTGATTTAAATTAAAGTTAAAAAACTGTGCCGGAAGATTCAACGCACTATTTGAAGTTTGAATGTTTAATAAGATAGTCTTTAAGAACTCCAAAAAACAAAAAACTTTATTGCATAAATTTTGATTTGGTTTGTATAAGACTATAACATATTTTTCTAATAAGTGAATCGTTTGCTTATGTTAAAATATTTGAAATACACTCAAAAATATGCACAATATATATATCAAGTTAGCATTTAAAAAATGTAAAAAGAACAGCTTTGACAAAATGAAGCATTAACGGAATTATTAACGAGGAAGGCGAGGTAGAAAATATAAAAACCTGTTTGATTACCAGAAAAAAATCTCGATGGAGGTGAATGGTAATTATTAGAAAAATCTTTAACATCTCCCGACAATCCAAAAATTTGTATTTTTTGACAAACCTCAAATCCCGAGGATATCAGCTAATCGGGGTTAAGATTATGCAACTGCATTAAAATAATCTCTGAATATTATTCGTTAATTTTCGTCTTTTTCAAAATTTGTTTTAAAAACTTGTTTAATTAGAATAAAAACAAATTACTTTTAATTAATAAATAGTTTTTAAACAATTATTTTTATTATCGTACATCTGGACTGCTTTCACCAAACACGCTAAGCAAAAAAAAATGAATTATTTATTTCCGACAGTCATTCAATTAGTAAAAGAAAATTTTTGATCTAAAAGAAAGAACTTTTTTTATTTTTGCAATTATAAATTCTTGCTTTGAGGGATTAAATAATTATATTGCTGTATTACCGTAAAGGAGATATTATAGATACTGTATAAGAGTTCAAGATTTTTTAATTTTACAACCTAAAAATTAAAATTTACTGCCTTAAAAATTAACTTTACAGCCTGAACAAGAAAAAGAAAAATAAATGCGAAAATAGTTTAAATAAATATATGATAAAATGCTTTTACATTAATATTTTGCTCTATGTTTGAATACTAGTTAAAATCTTTTTACTTAAAACATGTAAAACTGAGAATAAACTATTTTTAATAAAATAGTGGCAAAGTAGCTGTCTAAATAATTACCCATCATATTAAAATCTGTAACATTTAAAACAGATTTACTTGATTAGAAACGTCATTCACTTCAAAAATATACTAATTGGAAATAACAATAGTTATGTTTCAAGCACTCAAAAATAGGCACCCATTTTCAAGACTTGCCAGATGTGAATGAAAAAAAAAGTGATTTGAAACATAAAAAAACATTCCCAGCGAAAAAAGGAGAAATAAAGGTGAAACACAAAACTAGAAAAACCACAGTGGGGAAAATTTCAAATAGCATAAACTTTGTCATTTCTAAAGTTTTTTTTCTCCTCCTTATTTCTTTAAATATTTCGTTGGCAACTTTGTGTTTTGTATTTCAAATCACTTTTGTTTATTCTCACTCAAATCCGGCATTTCTTGAAAATGGTCGTGTTTTTTTGAGATCTTCAAACCTGCCCATTGTTATTTTCGACTTGTATGTTTTTAAAGGAAATAATTTATAATTTAAATAATTTTTATGATTGCATCTCTTGTTGAAGTGAAATAGTGTTAAAATAAAACATTAAATTAAATTTTTGAATGTCACTCTTTATTTATTCATTTATGTCAAAATCAAAAACAATTTCTTAATCCTTTTAATTTTTTTTAATAGTTTTGTAAAGTAACCTTTTATAGGGAGGTAATTAATACAAGTGTATAACAAACATCATAAAAGAAATCAATCATAATAAATGTTAAGAAAATAACCTATAAAATTATAATAATAAATATTTATACATAAATTTTAATTTGCTAAACACTTCTCACATGATTATTTTTATTGTTAAAAAAATAGCGAAAAAGAGAAATTATTCACTACATTTAATCGCAAATTTACCAGCAATTAATTGTTAATGTAGCAATCATTATTTTGTGAAACGAATTATAAATGTAGTAAAAAAGCTCTTAAATCGAAGTTAAGTCATGAAATCATGGATATTTATTTGCCGGCAAAACATTTAGTTTATATGTTGAAAAATATGTAAAACAACTAACTACTCTTCTAGCTCACAGAAAATTTGAACCCCAAGAAAAAAAGTACAGTCGCAACTCTCAGATTATAGTAAAATTTACAGTTCTTCCGGCTCTATAGAGACTCAGTTATTTTTAACCGGAGTGCTTTGGTCAAAGAAAACAATAATTCTTAAGTCAAAGTTGAGTTATGAAATCATGGGAATTTATTTGCCTGCAAAATATTTGGTTCATATGTTGCAAAGTATTTAATAAAACTAACTACTAAAATTGAACCCACAGAAAAAAAGGATAGTCTTAATTTAATTATGTAGTCTAAAACGTCTTAAGTCAAAGTCAAGTCATGAAATCATGGGCATTTATTTGCCTGCAAAATATTTTATTCATACGTTGAAAAGTATTTAATAAAACTAACTACTCTTCTAACTCACAGAAAAATTTAACCCTGAGAAAAAAAATATAATCTTAACTACCGAAACATGGTAATTTACAGTGTTTCTGGCTCTATAGGGACTCAGTTATTTTTACCGTAGTGGTAATGATTTTGGTAATTAACAATAAAATATAGTTTTTTAATGTGTGATAAAATTTGATAAATGTGACAAAATTTGGCAATTTTGCCATGATACCTTATTTAGAACAGGATATAAAAAAAACATTTATTTGGTAACATTTATTTTTCAGTTCATATTTTTTTTTTGAATGTATGTTAATAAGATCTGTAATTTTGAAAACCTGAATTTTCGGTAAACCGTTACCAAAGTAATGGTGTGAATAACGTATTTTATAGTTTCATCAACCAGAATCATCTTGTTTTTTTACCAGAAATGTTTTCCTCCGTGAACGTGTTTTACTATGAAAAATTTTATTATGATACATGGTACAGCAAATGAAAAAAAATATGTCAATAAACACTCTTTAGCTAAATTTCATCACAAAACCAGCAATAGAACTCATTCTTTGACAGCTTGCGTAGTTCCACAAAATCAGGGTATTTACATACTTCAGTGGGACGAATATTTTTTACTGCATTTGAATTACACTTTCCATAGAAATGCTGAGGCAATTTCAACTCAGAAATCCACTCAAGATTGCAGCCGCAATCGATTGGATTACCTGAAACAAAATCAACAATTATTTATTTAAGTTTTAGCAATACTATATATAGCAAAATACTACTTTTTAACACAATCAATTATTTTATTCATTTAGTTAGACTTTGCACAGTAATAGATTTCTGCTGCTTTCCGATAGAAAAGTTCAGCTCTTAAAAACTACAGAATATAAGTTTGAAATTATATTTCATTCTATCAAAAGACACTTTGTTTTAGTAAGCAGTTAAAATCTGTAGCCATTGTTACATATATTATATGTTAGGTGCAGATCTTTTTTTTATTTCGAATATTTCTGACTTTCTTTATCTCTGGTAACAATCCTGCCAAAAATTTTTAAGAGAACAATAAAGAACTAAATATAAAAGAACAAATTAAAACTAAAGAACAGAATAAACTATGCTTTAAACTAAGACTGAAAATAATTATCTGAACCAAGTTTATTGTAAAAGAAAACCATATATAAAATAATAAACTCCGACTTTCAATTAAAAGTAGGTTGTTAAATTCAGATTTTTAACAATTCAAGGGAAAGCTTAGACTTCTAACTAATTTTTTAAAACAAATACGAGTGTAGCATTTATTACCTCATTATTACAAAATAATATAAACGCCATAAAAGGAAATTACTTTGAGCAGCCAAAAGTACGCGTTAAAAATGTGCATGATGTTAATTTTTTAATTAAATTGGTTGAGATTTGATTGTTTTAGACTTAATGCAGAAGAATCAATTTTCAAAAGAGCCAATTCTAAGTCAAATAGATTATTCCAAGCCAAATTTTATATGTGTTACGTTCGTTCCGAAGCAATGACATTAGGTACCGAAAGTTTTAAAGTTTCACAATAAAAAAATGGCAAAAGTGGATAGATATTTAAGTTACTTAAGTGTCAAAGAAGACTGTAAAAAATGGATACTCAAGTCTCACGAATTCTTCGTTTTTGGTGAAACTATTCCTTTGTAAATGCTCCGAGCAAACATTTTGTCACAATTGCGAAGTAACTGTCGTCTCTTCTTGGAGAAAACGAATTTCGTCAATAGTAAAGAAATACTTTGTCATTCTTTTTTTTTTTTTTTTTTTCATAAACAAAAAAAAAACAACAACAAACTCCTAGTGCTTCATATATTTAAGTTTTCAAATAATAACTTTATCTTTGGCACCATATAGCTTTGACAAAGTCAACTTAATAACACTAGAAAATAAATAGAATAGAGAGATAAATAGATAAGGTATACCCATGCCCGAGTAGGGATATGAACTCGGGATCTTTCTGACACGTCACCCACTTTTTGACCGCCATACTATCGGTCGGCATATTTCGTCAATTTATCATCAAGTTTTCATCCTAGTTTCATTATTCAATAAGTTAACAATTTCCCACAACAAACTACGATAGATTTCAAGTTAATGAAACATTTTCGTCATATAGTTGAGAGTTCCCATTACGTCGCAAATAAAATAATTAAGCAACAAAATTATAATCAAAATTAACTAAATATTGCTCAAGGATAGCTGAGTCGTCCAAAGTGAGAGTTAAATTTAAACTCGACAAATACTTTAAACGGTTAATTAAAATTTGCGAAGTTTTTCAATCGAAAAACTTAGAGCGTTAGAATAGAAAGTATAACTTATGATTGTATTTAGTTGATATACAGGGTGTTTTGTAATGATATACTATTCCATTCTTATATGCACACATAGATATAAAACTGTACACATTAAGGGTTGAAAATTAAAATTTAAGCAGAAAAAAACGCACAAATGCTAATAAGTCTCATGAATCAATAGAGTAAGAGCGATGCTGACAACATATAAACATGCGTAGTAGAAGGAGAAAAGCTAAGGTAAAAAATCATCTCAGGTAATAAACTGGTTTTGATGATTTACCTCCCGTTTTATTCACTATCAACTCTATCGAATTCAATAACTTGTTTTTATCTTGATCGAATATAAATTTATAATCCTAGTGTATGTATAATTTTGACTTCCGCTTTGGAAAGAATAAGGTTGTTAATTGAAATGGCGCTTGGACAAGAAAGGCTCACCAGCCATTGGCCTTTTGTGAATTAAATTAGGAAGGTGAGCCTTCCGTTTGACAAGAAAGCATTGCAAGAAAAGTACGTTTTAGCTCTGAACCCAACGGATAGAAGGCAGCACTACTCAATCGTTAGGCCACTTCCTGAATTTAGACATAGAAAGCAAAGGAAATTTTCCCCGGATCCTTATATCCATGTTACTCCTCAACGATCAACCACGAGAGTTTCGATTCCACAGATTTTACAAGCTCGTACATTGACAAGAAAAATATTTAAAAAAAAGTGTATTACACACCTTTATTACGAAATAACTATCATAAAGATTGGTATAAAAAAGTAATTTCTAATGTAAAGCAAAACATTTTTTAACTATTCTAAAATTGAATACTTGATTTTTCACAAATTAATTATGAAAACTGATATACCGGCATTTGTGCGTCTTTTTTTCTTCACAAAATGTAATTCTACAATGTTAAATGTTGAAAATTGTGAGGTTTTTAAGTCTTGGAAAACATACAATAAAGAATTATAATAAAAAGTGGAAGGCCTATAAAAAGGTTTAAGTGGCAAGCCTATAAAAAGGTTTAAGGAGCAGGCCAATAAGAAGGTTTCAGTGGCAAGCCTATAAAAAGGTACTTAAGTGGCAGACTTGTGGCAATATTATGATACGAAATACTTTTTTCAAAGAAGACATTTTTTTCAACAAACTGTTTAGTGTTGATACACATTGTTACTAAAAAAAGCTTCAAACGAAATTTTTTGTTAGATAGTCAGCACAATTTCAGAGGAAATATCTTATTGATTGCATAGAAATTGTGCTGTTTTTATCCAAAAACACTAAATAAAAAAAGATCTTCTGAAGAATTTGAAAATGTTGTTTAGCTTTAAATTACCTTTCATCTTTCATGAAATTAATAATTTGCACTTTCATATGCGCTGTGTTAAAAAACCAATATGTATTTCTCTATAATAATCAATTAAATTATTATGTATTTTGATCAAAAAAATAGAAAATTATAATTGCTTGTGGATAACATAAATTTCTTGCTTTTCATGCATAGGTCAAACCGTATTTAATAAGTATATATTATTAGATACATATTTGATGCAATTCAATCAAACACGAAGTTATTATTTTAATACTTTTATAAAAGATACTTAATTTTACATAGCGAAAAGTAAGTACATAATTCGAGTAATTTAATATTTTGACTATACACAACATTTATGTATTGTGACGATGTCTTACAAAACTCCTATTTTTCATGAATTAAACATGCATTTGATTCAATTTCCCTTCCTCTAAAATTTAAACTAATTTAAATTGAAATTGCAAACAAAATTATGGTACTGTGTAAACTTTTAATTTTGCTACACACATTTCGTTAAACATTTATAATGTTAAATATGGTGAAATAAAATGAAATTCCTGAATAGTGAAAGTCGGTTATTTAGCATAAATATTCTAAACATAAAGATATTCAAGCTTCAAGTACATTCAAGAAAGTTAATTTAACAAGTTAAGGCTTATTTCAGTAACAGAGAAGAGTACAATAACATATGGAAGAGAAGCATTCAAAACGCTGTTAAATACAAACTGTGAAATTCCAAACTTTCCAACTCTCCAAATAGGCTTTCAGTCATTCATTTTCTGCGAAAGTATAAAGTTTATTGTTATCCAAATAAAGTATCCATAATTCAATTATCTCAAAAATAAATTTTCCGGTGGAAGTCTCATTTTCTGGCCAATTTTTTCCCCCTACACCAGGATTTAATTGTGGCCTGTATATAGAGTGTTACATATGATGAATATAATCGATAGGTATTTTATTTATTTCTAACTAATTGTAGTCTCTTATTTAAATAATTTATATAAAAGAAAAATAATTAAGCATTGCATATATAACAGCCAGTACATTATTCGAATATTTGATATTTTGAACAAATATATCACGTGCTTCATAAAACTTCGACTTTTCATTTATTAAATATGTGATATAGTTTTATTTTATTCAATCTCCCAAAATATGCTTCTAAAATTGAAATAATTTACTTTAAGAGTTTCAAAAAAATTAGTAAACAATTTATAATCACGAAAATAACGTTGCAAAAATACACACTTTGTTGTTCAAAAATTCTATATAACAAAACAGTTAAAACATCAGATAATACATCAAAATAATTGGAGAAATTTATGTAGCTAAATTCTTGACCTCATGTAATTCTGTTATTTTATTTGATATTCTACACAGAGAAAAAACATGTACAAACATGTATGATCAAACTACCGTGTCTGATCATACTTTTGGTCAAATATCTAGCATGGTCAAATTTACCGTGTTTCTGGTTCTATGAGAACATGAAAATAATCGACCAAAGTGCTTTAGTAATGGCAATATTCAAATTAACAATAAAATAAGGCTTTAAATATATGATAAAATTTGATAATTGTAGCCAAAATGAAAATTTTATCAAGATACTTTAAATAGGACATAGAAACCATGTATTCGGTTAAATTTTCTTCTTTGTTTTGAAATTTTTACTAAATGTATGTTAACAAAAACTATAATTTTGTCCAAATAAAGTATTTATAATACAATTCTGTTCAAACTAATTTCAATTCTTTAATTAAATAGTTCATTAGAAAAAAAAATAATTATATATAGAAAAGTTACAAAATAATATATAAAACATAGAATAATAATTATAAAATATATTATAAAATATCGAAAATTCAAAGCTTATAAAAAAGTTAATGCATAATTTGAACGTTTAATATTTTTAACAAACACACAACGTGAGTACAACTTAGGACACTAGTAATTCCGTATAAAATTACGGTAACATGTACTGGTTCCACCCTGAATACATCATTTATATTACTCATTTTACCTTAAAAAACATTTTTTCATAAAACTCTATACCGTAAATATTGTAGTAATATTTATTTCATTTCAATGATTTTACAGTAAACAGTTTCGTAAAAGTTACGATACATCAGATTAGTTTTACGGTAAAAAGTACCGGCACCCCGAGTGTCATAATTTTTGCCGTAATTAGACCCGGAATTTTTTGCGGTGTAGACACTTTTAAAAAAATTTTACTTTACCTTCATTGAATATGTAATATGTCGCATAATTGATTCAACTTCATAAAATGTTTTTTTTTTAAATTTTAATATTGCAATTTAAATTTCCATAAAAATAATAACTAGTCTCTTTTTATATTAAAACAAAAAAATAGATACTTTGTGGTGCGAAAAATCTGAAAAACTGATATGTGATATTAAATATTATGTTTACATGTAGAAATTCATGAAATCGTAAAAGTCCGTTTTGCATAAAATTCTAAACTTGGAGATATAAGACTTAAGGAATATTCAAGAAAGTTAATTTAGATAGTCAAGGCTCATTTCAATAACAGAGAGAAGCCTAATAACATATGGAAAGAGGGTTATTCAAAACGATGTTAAATACAAACCGTATAATTCCAAGCGTTCCAGTTCTCCTAAAATGGGTTTCCATACATTTTCTGCAAGAGTAGAAAGTTTATTGTTGTCTAAATAAAGCCTCCGCAATCCGAACATCTCATCGAATAAGTCTTCCGGTAGAGAGAGCAGATTGTTGTCACTATGACAGAGAAAAAGAGCTTTTACAACCCATGTTCAAAATAAAGTTTATCTTTAAATCAAAGCACTCTGAGTAAGTGTTTACGTTTCCTGAGAATTTAAAAGGACCTTTTTCCGATTTGGGCGAAAAGCCATAAAATAAATATGATGGAATTTCATGAGTTTCATTATGGGCGTTGAAGTGATAAAAAAATCTTTCTGATGATTGAGGTTAGATTTTATTTATTTTTTTTAAGATCTATATTATTGGAAATGAAATTTTATTTTGGACTTAAGGTCGAAAAATTCGTAACTTTCTGAGTATACTTGTTGTATTTACGTATTGACGACGCTTTAAAAACAAAGCACGATAAAAAAAAAAGAACTATAAAAAGTACTAAAAGAATACAAATAATTTTTTAATCAAAATGGACAAATCTTTTTTGAAAAAAATGCGCTAAAATGCAGCAGAAATTTCAAAAAAAGAGAGAATAAAAATAGAAATAAGGGAAGCGAAGGAAATAAAATTAAAATTAAAAATAAGAAGGCTTTTGCCATCTCTCTCAATAGAAAAGCTTTTGTTTTATGGCCACTGGGGCCGGTAACCCCTGAAGACGTCGGCTTCAGTGGTCATATTTTTAATTTTAATTTTATTTCCTTCGCTTCCCTTATTTCTATTTTTATTCTATAAAAAGTCATTACAGTTAGATATTAACAATTTTTCTATCTCCACGAAAAATATTTTGTGGTCATTGAGTTTGTTCCATTAAAATATCGCAATCCTTCAAATTTATGCTGGTTTCTTTCCCTTTGTAAATCTAAATAGGTATCATTCATAGCATTTCCTCAAATGATATCATTATCTTCAGTAAATAAATATATTTTTACTAGGTCATGTTTTCTAAATATCTCTATTGATCTCGGTGTTAATTTTTATGTTTGTTAGCATAAACTTGTGTTAATTTCTTGCAGTTTTAAAGAAAACCTCATCCATCTCTAAAACCTGAACTAGTTACGACCAAAATCAGCAAAATTAAAATCATAGAATTTGCTGATTACGTGCTGATTCTTGTTTCTTTATGAAATTTTGTTTTTTACCTTTGTATTATGAGAAGTTAAAGTCTGTTATAATAATTATAAAATAATTCATGACCAATATAATGATGTTGGTTTCCCTCCCCTTGTAAATCTAAATTATCATTCATAGCATTTCCTCAAATGATTTTGTTGTCTTTAGTAAATAAATATATTTTTACTAAGTCATGTTTTCTAAATTTCTTTATTGATCACACTGTAACTTTTTATTTTTGTTTGTATAAACATAAGTTGATTTCCTGCAATTTCAAAGTAAAACTCTTAGTTATGACCAAAATCCTGCAAAATTAAAACAATAGAATTAGCTGATTACACTCCATATAATCATAAATACTTGTTTCTTTTTTACCTTTGTATCATGAGAAGTTAAAGTCTGTTATTTCTTAAGTTGTGTTTCATTACAAATGAAATTTCGTTTTAGACTTATGGTCGAAAAATTCGTAATTTTCTGAGTAATCATTTGTACGTACTTATTGACGATGCTTTAACAAATCACGATAAAAAAAATAACTATTAAAGTAATTACAGTTAGATATGAACCAATTTTCTTACTCAACAAAAAATAATTCGTTATCAATATTACGTATTATATTTTCGGTTTTTCTTAAGTATTGTAATCTTGCATTGTTATGTTAATTTCCTTCCCTTCCTAAATATCAAAAGATATTATTTATAGTATTTCCTCAAATGAGATTGTTATCTCTAGTAAATAAATATATTGGTAAACAGTCGTGTTTAATTTTTTTTTAAATTTTCTCAGTATAACTTTTTTCTATTAGTTTATATAAATTTGTGTTGACTTCTTGAAATTTTTAGGAAAATTTTTAGATCGAACCAAAGGCCGTAAAATGAAAATAATTGAATGAGCTGATTACGTGCCTTTATCATAAAATTATATTTTTTGAAAGGTATGTTTCTTTTACCATGTATTAAGAAGAATAAATATATGGGTTTATATATGGGAATGTATGAATTTATTTTACCATGTATTAAGAGAAATTAAAGTCTATTACTTCCCCAGAGAATTTTTTTAAGTTCTGTGTTATTAGAAAATTATATTTTAGACTTATGTTCAAAAATTTGAAACTTTTTGAGTAATCATATGTTATATAAACGAATTGACGATGCTTTAAAAACAAAATACGATAATGAAAAAATAACAATAAAAAGTAATTACAGTTCGATAAGAACCATTTTTTTCACTCCACAAAAATTAATTTGTGGTCAATATATTAAGTTTTTACCATAAAAATATCGTAATCCTTTGTATTTTTGTTGGTTTCCATCCCTTCGAAACTATCAAAGGATATCATTCATAGCATTTCCTCAAATGATGCTGTTATCGTTGTTAAATAAATGCATTTTTACTCCGTCATATTTTCCTAATTTTTCAATCGGTCTCAGCATAACATTTTATATTATTTTGTGCAGATTTGTGTTGATTTCATGAAATTGTAATGGAAAATTTTCATTTAACCAATAGTGGCAAAATGAAAATGCTAGAATGAGCCAATTACGTAGGGTATATAATCAAAAGATTATTTTTATTAGAGTTGGTTTTTCTTATCATGCAAAAATAATAAGTTATTTTTTTTCAAATTTTTTGGACAAAAGCTACAATGATGGGCAATTTTAAAATTTGACTCACTTTAACTAAATGGCATAAGTAGAGGAGGTTGCTCATATGCACTTAACATCTATATTTTTTTTATATATTTATTCTTAATCTCTGGTGTTATTCGAAAGAAAATTGTAAGAATTATGGAATTCAACTATTAAAACACTCGAAATATTTCTAAAGCAGAATTTATGCATTTTTATTAAAAAACTTTCTTAGGGGAAATTCTTTAGGAAATTTTATGATTTTTTTTTTACCTTAAATTCATAATTTTTACCAACTTAGATTTTTTTTTCACATAATCTAAAATATCATATTTTTCAACATAAAAAATGCAGAGGATGTTTTTTTTTTGTCATTAAAAAAATTAAAAGCGGTTTATGGCCAAAATATTTCTATATTTTTATGGAAAATATAAAATCATTCTTAATTCATCCCTTGACCTCAATTTTTTTCACATAACGTTAATTATCATACATCGCACATGAAGAGTACATCGAAAAATCAAGAGAATGCTTTTCTATTTTTTTTTTTTAAATAAAAATTTTTGGGCAAAGCAAGTTTTTGTTTCCACAAAGAGAAAACAAAATTTTTGAGTTCTTCAATTCTTCTTTAAAAAAAAAAGAAGAAGAAGAAGCTGTATCGTTATAGCATTGAGACTGTAATAAAAGATTGCTCTTTTGGCGTCGATCACGTAAACTTTCAAAAGAAGAGAGAAAATCTATTAAAAATCTATTTCAACGCTTCAGAATTTTCGAATTTACATACGCACAGATGTATTTTATACCCTAAAGCAGAAAAAACAACTTCATTTTCTTTTTTTTTTTATTTTAAACTTCTCTGATTTCCAGTACTTGGTCATAATTTACAAGCTGATATTTCACGTGGAGAATTAACTTTTTCTATTAAATACAATATAATACATAATTAAATACGGTAAGGATAAAACGAATAAAGAGGAAAACGAAGAAAATTAATAAGTTTTATTTACTGCAATCTTAGAAAGCACCCCTTTTTGCGGATATATTCGCGTAAGTTGGTGAAGAGATTTTCGCAATATGTTAATCATCGTATTTCTCAATGAACATTAAAAATGAGTAAGAAATGTTTTTATTTGTTTTTGGTCATTTGTAAAGTAAGCAGTAACAATGCTGAAAAATACTATAGTAACTTTTAATTTGAAAGCGTGATTTAATATTTTTAGTTGCTATAACGACAGTTTTTTTTCTTGTTTCTAAACCATGTATTTTAATAAAATTTCCAATAACTTAGCATTGCTTTCATCCATAAAAACCTGTAAAAATGGCAACCCATAAAGATCTATATTAGCTTCCCCCCAAAAAAAATTCCATGATGGGGTCAAATGGGTGACCCCTGTATATATATAGATTTCTTA
Source organism: Parasteatoda lunata (assembly GCA_949128135.1). Taxonomy (NCBI): domain Eukaryota; kingdom Metazoa; phylum Arthropoda; class Arachnida; order Araneae; family Theridiidae; genus Parasteatoda; species Parasteatoda lunata. Next base: position 37,903,215 of record OX421972.1, on the reverse strand, counting down.
TACGTATATATATATATATATATATATATATATATATATATATATATATATATATATATATATATATATATACATATATATATATATATATATATATATATATATATATATTATATATATATTATATATATATATATATATATATATATATATATATATATATATATATATATATATATATATATATATATATATATATATATATATATATATATATATATATATATATATATAAAGAGAGAGAGAGAGACTACTATAAAGACTTCCCATAAAAAAATAGTCACCGCATGTGCTCAGGTGGGCTACCCATCCGATTCTTGTATGCGCTTCCGATATAATGCTATCCATATGGGCTCAAATGAGCAACCCACATATTTTATATAAGCTTCCTTTCTATGTGAATAATCTCAAGATAGTAGATGGGCTACCCATATAAATCTATGTGGACTTCAAAAATAAAAAATATCTATATGGGTTGAAATAGGCAACCTCTAAAAATCAATACAGGCTAACCATCTATAAGACCAATAGATAGGCCTTAATTGTCAACCCAGGTAGATCTGCATGGGTTGCCAGTTTAAATCTATGTGAATTTTCCATGTGTTTAGAAAGAAGTATAAATTGCTCTTTAATCAGAATTTGAATTATTTATTTTGTGTTGATTTATTTTGCATTTATTTATTTAGTAAAAACAATAAGAATTTTAAGTTGAGCACATAATTCCATCAATTTTACAATATGGGTAATATGTAATCTAGTGATGAGAAAATAGGGCCCATAAGAACTCCACAAACAAATATGGTACCATATAAGCCAACATATAACCGTTTTTCTGTGCTCCTTAGGACATTAACATCAACATCGACGTTTTTATCAACAGTAACAATAACATGAACACTGTATGTATATTGGTGAATTTCTGTTTTATATAATTTTTTAAATAGTCAAGAAGCATGACAGGTTTTTTAATATCTGTCAGCGTAGTTAGAGACCTCAATCTTATAATGCGACTGAATTATATCTAAATAACGTGGTGGCAACCAACAATGTTAATTTGTGCATTATTTTCCTTAAAATGAAGCAAAAATTGAGTTGTTTTTATACTTTTCAAAAACAAGTTTGCGTTAAATTTTCAGTAAAGTGTACTTGAAGATTGTATTTATAATTACATTTGTATAAAATATCTTTAACTGCAATTATAGTTAAAATTTAATATCTACTATTTATCCGTTGCTTGAGGTTATTACACATATTCTTATTTCTTTAACATAAATGCTTTTATTACTACTGCTTATTTTTTTTATAAATAACGTTCCAGCGTATGTTTTGATTTTGTTAAATCAAATTTATTTAAAAATTGATATAAAAACCATTTTTATCAGTTTAGAATTGAAAGTTTACGAAATATTAGTCATTTTAAAAAACATGCTTTTAAACGAACCATACTATTTCGGGAATCATTATTCTATATATTTCTATTTGGAAAATAATGATTTTTTTTAATTATTGAAATAATTTAAAAATAATAATAAAAAACTTAAAATCTTCTAAGCACAAAAACGAAAAAGAAAAATAACTAACATGCTTATTTGTCAAAATTTTCTGTTAAAATTTTTCTGAGGTTTACTCTAAAATTGTTTGCTAAGGTTTTCCCATTTCAGAGAAACCTCATAATGTTACGTATAATAAAAAAACTATGATTATAATAACAAACACTGAGGAAAAAAAATAGTCAAAACTGCCAGAATTTGGAAACATTTACCTTTTTTCGCTCCATGTGAATGCCAAAAAGCTCGATGCTCTTTGGTAGAGATTTCGGTAAAAATAACAACAAAAAATAGTTTTATATTATGTGATAAATGTGCGAATGTGGTAAAATTTAGTAATTTCATTATTATATCTCAGAGCATGGTTTTAAAAACCCTTTATTCGGTTAAATTTAGTTTTCAATTTTATATTTATTTCTAAAAGTTTGATAATAATGCGTCTAAAATGTTAGAAATCGGAATTTCCAGTAAACCGTTACCCTAGAAACGAAAAATTAACGAATGAATGATTTAAATACAGTACATTTAGGCTTTATTATCAGATTTTTTTATACTTTAAATGGTCACTACCCTACAGTACGATAATTAATTACCAGATTTTTTTCATGGTAGTTTTATAACTGGTTAAATGCAGCATATTTTTCTGATTGGTCTTATGTCCGAGGTTCAAAACTCTGAAAATCTCTAATCATTAATATATTTTGTATCTTAAATAGGACTCATAAACTTTTCATTGAGACCCTGGAACTTGAAAGAAAACTCATCCAACAAACTCGATACCAAACATTAAGTGTAATGCTTTATCTTTTCTTTAAAATAGTCAGATAAACCTGAAACTTTTTCCAGTTATAATGTATCTAATGGGATAATAATATTCAGAGAAAGTTATTTTAGAAACACTCCACATAAAGATTTCACATTTTGCAAACTGCCTTGTCCAAAAAATTATTAATATTTTTATGTTTCTCAAAAACATAAACATTTTAACGATCAAGAAATTCTGTCATGCTGTGATACAAAAATTTAAATGGACAGAAAAAATTTTAATGACCTATAAACAAATACAATTTTAAAGGTGCTTTTAACATATTTAAGAGGGATTTTAACGTGTTCAATTGTTTTTTACAATAAACAAATGTCTTTTCAAACAATTTGTTCCCGTCAATTTTCATATCTTTGTTGATTTAACGATCAAACACCAAGTTAACTAATAATTTTTAAAAGCTCTATGCTTTGTCAATCCTGTAACATTCTGAAATATTAATTAACCTTTCGAATATGTTATAACATATTACTTATTTTAAAACGTATTACTTGTATACGTTATAAAGTTTTTATTTTAAAAAAAATTATTAAATAAAGCAACATTATAAAGTGTAACTAATCTCGAATTAATGATCTGTAAAATTCACTGGCACTCTGAGTACAGCATCCATAAATTCTATTTTACTGCAAAATTTTATATAGTAATTGTTACAGTAATATTTATTTAAATATAATTATTCAGTGATTTTTACAGTAAAAATTAGTGTAAAAAGTACGGTATATTAGATTATTTGTTTCTTAAAATTTTATGGTTAAATTTACTGGCACCCTAAGTTTCGGAACTTTTTACTGTAATTTGATCCAGAATTTTAACAACAATAAAATTAACGAAATAAACTTTAAAATACTGAACATACGTTTAAGAGATTTTTTATATCTAAAAAGAGCTCATATTCATACAATATCACATTGCAATATTCATATATTTACAATACCACATTGCAATACATTTTCAACTCAAGTCAATAATAATATTTACCTGAGGCGAAGAAATATAAGTTCATTTCCAGGATAAGGAAATAAACTTCTGCTAATTTCAGATATGCTGTTGCTTGATAAGTCTAGCTCGTTAAGTTTAAACATATAACGAAACGCTCCAGGTTCAAGCTGTGATATCCTAGAAACAGGAAAACTTGTGTAACATTTCATATAATTAAAAATTAGTGCACTGTATATAATATACAGAGTGTTTCATAATTATCACCCTTATCAAATATTTATAGAAATAATCTCAAAAATGAATTCGAAAAATTATACTAATCAGAGTTCGCAAATTAATATTTTAGATAAAAAAAAACTATACAAAAATCTAAATAATCACGTTTAAGAAAGGCTAGACAGAAAACATCAAAATCTAAATGATTGTCTGATGAAAAAAAAGCAGTTAAAAATCAATCATTAGAAAAACCTCGCAATTTCTTTGGGCAAATAAACTGGATTTGAAATATAAATTCAGTTTTCCTCAATAATGATTCAACGACTTTGTATAGAGTATTTGTTTTTCTTGCCTAAATATTATTTCTCACTTCTTACCTATTTGCTTTTTGATAAGAAACATGTACATTAAGGGTGGAAATTACGGAACACCCAGTATTAATGTTAACATTTTAAAAATATATATTTTTTAATTAATAATTTATGAGCTTAGTTCTAAAACGTGTTAAATGAAATTGTAAAGATCTTAGCATTTCGACATGGCGGAGATTTGTAAGTTAAAAGTACTTTTATGTTCCAGCAAAAAATCTATCAACAGTTTAAATGAATCCCTGCTTTGTAGAAAAAAATTATATCATCTCTTACGAACAGCTTACTGATTTTTCTATACATTTTGAATCAGATTTTTTTCAACCAAAACTTACCATGCATTTTACATTTTTTTTATCTGTCCTATAACTATTTCAATTTATATAAAAATTTAAATACTCAAAGCACCACTTAACACATATGACTAACTACGGATTCCATGTTGAAGATATAATTTATAATTTATTTAAGGATTTCAGTTTGCAAATGATTTATTGATTATTAAATATTTGTTTTTTTTAAGTCACGATATTTCGGAGAACACAGGTAATATCTCAAAAAAATTTTAAGTCACAAAATTTTTTAAATAAGCCCATAATCAAAATTTAACTAATATCATAATATATTTACTTGATTAAAAACTTCATCCACTTTATAAAAATAAAAACAGAAAATAGCATTCGACATGAAACGCTCAAAACTAGGTGCCCATTTTCAAGACTTCGAAAATGGACGCCTATTTTAATCTTTAAAATGGGCATCTGTTTTTGAGTGCTTGAAACACGTCGACTATTACTTCCAATTAGCATATTTTTAAAGTGGGAGAAGTTTTTAATCAAGTAATATTTTACTGCTTCAGTTTCTTGGGATTAGTTGTTTAATCATAATATCTTGTAAAGATTATTGGCGATTTTCTTGCAAAATAATAATTTTAATAAACTTTAAGCACGGATATTTTATTTTGGACTTTAAAAAACTTTTGAAATTAGATTCGTTTGTATAATCTTATGAGCGAAATTATGTTTGTTGAGACGTTTAATCAGCAAAAACATACTTACTGATTTTCTTTTAGAATTAGTGACCTCAAGCTTGGAGGAGAATGGTAAAACCACTGTTTGGGTACTTTTTTCAGTTTATTGTAAGAAAGATCTAAATAATGCAATACACGTAATTCAGCAATCATTTCCCAACTCAGTTCATCACCTAAATTGCAGCGTCTCATTGAAAGAAGCTCTAAGTAGGGTTCTTGTCCAAAAAATGCTGATCGTCCAGCTTGAGTAAAGTGACTGATATTTGCATTTTCAACCTGAAATTTAAAAGGATATTCTTTCATAAAATGCCATTTCTTTTTGGCTCATTATAATAATTATCAACAATATTTGACAAAATTAATGAAAAGCAATAGTTTTAATTACTAAAAGCCAAAAAAAAACACATTAAACAAAGAATGCCTTTACCCATTAGTAGATGTAGAAAAGCACATTCCTTACCATACATTATAAAAAATTCAGGATCAAATCAGAGTATAAAGTATAAGCACTGTGGGTGCATCATCCGTAAAATAGTATACCGTATTTTTTTAGTAATATTTATTTAATTAGAGAGATTCAGTGATTTTATGGTAAATATCCTTGTAAAAATTACAGTATATCAGATTTTTGTTCGCAATATGTTCCGGTAAAAACGATTTCACGGTAAAATGGACCGGCACCGTGAGTGCCTGTACTTCTTACCGTAATTTGTTCCTGAATATCTTACAATGCAACTTTGAAAACTTGTTTGCTTACAAGTTTGAAAAATACAGACGTATAAAAATATAAGTTTATCGTAACATTATTCCGTAAACATATTCCGGTTACAATAGATTTTACAATAAAATATACCGCCATTCTGAGTTCCTGTACTTTTTACCGTAATTTGTTCGGAAATTTCTTACAATGCATTTTTAGCCTATCAAACCAGTTCTTTGTATGTTCTTAGTTGGAAAAACAATCTTCTAAATTTGTCCAATTTTGAATACTACAGACGTTTAAAGGTATGAGTTTATTGTATAATTAATCCACAAAATAAATTCGTTCTGGTGAAATAGATTTTACAATCAAATGTACCGGAGATTTTAGTGCCAGTATGTTTTACTATAATTTGATCCGGCATGCGTTTAGATGGAAAAACAATCTCCCAGATTTATCTAATTTGGAAAACATCAGAGGATTGAAATTTTGAGTTTATCGTATAATTAATCAAAAACTCGAATTACAATTTAATCATGTTAGAACATGCTGTTAAATTTTTACTTTAAGTAAAACTCAAGAAAACATCAAACAAGTAATTAATAAAATTTCATATAAAACAATTCCATCTAGAACTTGTGCAGGTTTAATCCTCGCGTCCATTTTTGCACAACTACAATCTACCAAATACTGAGTTGTTCATCAGTTCTGAGTTTAATATCAGTGCTAAATATTTTCAAAAATTTAGAGGATGAGTTTTGCGAATTGCAGAGCCCGAGGCACTGTATAGAATGTCTTCTGGTGGTAAACCTAGTTTAAACGGTTCATTCAGAATGAGCAGACCGCTTAGAAGGTATTCTGGAGTTAATTGGGCTTAGGGGCAATGTCTACATTTGGTGTTATATCTGGCGGCCTTGTCTGTAGATATTTTCATATCCTTGAAGGTATCTCCCAAATACATGAAGATATAAAGTATCCGCTTTAATATGAACCTCTAATATTTTTTACGCAAAAGGGTTAATGCATCACGTTAGTTGTTGCTAGAAGGTGAATGCATTTTTGGCATATTTCAGGACTTTAATATTTGGTACATGAGGGTTTCATTAGGATATAACACTTGAAAATCTTCGCCGACCAAATACATCATGTAATGTTGATGATTTATTTAAATTGTGGGCGGTATATAGGATAGACATTCTTCCTTGCTGTTGGTATCATGAAGGATTCTTTTGCCTCCATTTCTCCACCCTATTGTGCTTATGTGGTATGAATTTGAAAGAACTATCCGTCAACTTGATAGCCATTCTCACGTTACGGAAACGTGCAATGAATTTGTTTCAAACAACCTACAATTATTTTAATCTAATCGTAAGTTTTCAAATTATTGAATATCTATATTACGTAAAATATTAATACATATATTTTCCCGAAATGGGGGTTCACAATCCTCGCATTCGGGATAAAGAATTAAAAACGAAAATATAACTTGCACAAGCAAGTACACTGCAAAAAATTCCGGGTCAAATAGCGGTAAGAAGTAATGGCACTCAAGGTGTCAGTACCTTTTACCGTAAAATTCATGTTCGGCAGGACATGTTTTTTACATTAATAATTACCATAAAAACACTGAATCACACTATTAAACTATAAAAATTAGGATATAGATTAAGATATAGGGGAGAGTCGGGTAGCCCCGCACACTTAAGGACTATTGCTTATATTTCTGTATAATATTAAGTAATAATCAATATTTTTGTATTTTTCTATTGTTTTATCACCTAATTAAATAATGCAAAAATAATAAACCAAAAAAAGAATAGTTTAACTTAAAAAAATAGAAATTTTAAAAATTTGACTACTGTATTCAACATATTTTCAAAACTATTGTTTACCATGTTACCAGCTGCAGGAATGTTTGAAACTTTGAAAATAATCTTTTTTTTAATATAACAATTAATGTCCGATGGCCCATTGACTTGAAAAAATATTCGATACTTATGAAATTGACAGTGGGCGGGGGTACCCGACACTCCCCTATATATAGGATATAGATATAGATTAAATAATAGATTTTATGGATGATGAAGCAAAAGTACCGGTACTTTATGCCGTAATTTGTTCCGAAATTTTTTACAGTTATCAGCAGAAAACAGAAACATCTTATATATCGTACATATTTAAGCGTAAACTATTTCCATTTAGGTATGTTTTTTCAATGACTATAAATGAAACAGAAGTGCAAAATTCATTTTCTGTAAAACAGTCTTTACCACGTTTTACAAAAGAGGGATCCTTTAGTTCAATGTATAGTTCAATATATAGTTTAAGTATTGTTCTATCTTCAATTCAATGGGAATTATAAATTTTCTGACTATCCCACTTCCATGGTGCTTATTATGAATATCATTTCTGAAATTTAAATCAAAATTTTTATTTTTATTCTATTACGATTAATACGATAGAATAAAGGATTTGAAACTGTTGCCTGACCAAAGATTAAAGTTCAGAAATGTATGATTAGAAATTCCAAATGTTATTTCCAAGAAGTATTAAAATACGTATAAATAAAATGTATATAAATTAAATTGTAGCACGAATAAGTTTAAAGAAACATAGTACTATTGTTTCGGATACACTTGAATAATGATCAAATAACGAATCATTTTCTTGGAAAAATATAAATTTTAAATACGAGGTAAATAAGGTTAAAAAAATTGGTGCATAAAAAATTTTTTTTTAAAAATCGCACCTAGACATTATTTATAATAACGCTGCGAAAATTTTAAAAATTACGAATGTTTTTCCTTACTATTTTTAAAATTTATATTAAAAATATAGTTAAATATCTTACCTGGAATTCGTGAACAATGTTTTTGAAGAAAAGATTGCTTGGAAGATAATCGATGTTGGGTGCTCTGAGAAAAAACTTATGAATTGCGCGCCCACAAAAACTGTCTCGTAGCATTGTTGTAAGCTGAGGCAACTCTAACGATTGACAAAAGACGCTCATTTCTCCATTCTGGTATTGACATTCACAAGGATCAATCGATGCATCATTTGGACACTCACTTTTTGTCCAATGTACCAACAATAGAAGAAATATCACCGGAAATCTCATTTTAAATCCCATGTTTTTAACTATAAACAAAACATAGGTTCTAATATCATTATTATTAGTTCATTCATCGCGATAAATTACTTGTAGTAATATATATTGTAGTACAAAATACCTTGTATGCCTTTGACTTTTAAGTAACAGCCGTAAATAAGTCTTTTTAAAGCTTTAGAAAAATGATGCATTAAAAATATTAGTTGGTCTCATTTTTCGACTCTTGCGTTCATTTTTTTAAAAGAATGCAATTCATAAAGAAATACTATATCAAATGACCATTGTATATCTCCTACAAAGTTCTGTGTGGTAACCAATTAACAGATTAGTGATCATCTTTGTTGACTTTGTTACATTAATACACTATCTACCAATAAGCATTTGGACACGTGTGATTGAAAAGAAAAACAAGCTTTATTCACAATCAATAGTTGGTAGAACCTCTAAGAGAGGCAATTACAGCGTGATCCCTCCTGGGCATACTTTCCACAAGTCCTTGTATGACGGCTAGTGGTATTTTCTTCCACTCGGCTTGGAGAAGACATGTAAGTTCTTTCACCGATTTTGGACGGGTAGTACACCCCTTAATTCGGCGATCCAACTTGTCCTAGAGGTTCTCGATAGGGTTCAGGTCTGGGATCTGGACAGGCCAGTTTATTAGATTAACCCCATTGGCACCACACCAAGCCATGGTGACCCTCGCAACATGAAAGTTGGCATTGTCGTCCTGGAAGTAACAGGGGTCCACTCGGTAAAACTGCCACAATGTAGGAAGCATCCAAAATAGAGCAATAGGCATCGGCGTTGAGCTTACCATGAATGGGGACCAAAGGTCCCAATCCATACCAGGAGAAACACCCCCAGACCATAATTCCACCACCGCCGAACTTGACTGTTGGCACAATGCATTCTGGCTGGAGACGTTCTCCAGGCATGCGCCAGACCCAGACCCTGCCATCCGAACGGTAGAGGGTGAACCTTGATTCGTCGCTCCAAAGAACCGCTTTCCACTGATCTACGGTCCAGTTTTGATTTGCTTTGCACCACATTAACCGAGCAGTGCGGTTGGACTTTGTGATCAAAAGCTTATGGGCAGCAGCACGACCATGAAAACCAAGCAGATGTGCTTCCTAACGGATGGTATAAATTGAAACAACACTCCCGGATGCCTGTTGAAACTCCTGGAGTACGTGAGCCATCGGCTGGGTGCGGTTCATCCGAGTTTCTCTGGACAACACCCATCGGTCTCTATATCCTAGTTTCATTGGTCTTCCGACTCGGGGAACAATCCGACACTCACCGCTCACCTTCCATTTCTTAATCACATTAGCCGCTGCCGATTTTTGGTAATTCAGCTCGCTAGATATGCCTCTTAAGAATCTGCCATTTTTGTGATACCCGACAAGTATACCTTTTTCGAAATCAGAGAGCTCCGAACTGCGTGGCAACTTGCATGGGACTAATGCCGATGTTGTTCCCTACTCGATATATACCGGCGGAGGGCGTGGCGTATCTCAGGGCCGCAGATATAGTCATTTGCATAAGTGTCCAAATACTTATTGGTAGATAGTGTATAATGTCTCATTTGATATCTAAAATTTATTGTTGAAAAATTTGAAGTTTATTAACAAAATTAGTTCTTTCTTGCACATGAAATCTATTTAAACGGGTGTCAATAACTACAAAATAATGAAAGTGGCCCAACTAATAAGCCTGCCCAATAATAGCAAATTTATTTTATACACTACAATAACCGTTGCTTTATCCATTTTAAAAAAATACCCCTACAAATTATGAATAGAAATATGTATTGAGTAATATATATTAAAAAAGTACATTTGTAAAAATAAATTTTATTATTGAAATTTATTTAAATTGAGTACATACAAATCAAGAAGAAGTTAAAGTCGTTATGCCGTACCATGTGATTTAAATCAGATTTAATTGGATACCTGAAATCAACATCACTCGTGTGTGTCGAACCTTATTGGCTTCTGAATCAACAATATTGGCTTATATACGATGACGTAACTAACAGGTATCCAATTAACTATAAACAACAAGATAATTCTAATTCTTATAATTTTTTTAAAATTATATATATATATTTTTATATATATATATATATATATATATATATATATATATATATATATATATATATATATATATATATATAACTCAATTACAAATTATATTGACATAATTATTTTCTATATATTTGTATAATTAATTTATGCAATTTGAAGCTTCATAAGTTAACTCATAGGTAACACATATAAACATTATTTACTGCCTTCAGAACATGAACATCAGACCACCACTGTTTCAAAAATGAAACTTTTGAAGTCGAAATTCTCGCCATAACTATTTCTTGTATTAAAAGAGGGAATCGGTCTAACTAAATTATTTTGTGTATTATCATCTCGAATTAGAGCTTAAAATAACAAATAAAATTTACATATTTTGTTAGATAGCGTGTATTTGTTTTAATTATAATATATTGCGTCGCTAAGTAAACAAAAGCTCTATATTCGTTCCCTATATTTTACTTCATATTATTATTAAACTTAATTAGAAACGTACTTTTAAAAAAATAGTAATAGTTAGGATGGTTTAACTGTTTCATAAATCTAGGAAATATAAACATAAACTTACTCAACAGCTTTCATTTTTTGGCTCGAAGTTACTCTGGTCTAAACAACCGCTAAACATTTTTCCACAATGAAAAAAAAGTGTTGCTATAGAAACTATCATCTACGTTTCACTATCAGTAAAAGATATACCAGGCTTAGGAGGTTTGTTAATCTTCTCTTTTTTATTAAACTTACTCTGTTTTATCGAAAGTCTTAATTAGTCTTATATTAAAACATTTCATTAAAAGCATTGTGTGGTTTTAATTTTTATTATTTTTTTATGTTTGGTTGAAAATGAAAAATTCTTCGGATTGTGCCTTTTTTATTTTCATAGTTTTTTCTTTCATTTTTACTTCTTAAAGTTCAATTCGACTGCTTTTCTGTGAAAAAAAAAGCATTTTAATATTTTATAAATTAGATAAGATTTTTAGCACATACATGAGTTGACCGCCTTGAAATATGATAATACTTAAATAAAGCATTAAGAGAAATAACATTTTAGCTTGTTCACTTTCTTTTTATTGAACTTTAAATTTTTAAATTGCAACTGCATCTAAAAAATTATGAACACGAATAAAAGCATATAATAACATGTTTACAAGGCTAATAATATAACGCCTCCAGATCAAGAAAGTCTAACTATTTATGCAAACGGAGTAAAAAATTCTGGAAAAATCATCATACTTGGATGGTAAAGACATTTCTAGTGAAAGAAACCGCATTTCTAGAAATTAAACCAAGGTAAATGGTATTTAAACCATTGATATGGTAATTTTTCCGTTCGATGTTGTTACTGTTTACCAGAAATTCTACTTTCCAAAATTTTAGTTCTTATTACAATATATTTAATAAAATACGAAGCAAATGCATTTAATAAAATACGAAGTAAATGTATTTAGTAAAATACAGAGTAAATACGAAGTAAATGTAGCCAAATAAATGGTTCTTATGCCATGCTTTAAAGTATCACGAAATTAACAAAATGATCTTCATAATTATCAATTATTTTACTATCTATTTGGTAATTATAACCTTTTGATGTCCTTGCCTGTTACCAAAAAGGAAGTTTATAATCTGTTTACACTTCTGCAGTTAATGACAATTTATTTAAATAATTGATAGGAATTCGATAGCTGTTATCTATTTCGTCTAATATAATTTCTCAATTATAAGAATGAGGTTAAAGGGACACGAATTATGGTTTTAAATGTTTAACTAAATTGTTTTAAAGGTACTGAACTCAGATATATTATGTTATGGTGATTTTTTTATCCATATTTTATGAGGTAGTATTATTTATTTATTTATTTGCGTACATATGTGGATTTCTTTGTAAATACAAAGAACGACTTAAAAACTCTTATAGTTTAGAAAGCAGATAGCTCAATTGTACGAAAGACAGCAAGAATATACAACGAATACTATAGCAGGATTCAAACCCACTTCTGAGCAATACTACAGGGCGAGGTTGAATAAAAGAACCATATATTATAGGAGTCACTATAACTGCGGGGTGTTGTGCTTATGCCAAACGCTTAGAATCATAAAGGTAATGGGTTCACTATATTTGTTCTGTTTCTCTCATTTTTATGCTATTTGTTCTGCAGTTTGACAAGAGGCAAGCAATTATATGCATTAAGCGTATTATCATCATATATGTATCTAACCCAAATTTATTTATTTTCTATTACACATCCATGGTTACGCTTGAATTCAAACCCTCATCCTGCATTATATATAGAATTTAGCGGATAGACAAGATTGGTGTGAAAACAATGAAAAAATCATTATTATTCTAAGAATATTTTTTTTATTTATTGTTATACAAATGCAGGATTTCTTGCTATTTGCTAAGTATGATTTATTATAAGTGCTTGTCAAGTTATTGTACAGAAGTTACAGATGAGCATAAAAAAGATGAATCGTTTCAAAAGTTTAAAAAAATTTAACTTGGCAAAATTTAGAGAAAAAAAAATGAAATCCCTCATTAAAGCTCGCTATACTCGTAGAATAAATGATGATGTAAATACGAACACGGACTAGAAATAAATACGCATGCGAACCTAAGTTGCAAAAAATTTTAGATATACTATGTTTAACCAGCACAAGTAATTTTAAACACAAATATGCGTATTCCTATTCGTGAAAACGGCATTATTAGTTCTAACTCTAATGCTAAAACTTTATGCTGCTAAATATGAATAATTTTGTTGTTTTTATAACATCTTTTGAACTATAAATTTTTAATTCTCTATAAGTACATTAATATGTTTAAAATAAAAATAAGAAATTTTTTAAAATAATCCAAATTTTTAATAGTGAAAGGAAGGGCACCTACAACGGCTAGCTGCATTAACGTATACTACATAAATTATATGTTTGTGTACTCATTTGAAGAACTAATTGAAGTCGTAAACCCTGTATCTAAGGATTTAAGAAAATATTTTAACATTAAAAAATATTTTGTCTGAGCTTAAAAAAAGTTGATTGGTCTTTAAAAGTCCATTTTAATTAAAATGATGATTCGTCAAAGAAATGTAAATACCGATTTTAACTTTTTAAATAAATACTTATTTACTTGATAAGCTATCTTTGGATCAGTGCCATTAATATATTTTTTTCAATTGATTTACTTATTTATTTCACTATAATCAACATATTATTTACAACTTTAGATCTGCGGATTCTTTTAACTACGATGAAATCTATAACAGTTAAAAAGACTTACAAATAAAATGCTTTTATTTTCACTAGAAAGTTACTATTCTCTATTATTATTATTGATAATGCAATGATAATTAATAATAATAAATATTAAATGTACAGTTATCCATCAAAAGCGTCATTAAGCTAATTAGCATATTTTTTTGCCTAAAATTTTAACATATGTTGCACTTATTATTTTAATAACTAACTCACCGCGATACCCATTTTCATCATATCTGAAACATTACTCAAAATATCCAAGATCTGAAAGTGCAAACATGTTCAGTGGCATAAATTAAATTCATTCTCACATGAGAACTATGAATTTATACTTGCATGTTAGCTTGATTTTTGACAACACGAAGTTATTTTTTCATGAATTTGACTTGGAATAAACAAATTTTATGATTTGAAATGAATTCCGATTTCATTTAAAATTATATCTCTAGTTCCAAACGTATTTTCCAAATGGGGAAAAAAAATAAATGAAAATAATATAAAAAACGCTCTATATTTTTATTCGTATACTTCCTTTTAAGTGGCTAAGTAATGCAGTAGTGTCAATAATATTTTTATTATCTTTTTTTATTCGAGCTCTTCATGTCTTCAAAATTAATTCACTTAATTCCAATAATATAGCTATAATATAACTGAGATTTTGGTTGCTGGAATAATTTTACGAAACAAATTGGCAATCTTTATACGTCACCACAAAACTTGAAATGGGTTTGTGAATATTTTTCCCATTTATGTTTGCGTTCCATATGTATTACATTCATTTTAAAATACTTGTTTTAGATTTACCTCTCCCGTTCTGATTAGATTCACTTCTCCTGAACTATGACGTCAGTGCCAGCTGATTGTTTGTAAGCAAAATAGCGTGTTAAAGTTTAACTAAGTTTCCCCACACAAGTTAGAATGTTAATTAACGTGAAGTTAATTAAATACAGTGCCGTATCGCACATCCATTTCGTTGGAATAGAACTTTTTCTAGTCAGTGTCTTTTATTTTACCTAGATTTATTATTTGTTATATTTTATAGCAGCCGTGATATATTTTTGTTTTGTGTACCTGGCAACTTCAACGCATAATTAGTTTGTTTATGCTCCATGGGGCTTCGTGCCTGTATTTGTGTTAAGTAAGAAATATTTAGTGAAACAATCGAAATCTTTGTGAAAGAATATAGAATGTGTCATTTAAGAGAATTGATACTTGACGGGCTTGGCTTACTCGAAATAGAATGGAACGGACAGTTGCTAAAGTAAGCAAATGCCACGTTTCAACACCCAATCAGGATCGATATACCCACACTACGTCACTTTCAGGTATCCCATTGTCAAACTCTCTTCTATGAACTAACACAGGTTTTTAGGGCTTGAAACAAGTGCAGCACAGGTAAAAAAATATGATGTTTTTTTTTTCGTATTTCTTTTCGTTTTTAATTTCTTTACTTGGTCTATTTTTAAGGACCATTTCAGTTATAAAAAACTATAATAACAAAAACGTTGAGAAATAACTAAATAGTTTCGAAGGGAGACAATCTTAAAATTTACTGTTTTTAGACGGGCAGGATGGGAACAGACCAGGAAAACTCCTTCACCAGGAGATTTGAATCCAGTTTATTATGAAGTATTCTAATTATAATGTGATTTAAAGCATTAAATTAAAATCCATTCCCTTATAGATGTTATCAATATAATAATCATAATGGATTTTAAATACATACTAATACGACCTCGGCGATATTGATTAAACTAGACATTCTCTGAAATTTATAATAAAAGAAAACGACAGATATACCCGATCGTCAAGAATTAGACAAATCATCGATTATCTTATAGTTTGGAAACTTTGGAGATGAATTTAACTTTGGTGTCGATAAAACCCTTTTACTCTTAATGTTATTCAGTCTCTTTTGCTATCGTATCAATGCCGATATTCAAGCAAATTACCTCGCGCTTCTGCCCCCTCACGGCATATCTCCTCTAAGCATTCCCCATGGAAATGTATTATGTCTTGATTTGCCTACTTTTGCCACCATCATACACTTTACGGCAGTTATTTTCTTTTGTTGGTTTTTTCCTTCGTTAATTTTCATAACACGCTAATCATCTTTCACTACCATGGGTAAATTTCCTAAAAATAAAACTGCTCAAATTTAGTTTACAAAGTTGGTTTATGTATAACAAGCAGTAAATAAGGCTGCGTTAATTAATTTGAAAATGTTGTTAGAATAAAAAATAATCACCATCTGAAGACCCAAAACTAATTCTAAACATTCTTTCGGCTAAAGATGGTTTTGAAAAAGGGTTTCTCCCACTTCCGGAACTGTAAAGGCAATCTTAAAGAAATGATTTCGCCTGTTACTAAGTAATTCTGAAAATGATTATTTTTAGTTTATTATTTCATATGGGCAACTCAAAACAATTAATGTTCACGGCGCATCAAACAAACTCATAGAGTGAAAGTTCACAGGCGGCAATGTGGGTGATCCTGTTCAAGTAAAGTCGCTCTACGTCAAAAGAAGGGCATTCCCCAAGTAGAGCAGTGTCGTGAAGGAGTGAAGGATCGTCAAACACGTGGAGAGGAGTCAGTGGTGTACCTGGGCAATTGTGGCGAGGTCGAAAATTTTTTACTCCATTTTAGAAATATTTTTTGGAATAAAAAGTTGGAAAAAAGGGTGGAGATAAAATTTATTGTTATGAATAGCCTATTTTCCATAATTGCTCTTCTGGCGGTTTAGCAAATGGGCAAAATTGGGAGAATGTTTTTCCACAATACTAAGATTCCCTATCCCATAACATGTAAAAACCGGTTTTGCTATGCGGGGAAGACTGCTGGTTAAATTATGACTTTCTGCGTCAGTGGGTTAAAAATTTACATAAAAATGTCTTTAAGTAAAAATGGTAAATTCAATATTATACGTAACACCTCTTAATAATATGTATTGATAATAAAAACATCTAAGCCTACGGGTTATTAAAAATGGCTTAAATTTTAAATCCACTCTTTAAAAACTATAGCTATGTTAAAAATTTTAAAATGAAGATACTTGTTTTTTTCTAAATAAACGATTAAATTAATAGTTGGAATATAAAACCAAACTTAAGTTCAAAAAAATTAAGGAAATGTAAGAATATGTTTAATACATTTTATAAAATATTTTAAAAATTTAAGAAGAGTTAAATTTACCAAGAATGTTTATACCAAATGTTTCCAATAAATTATGCTGAGCTTTTAAAATTTTAAATGCATAGGATGGTGTTTGAAATGTGGTAATTTATTCAGACAAGTAAAATAAAATGTTTTCATTTCACTTCTAAGTAGACGAGAGAAAATTTACGTTTAAAGCCATACAGTTACTCTCTATAGAATAATACTCTCTGTAGAATATACTCTAGTTTAAATGAATGAAACTGACATCAGTAGCAGATTCTATCACCATTTCTCACAATGTGCATAGATAAATGAATGAATATATGAATTAAGCAACACGTATATTATTCTAATTAAACCTAATTTATCCAGTAAATAATTAAACCTATGCAAATTAATCGGAAAGGATTACTCAGCGATTTGAAGCAACTGAAGAAGATTTTGAAATTGCATTTTGAAGCCCAAGTTAATTAAGAAAGGGATAAATTAATGTTTGATGTATTTTAAAATTCAGTAATGATATTTTGAAAAAATGTCGTATGAATCGTAATTGACGTTTAAACACCATATTATTAAAAAAGAAAGAATTAATTAGAAAATTCGCTAAATCAATACCATAATAATTTTAAATAAATAAAAATGAATAGAAAAATGAATAGAAAATTTTTTACATCACTTGAAAATTTCGTGTAAGTAAAGTAGTGTAAATTGAAAATATAAAAAGAGAAATTTTATGATTTAAAAATGAAGTTAAAATTTTCTATTGATACTGTCATATTACTTGAAAATTCAATATAAACAATGCCACTTTACAGTCCCTTATAATCTGTGTGAACAATTTATTAGAAAATATTAAAATAAGCCAAACTATTTTAATCTATTGATAACGTTATTGCGCAAACTTAGCTTATTTCTTCCTATTGGAATTTATTGTTTAGTATATCAGTGCATAAAAATAAACCACTATATTTAAATATAGTACAAATAATGTTAGTTCGAGTTTTTCATCAGTTTCATATAACTATTATAATAATATTACTTATGAGTTTAAAAAAAAAAATAATAGAAAATCACTTTTTTTTGTAAACATATTGCAGACATACTAAACTATAAAACTCTTTTTTTTAGAAAATGAATATATTTTAGTTTAAATAATACAAACTATTTTACATTCTTCGCATAAAAATATTCTTTTTGATGCTATCTGTCGAAATTCATAATATCAGTAGAGATACTCGTTTATGAAAAAACTACACATGTCTTTCTTTTCATTTGTGTCGTATCGAACATGAAAGAAAAAACATTTTTTTCCCAAGTATAAGAGGATGCAACACTTTCTAAAGTCTATTTTATGTGTTTGTTTGCTAGTAAAAAGTTTTAAAATAACATTTGTGTTTTTTTTTTTTTTTTATTTTTTTTTTTTTTTTACATTTTTCTTGACGATACAAAAATGTCAAATGTTTAAATTGTTGGTTTATGTTGTTTGGCAAGTAAAACTAAAAGTCAACAGTTTTGTGAAGTAACTTCTTAGAATATTTCAAAAGAGCATAATTTTTAAAGTAGCGTACTCAAGGACTGAAAAGCAAAAAATGAAAAATACTTTTTAATAAAAAATTTGCAAGTTTTTTTTTTTTCAGATGACCATACATGATAACACTAATATTGCAGTTTCTTCGTTTACGCTCTGTAGTAGATAATGGAAACATTTTCTGAATTTGTAAATAAATGTAAAAGTAATATTACTCTTAAAATATTTTTCAACTAAATGCTAATCTTAGTTGCAGACAAGGATTAAACTAAAAGATATTACTCAATTACTTCTAATAAAAAAAAAATTTGAAAATATCTGTAACATTAAAATAATCTGTTACATAAATATTATGTAAAATTTCTGGCTGAAAAGTTGCCAGAGATTATGGAAATAAATAGACTGGAATTTCCTGTTACAAAAAACTGTAGAAAACATCTGTGTGCACCAGATATTTTCCTATGATCACGGTACGGCAGAAAAATCAGGCATGATGGTAACTTTATACCCTGAATAAACGTACCTTTTTTTTTTTTATCGGATTTGGATTTTCGATCATCACAAATAGGAAAATGTAGTCCAAATAGTTCAGTCAGAATAATGGTGAAAAATTTGGGCTTTAGTAATTAATTTCTATCATTTAACCATGTTTCGAGCTCTTTGTAAGCAAATCCAAAAAGGGATAGAGCGTTCGCCTCCCAAGGAGTAACCCAGGTTCGAATCCAAGCGGTGATTGATTGATAGAAGTTCTCCCTGCTTGGGCTCGCACCTACCACCGAGCTAACGTAAAATAGCCTTGGTAGTAGACGGATCATGAGTCCCCTTGCCATTTGGCTAATCGTAAGAGGTTTTCTTGGTTTTCCTCTCCATGTAACGCAAATGAGGATTAGTTTCATCAAAAAGTCATCCAAGAAGGCAAATTTCTCCCATTACTTGATCCCAGAGTTCACTTTTCTTCTGGATTGGGCTCAAAATTACAAGTCAACGGAGTGAATATGAGTTGTCGTAAACCCAAAATTGGGTCGGCAGTTTAACGACGGTAATAAAATTAAATATTTATGCGAACCTCAATACGTACATTTCGACCATAAATAGACTAAAACTGCCATATGAAATACATTGCAGATGTAAAATCAACGACGTGAAAATGTCAAAGATCCGTTAAAAATAACTTAAACAACAGAAAACAAAAAAAAAAGAATTTCCCTGCGTAATTGATCAAAAAAACTTTTACGTAGAAATCTCTTTGGATAAATGAGCTTTATTATCATATGCAGTTTTTTCTTTTCTATTGACTTCAAAAATGCCAGAAATATGGCGAAATGAACAAAAATCAAATTAGAAGCAAAACTAAAGTGAAGGAAGCGAAATAAACAAATGTGAAGAGTGCGGGTGCCCTTCTCTCTTGACCAAATTGCCATTCCCATATTTTCCTTATTTTGAATACGTATATTTTAATGGTTAAGAATCTAAATCCGTTAAAAAAATTCATCCCTATTAAAAAACATTTAGTATTTTTTTTCATAAGGTAGTTAATGTTTAAGGCAAGTTAACTAGCACATTAGAGGTCAATTCTCAGAACTATAATACCTGTCACTTAATACAAGGAAATTCAATCATTATAATAAAAGTTATTCTAGGTGATTTATTTTATTTATTTATTTATTTCTGCTATAAATCACTGTACACTCGAGTAATAAAAAAGGATTCTTTTATATTTAATAATGGAAGTAAATTTCTAGAATAAATTATTGTGACTAATAATAATAATAATAATATATTTATCCATAAAAATATTACTAAGTAGCGTTAGTTACGCAGAAATTTCTGCCCTTAAATATGATATAGTGATTACTTTTTATGAATATTTCGGTTTACTATAAAAGAAAAAAGTACAAAAACAACAGCCCGTAAATACTTTTTCGTGGATATTTTTAACTGTGACGAACATAAGACTAAAATTCGTGATCATTGTGATAAGCATATTTATATTATTTAGTTTATTACTTTATTTTAAATGACCTGAAAAGCATTGTCTCTAAAATCTACTTCTAAAAAACAGCTGTTTTCAAAAGATTATTTTATCGTTAAATCGTTGTTAACATTGCCTACCTCATTTTAGGTTTTCCACACAGCCATGTGCATTCTTCTCAAAACATGAATATTAAATAATATATTTCAAAACTGTTAACAGATTCTTATATTCAAACACATAGAAAAAGACATGTTATTGTAATATTTAGGTAATATAAAAATTTCATTTCCAGAGAGGGAACCACTGTTATTATCGCTCGGAAAGATATAATATTTATCTTTCTTTAATCTGAATCTTTCTCTTTCACGTTTAACAAGTATAGCAGTAAAATGTTATCTTATGAATAAATTTATAAAATTAGAAGTAAAACTGTAAAATATTAAGACATTGTATATAAATATTCGAAAGTTTATTGTTTTTAAAAATGACCATTAACTTCTTATACAATGTCTTATTTAAATTTAAATCCAGCTTCGCATAAAATAGGGAGAAAACAAAATTTTAAGCTATGATTAAGTCACAATAGCTTATCATTGATATAAGGATAATTTCAATGAAGTAAAGTGTAAATTTAGTATTTAAAATCTAAGGAAAAAATTGTTTTAATATGTTAAGTGCAATATGTTTGCGAAACACGATTAAATTGAATTTTTAAAAAAAAATTAGAAGAACAAATGAATAAGAAAAGAAATATTCTGTCGTCGCTTAGCATGCATTATTCATTAAAAAAGAATTCTTTATATTTTTGCTTCAAACTTTTTTTTTCGTTTCTTTATCTCCCATTTTTTTAATATCAAGTTCTCAACAATTTACTCAGTTGATTACTTGGTGCATTACCTTCCAAGGAATTATTTTTTTAAATTTAATTAAGGGAAGAGGTACCCAATACGAAGTGATGTGGGAAAAGAATGGCTTCGAAAATAATTAATTGAGTTCTTATGAGGAGTTTTTAGAGACTTCATTCAAATGTTTTGTTTTCACGCAAACGGGTGTAAGAAAATTGCTACTCGAGAAAAAAAAATTAATTTTAAGACATTTTCAAGTTTCTAACAAACGTGGAATGCGAATAAATAATTAATTTAATTCCCTAATTACATCACGTTTTTTTACAGCCGCTATTTTATGGCGCCCATTTTGATTATTTTATTGCCATACAGAAATTTTCTTGCCTAGCATAAGTGACACCATATATACGAAATAGTTTAACATTTAAAATGCCCAATAATGTTTTTAAACAACATAAGAGTTTATTTTTAAAATTTATTAATTAAAACGTACTAACATAACCTTTTTTTTTTGAAGTGTCAGAGACAACTTGCTATTCCTTACAATGAATCATTCCATTACTTGCAATTTTACTTTCGGCTTCTTTGATTATTTTAGAGGTAAAAAAATTAAGATAAAAAAAAATTTAATTTATATTTACACTTTTAGAAATTTATCGGAAAAAATAATAAAATAACGATTTATTTAATTGCTATTTTAACATATTTAACCAAAACAGTCAAATAACCATAAAAAAAGAACGTATTTAAACTGTTAACTATAAAAATTATCATTTGTAACAGCTAAGCATGCAGAATTTTATCCGAGTCAAGCAGGCCCACAACGAGAATCGAGCGCGCGTTCTTCAATAATCTAAAAGTTAAGCCAAAGAATCTAGAGGGGCTCCCATCTTTCGTAAAGCCTCATCATAGAGATTATGAATTCATATTTTTACTTTCCATCATCGAATGCCTAACACGGATGCCGAAAGATCTGTGTTGTGCGTGTGTTGTGAACACCTTATTAAGCCACTTAGTTTGTTGATGTTGGTTGCAATACTTCAGCAGCCAACATGTTGGGTGCATACATTAATTTAATAACACTAATATTTTTTAAGTTTCGATTTCACCAAGGATTTTAAAGGTTGTCAAAATTAAGATTATAGAATCTCAATCAAGCAACTCTAATCTATATAAAATCATAATTACAATTAATGTAAAGTCATAATCAACAAGAACTCGGCTTACTTAGTGCGTGAGAGAAATTAGATAACATAAAATCGGGCGATTAATTAAAAATAGTTTTATTATGTTTATATTCCTTCATTTTTATAATTTTATTATTATGTCTTTTTTATTGTTTATATTTATGCATTTAAAAAAAAACAATCCATTTTTAAGAATGAGGAAATTGAACAATTGTACAAATATAGTTCATTTATTTACGTTACATACTTGAAATTTTTATTTTTGATGAATACATGTACTGTCGACATTGTTAAATATAATCTTTATATTACCATATTTTGATATACTCTTATTGCCAAATAAAATAAGTCTTTCTAGAAATGTTGCTCAGAAGCAACCTAGACTAAAGATTTCACAAATTAAAATCCAAATCATTATAAAAATGAAAACAAAAATAGCAGTACAGCGAATCGCTCTTTCAAACTCTTCTGAACAGAATTGGTTTATTTTGGATGCTTAAATTTGAAATACACTAAAAGCAGAGATTTCAGATCTTCTAAACAAACACTGTTTGATCAGACAAAATATCGTCCTTTACATCCGCGCGAGAATGTTTCCCTTCCCTCTGTTATTTTGTAAGACTTGTTCATATCAAAGCAAAGTCAACAACATTTAGTAACGAGAGAAGTTCGCTGTGAATTAGAATTCTGATTTCCGAATTAATAGTTTTATTTATAGAAACATAATAAATATTTATTCAAATGCTAGTAAGAATGTAAAATTGTGATTCGTGTTTAGCCACTTTTTTGGAAGAAATATATATATTTATGAAATATATATGTAGAAATTTTGACACTCGATTTGTTTCAATACGAAATTTGCGATATCGTGCTTGTAAAATCTGTGGAATCAACAGTCCTGTCGTCTGTCGCTGAACAGTACCGTGGTTACAGGGATATGGAGAAAATGTTCTTCCTCTTTAGATCTTTAGAATTGAGGAAGTGACCTCACGAAGTAGTGCCATCTATTCGTGGGGTTCTGAGCTAAG
The DNA here is from genome assembly GCA_949128135.1 of Parasteatoda lunata. Classification (NCBI taxonomy): domain Eukaryota; kingdom Metazoa; phylum Arthropoda; class Arachnida; order Araneae; family Theridiidae; genus Parasteatoda; species Parasteatoda lunata. The sequence continues at coordinate 37,879,419 of OX421972.1, read as the reverse complement.
ACGCACTTTCACCCTTGAGGTGTTATTTTGTAAACAAAGGGCACCTCTTTCTGACTTAATTCGCATAAAGGCAGTTGGCTCGCGAGCCCACATGTCATTCGAAAAAGTAACAACTGCATATTCGGAAATAATGGTGGGCTAAACTTCCATTTTCTTTTATTCTCTTTTTAAAAATATGCACTATTAATATTAATAAGAACATAAACCACGAAGTCTTTATAAAAATTAAAAAAAACTTTCGTTAGGTTTAACATTACTGTTTCTTTAGAGTAGAAAAAAAGATAGCAGCCTTGTACTTTTAAACATTCCTTTTAATTACGTAATACATAGATGACTTTCGTACTTAGTCGAAATATTCAATTCTGACAAAAGCAAAAACAGACCAATGCTTAATAACTGCATGTTTTGGAACTATTTGAAATCTAAAGAAATTGTATATTATAAATTTTTATCAACTCTAAAAACATATGAAGGTCCTTAGGTATATAAGTCCCATTTTCAAATTATCCTGAGCGTCTTTCCTGAAAAATACCATGATTTCCTGTAAGCAATATGATACCGCAAAGAAATTATCCATAAGCTAAAAGAACTAAGGAAAAGTTTAATGTTAAAATGTCATCTTTGAAAAAAGTTTTGATTATCACTAGATTACTCAAGCTAATATGATTGTTCTTATTCATTAGTTGCCAAGGCAACTAGAATACGTATCTTAATGTTTAATGTTGAAATTTAATATGTTAAGTAACGTAAACGATCGCTTGTATCGATAGCACCCTCAGGATCATTAGAGTTGAGATTCAGATTTAGACGGATTAAATTTAGAAAACGAGTAAACTTGTATGCAGGCGGTTCAATCGAGTTTAGGCTAGTTCAAGAGATGATTTTACTGATGGTAAATTCCTTTTATCAATAATAAGGTAATAAATTCTGTTTGTACAGTTAAGACATCAAATTTTATCACTCTAGCGTGTCTAAAAAAAATAAAAATTTAGTAAAAAGCTGACTTTCTTGGCTATAATATGATAATAATTTCTGTTTATCACAATAAAAAAGGGATTGAAACTTTTGGGTGGAATTTCAATTGATATAAAATTCTGTTTGGCCATGAAATGACAATATTAATTCTACTTTTCGACGTCAGGAAATAACTGAAACTTTTATTGTCATCCAACATAGAGCTTTATTGATGTTAATTATTCCATTTGACAATAAAAGGAAAATAAATTCTGCTTGTAGAAATCTAGAGAGAACAAAAACTTTCATTTCTATCCAAAATAGCACTCCATTGAAAATTTTATAACTTCTGTTGTTGATAAGCGTTCGAAACTTTGATTCGTCTCAAATTCTGTTTGCTAATAAAATGACAATAAATTCTGCTTGTATGGGTAAAAAACGATTCAAACTCTTTTCCTGCCCCCAGCGTAAACCTCTACTGGAGATCTCAGAAATGAAATTGAAAAATGGGGAAAAGTTTGATTAACAATAGTTACTATTTTACGATAAAAATGATGATAAATTCTTCTTGTTCTATAGCCGGGTAATATTTGAAATTTAAATTCTCATGATGCATAGATTTGTGGTTAAGATTCGAATGCTCTAGCTCGTCAGAAAAAGAGTTACGTATCTATAGCAAAATTGCAGTGTAAAAACACAAAGCGAGTTAATAAAAAAAAACGTTCTAAAACAACTTTTACATTTTTTTGCGTGTTTTGTGTATAAGGAATAAGAATTGTTCTTCCGTAACTTCAGATAGATTCTTAAAATATTTAAACCAATTTACAAAATATTGATATTTTCTCCCGAATTAGTAATTCTAGCTAGCTAATAATTCGATAAATTTACTATTCATTATGAAATTGCCTTATGCATTATTTAAAGATCATCAACAGAATTATTGAGTTTTCACTTACTAAATTTGAATTTAAATATGAAGCAGAACATTTTATTTCGCATAATATTATTAAATATTGCTTAACATTATGGCCACTTAGTAGGCATTTTATGGGATTTGGATATCCACAGAGATTCCTTTGCCTTCTAGGTATGAGTAGTAGAATTTATGAAACTATCGATATCATCAGAAATTGAAAAAGAATTATTTTTGACGGAATTCTAATATTTTATTTCAAACTAATTTGGCAACAAAGAAAATGACCTTAGTAACCAAACTTAATGATAATCAAATGTGACGAAATAGTTTAGATAAGTTGATTTAAATTATAATGTATTCTATAACATTTATGTATCTTATCTTGTATTTTTATTTTAAAAAAATAATGTCACGTTATCTTTTATTAATGCCTTTGACAATAAGAGAATGACGAAGTAATTGGACGTGCATGAAAATATGGAATAGCCTTTTCAACCTAATGAAGTATATTCTTTACAGCAGTGTTCCCCTACCTTTTTATCCCTGCGAACCGGTCGACGTTTGATTATTTTACCACGAAACACTGAGGGGTAGACACTAATTTATTTTTATTTGTAGTTAGTTCTGATATAACAATTTTAATTTAATTGTATTCAAACATGCCTTTAAAATATACTTGCATGCAAAGTATTGATGAGGCTTTAGATAACGTCTCTCAGCTCCCGGTTAATCTGTTGTCCATTGAAAGTTGTAAAAACCCGAGAGAAATACACGACAGTAAATAAAATTGAAATAATTTTAAATTCCTTGTACGGCGAGAGGGTTGGAGACCATTGTTTTATAGTATTAAAGAACACAATTCTGGATCAAACGTCTTCAATGACATGCTTACTATATTTTGACTTCTTATAAACAGCTTTCAGCTTTATTGATAACAAACTGATAGGCATTTCCACATTCAGTGTAGAAATATATATATATATATATATATATATATATATATATATATATATATATATATATATATATATATATATATATATATATATATATATATATATATATATATATATATATATATATATATATATATATATATATATATATATATATATAATTCCACATTAGGATACAGATATTGATTAATCTCAAAAAGTTAAATATTACTAATTTATGAACATCACGTGTGGTACTGTTAGTGGGAATTGCTTTGATACTAAATCCAAAAACAGTTGCGTATATGCAGGAACAATCAATTTTACATTTTTAAGACGTTCAACATCGTTTCTTATAATTTTTATTCAAATGGAGCTAAACAAAATAATTTTTTTATTTATTTGTTAATACGCAATTAGGCAATAAACACTTACTTATTTTTTTCCAATTACTTTTATTCTAAGAAGACTCAATACCTTTTTGTGTCATTTAATTCTGATTTTGAAAAGTTTTTAATGAAGATTAAAGCATGTTTATAATATTTTTTTTTCTTTCTATGTCCCTGGAATCACGAACTATTTTTAACTATGTTTTTCACCTTGATCATTAATATAAAAATTCACCATTAAGATGATAGATTTTTAAAATTCAATGTATCGCAGAATGGATTATTTGAATTTCACAGTGTTGAAAAACATTTTATAGCCTTTAAATAATTGATCAAATTCAACAGAATAACACTGATTTCAAATACTAAAATAGCTATGTCGGGTTTATTCGCATAATTTATTTCAATTTTAAATTGTTTTATTTCAATAACTAGTTATCGACTAAAAACTTTAATTTCTTAAGGTGGAATTAGTATTAAATACTTTAATAATAGGTTTGTATGTTTAAAATTTTGTGATAGAACACATTTAAAATAAAATAGGTTTTACTACACATTTAAAATAGCAAACCTCATAATATTCCTTAGCAATCTTTGTGAACTGAGGCGTATCGTGGAAGAATTAGTAGTAGTGGAAATTTCTAATGTATAGTGAGTCCAAAAAACGGACCACAATGAATAACTTTTGATCTTATGAGATTATTTTATCAGATTTTCACGTCCTAGGATTCAATCTTAACGGACTCAAAGGACTGACTTCAAATAGTCGGAAGGCCTGACTTCAAATGCGAATTAATATGTGCAGTCAATATTTTAAATTGGGAAATAAGACATAAAAACATACTTTCTCCGAATAAATATACAATTTTTTCGACGAATTCACTTTTCTGAACCACGAATCTAGCAGCAATCTGGTAAGTACTCGTATGATCCCAATAGTTTGATCAGGAGAGAGCTCGAAAGTTTAGACCTCTTAACGTTATTTTTACTTTTTGCGTATTTCACTACATCTGAAAAACTTTTTAAGCAAATTAAAACATTTTTACACGCAATTATAAAATTCGTTTATCCAAAGATAATTATATGCAAAAAATAACTTTTAGTGGATTATTTCTTATTTTTTATTACATTATTTAAGAATGATTGAAAAAACTTTGAACAGTAAAGTATAAAATCTTTTGCATCATGTTAAAGAATAACAAAATAAAAATTCTGAGCAAAATCGGTCAAATAGTTACTGAGAAATTGAATTTCAAAAATGTCAGATACTTAAAATTTGATTTCTCAAACACTATATTAGACTGATTTTGCTCAAATTTTGTATTTATAAAATTACATTCTTGGAAATGATACAAAAAATTGTATACTTTATAATTGAAAATTGTTTCGAGTATTCTTAAATAAAATTTAAAAAAATTATAACTATTTAAAAGAAGTTATTTTTTGCATGGAATTATCTTTGGATAAACAAATTTTATACATGTGTGTAAAAAACTTTCATTTCACTTAAAAAGTTGAGGTCTAACGAAATACGCAAAAAGTGAAATTAACATTAAGTTCAAACTTTGGAGCACTCTCCTGACCAAACTATTGGGACCAAATTTTGCTGCTACCTCCTCTATTTTGGGGGTCAAAAATCCGTATCTGGCGAAAAGAATTCATGTTTATTAAAAAAAGTACGTTTTTGTGTCTGATTTCGTAACTTGAAATATCGTCTACCCTTATTAATTAGCATATTTGAGTTCAACCCCTCGAGCCATTAAGATTGAATCCTAGTGCGTGAAGATCAAAATGTTAGATCAAAAGTTATTCAGGGTGGTCCGTTTTATTTTATTTTTTTTTCGCATTGTACATAGTCGTTTTATTGAAATAGAGATATGATCAACGGAAAACTTTTTGCTTTTAATTGGCAGCATTTTTTTTTTAAAGTTAACAAAAAAATATGGTATTAAAACAAATGTGGTATTAAAATGGTATTAACACAAATAGTTTTGAAACAAATATGGTAAAAAAAAAAATATATAGTATTAAAAAATTCTAAAACATATTAAATCATCAAAATGAAATATTAATCCTTCTCTTTACTAAGACGAACCCAGATCCATTTTTATTTATAACAATTTCGAAACATATTCTAAGAGTTGGACTAAGGATCAATCGGTCATACAAAATCCCCAGTACTAACTCCAAGAAAATCTAATTTCCAGTAAATGAGTAGTTACTAAAAGACACTTAACATGGGAATAAATTTAAAATTTGGTGAGTTATCGATAGTTTACATACCTGATATTTTCAGGTTCCGCTAGAATGCGTACTCAAGCGTTGCGATCGCGAAATGAACAACATTGTGTGGTAATACGCAAGGTCAATGTCACCAACTTAATATTTTTAAAGTTATCTGATATCACTTGTTTGTTTTGCTTATAAAAAGTCTTTCAAAATGTGTTTCTATAAAAAAAAGAAGTTTAAAATCAGCGGTGATTGTAATCGAAAAAAGATCAATTATGTATTCGAAGGCAAAATTAATAGAAAATTAGTACTGATTCGTTTAGCCGAAGCGAAAAGAAGTCGCCATACTGTTATTGACTATAATGATGTTTAATTAATGTTAATAATGAATATTTATTGAAATAAATCAATAACCTATCTGCAAAGAAAGCAAAGTTTATGAAGAAAAGACGTTTATTCATTTTCAGTAAATATTCGCTGTATTATTACTGAAGCCATTAATAATAGTAATTAATATTGGTCATATGTAGATATTAATTGAAATAAAATAAAATAAGTACTTTGAAAATAAGTATTTTACGGCCCTGCCAAAGAGATATGTACCGGATAAAATCACTTGATAGTGCAATAGCATGTACATTAATAATACATTTTATCTTTATTCTAATGAGGTAAATTACAAAAAAACGAGTTTTGCTTTCTTCAGTAAAGTAAAGTCACCAAAAAGGGTAAAAAATCTTATTAAACAAAAAATTGAAATTATTTTAGCTATATAAAGTGAAAAACTTGGTGGAAGAACCATGTAAGTGGCAATCTCAAAACGAAAAAAAAAGTTGCATCCGAAATATTTTATTTCCAATTCATTACAAGGCAGGACTAACAATTCTTTGCTTTCATTTTATTTATTCTGATGTCGGTCTTCTGAGCCCAAGTCTGCGGGTTCGATCCCCGGCCCAGACACCGGATTTTCGAAATGCAGAAAATCCTCAGTGGCCATGTCGTATGATTATGCGGCATGTAAAAGATCCCTGGAGTGCAATATACTTCTCTTTTTCAAGAGCCAATGAGGCACTCATTGGCTCTTGACATTTCCGGCAAAATTAAATTCCTAGTGCACTTTAGCGTCCAAATAGTCTCGGTGCTGCCATCTAGTGTGGCAGAAACTAGACGTCCAAATTAACATGGCCAACGGTATCTCACCCATTGTGGTGTTCCTGAAAGAGTGGATACTACTTCTGGAGAACCGCACTAGGTCTGCTCATCGGGAAGACTGATTGTGTAGCTCATTGGAAATAATAATAATAATAATAAATAAAAAAATATTTATTTATTTTATTTTATTTATTTTACTCACCACAACCTAATTTGAAATAAAAGTCATGCAAGCGTGCCAACAAACTGTTGTGATTAATTAAAATTTAAGTGAAGACAAAAACAGTTCTGCTACATTAAACATGCCCATATTGATGCAGCCAAACTTTATGTTATTATCTCTGATTCTTTAATTCCCGTAAAAATTTCACCTGGTTCTTATATCTCGCTCTTTAATTGTGTCGGTATATACTTCTCTTTTTCAATTTTGAGCATGATTTCGTCGTGTGACAATTTGGTGGACAGGTCGGCGTTACACAACGTCAGCTGGAAATCAGCGCTAACCTCTGATTGGTCAATTTGTGAGCTAGACTGCATACGTCATCGAACGCTCAGTTTGAACGACAACTGACGTCCGAATCAACTGAATTTCGATTACAACGTAACGTTAACATCAGAAGCAATGGCGGACCACATCTAACAGACCACTGAAATCAGCCAAGCTTTTGATTTTAACATTAAACATGGCTTCTTCTTCCTCTTCTTCTTCATCTAGCTAAGCTATAATGAATTTTTTCATAGATAAAGTCATTATTTGTTCTCTAAAGCACTGGTCGACAACAACAAAATCAATACAAACTCAATATAAATATTTGTTTACGTTATTAACGCATGCGCAATGCGAGATAATGCCTGCGTTGAACCGAATGCTCACGCTGAGCTAACAAAACAGTATTTTTTGGGCGTCAGTGGTACGTCAACTTCCCGCTGACGCCCAGAGAAGGCTCCTGTCTTAAGAAACCAGGACTTGTCAGTACTGATTTATTAATTATTTACTTTTTTTTTTTCATCCCGTACGACGAACGGGTATTCAACCTGTTAAGTAATAAAATTATCGTACCGAAAATATTAAATTTTAAATTATCAAAAAGAAAAAAAAGATTTCATCAAAGCTTTCAGCTTTTGTCTCGTACGTGCTATGGCTCAGTTTCGCATTATTAATTCGACTTATTATTAGTTTTACTGTTTAAAACATAACATTATATTTTATTCGTCATTATGAAATGATCATAATAATATGTATTTCTTCTTGAAATAAAATTTTAAAATAAATTAAATTAATTGAGCTTCATTTAAAGTTTATACTTTAGCATTTAGTCGGAGTAAAAAAATCACAAAAATGTTAGTTTGGTTGTAAGATGTTGGCAACATCACTTAATATAAGAAACTAATAAAATAGATGATGATGTTGTTTTTCGAATTATGGCTGGTTTCTCCATGGCTGTTATATGCAATCCTCTGAAATACAAAGGCTTGGCACATAATGAAGAAGAGAGAGACCATCTTGGCCTTCGCGGAATTTTACCTCCAGCTATTAGACCTGTCGAATTACAAGTGGAAGCATCATTAAATGGTGTGAGGAGTCACCACACAGATCTAGATCGTTATTTGTTTTTACGTACTTTGCAAGATACAAATGAACGCCTATATTACCGAGTATTGTGTGAAAATATTGAAGAACTCATGCCTTTTGTTTACACGCCTACAGTCGGACACGCGTGTCTGGAATATAGCCAACTGTTTATCAGACCAAGAGGAATGTTTCTGTCTGAAAAAGACAAGGGTTCCATATTTAAAGTTCTCGGAAACTGGCCTGAGAAGGATGTAAAAGCTATAGTGGTGACAGATGGAGAGAGAATCTTGGGACTTGGTGATCTTGGCAGCAATGGTATGGGCATTTCCATTGGTAAATTATCTCTTTATACAGCAGTAGCTTTCATTCCACCTTCTGCTTTATTACCTATTGTTCTCGATGTTGGTACAAATAATGAAACCTTATTAAACGACCCTTTTTACATAGGACTCAAGCAACCCAGAATACTAGGTGAAGAGTACGATGAGTTTATTGATGAATTCATAAAAGCTGTTGTTAAGAGATATGGAGAACACTGTTTAATTCAGTTTGAGGATTTTGGAAAAGAAAATGCTCAACGTTTACTTGAAAAGTACAGACACAACTATTGTGTATTTAATGATGACATACAAGGAACAGCGGCAGTAGCATTAGCTGGTATTTTGAGCAGTGTTAAAATAACAAAGACTGATGTATCAAAAAATACATTTTTATTTTTCGGTGCTGGTTCAGCAAGTTCTGGAATAGCCGACTTGTTGTCACTTTATTTGATAGAGGAAAATTTTCCGGAAGAAGATGCTTACGATCTCATATGGATGATGGATTCAAAAGGTCTTCTTGTAGAAGGCAGGGACCTGTCGCAAATAAATCCTTCAAACAAAAAATATGTGAAAAAATTTCCAGAAATTTCAAATTTAGAAGAAGTTGTTAAAAAAGTAAAACCAACATTTCTGATAGGTGCTTCAGCACAGTTTGACGCTTTCACTGAAAATGTGATAAAATCCATGCCAACTCATCAAACTCCTGCAATATTTGCTCTTAGTAATCCAACTAATAAAGCAGAATGTACTGCAAAGCAAGCTTACGAGTTCACCAATGGGCGATGCATTTTTGTAAGCGGAACAGCATTTCCCTCTGTCACATTTGAAGATAAGACGTATCATCCTAGTCAAGGAAATAACGTTTATATTTTCCCTGCCGTTGCAAGTGCGATTATTGCCACTAAGGCTTTACGAATCACTGATCATGTTTTCTTGGTAGCTGCAAAAGCCCTTGCTGCGCAGGTCACAATGGAACATATGTCAGAAGGACGAGTTTATCCTCCTATAAGTGCAATCAAACATGTTTCTTTAGCCATTGCAGTTGAAGTTGCCAAATTTCTGTTCCAGGAAGGTCTTGCAACATACGAGCCTAAACCTGATGACATGGAAGAATTTTTAATTTCAAAACAATATATATATGACTATGATGTGTAAGCTTGAACTAAACAAATTGAAAAATTAAGGTATAAGATTGATAATCAATGTTACTTAATGGTCTGACCTCCTAAACACGGTGATAGAAAAACTTTTGATCTTTAACCATATATATTTTAATTTTTAACAATATATATTATAGTATGCAAACTTTCCATAAAAAATAATAAAAAGTTCTCATGTTTGTCAATATACATAGATATTTGTCTTGAATGACTTTAAAACCTCGAGTATTTCTTTATCTTAGTTGGAAAAACTCAAATGATTGTAAAATAAAAAACTTAAAACCTTTTAAGAAGTGTCGCTGATTAACATTGCGTTTTTTTTAAAAAAAGAAGTACAATTTCTTTTTTTTTACCCATTGGCAAAATGGGTGTTGTTTTGGGTTTGATGGCGTGAGCGCCTTATTTGACGTCATCACACTTTTCAATTGAGTTCAAGAGTAATAGTAAACAGCGCGCATGCGTCATCGTTGCATGCGTTGCTATGGCGACCGCTGCTGTTTGACAATTTTTTTAGAATTATTTTTTTATTTTTCTTTTTACCAGAGTGTATTTTTAATGTTTTAATAATATTTTTAAGAAATCTTACGCCCTATATAGGATTAACTTATTACGATTTTAACATGAATATGAAAACTGAAAAAGGAAAAGAATATTGTGACGTCTTAAGAAACGTATATTTGGCTGAAATTGAAAACCAATCCAGCCCTTTGGACGGCAAGACGACAGAAATCATTTGAAGTAGTTTTTTCAACCTTTGACTTGAAATGTCGTGGCATTTATGATAGTCTGTTCAAAGGAAGGAATTTTAATCAATGGGTAACCAGTGATTGCAGTAATACTATCACAATTTTTTCCTTTTTTTTTCTTTTTTTAATTTCACTTCTTTTTTGAATTGTTCAAATGCAATTTCATAACATTCTTATATCATGTTCATTTCCGTAGTCAATTTCGATGGTTATTTTTTTCACTTTAAAAAAAAAATTGAGCATCTCTTGTAGCTGACAGAAACTTAAATAAGCATGCTAATTTTCTAGTTACAAGTGTAACAACAACTTATCACACAAAAGTGTATTCAATAAAATTGAAGATATTGTGGCTTTTTAGGGATAAGATATATTTTTTGAAAGTAATATTTTTGCATTAAAATGTACCTTGTTATTTCTTTCAGATTGTTTTTTTAACTTTCTGGAATATTTATCGAAGAAAATATTTATAAGCGAGAGAATTTAGTCTAAAAGATGTTCAGTAAACACTGCTCTTAATATACAATTCTTATTAAAAATGAAGTTACATTTTTATACATATCAGGGATGACATATAAATAATATCGCATAGATAAAGCAAAAATATCACAATCTATCGAACTACCTCTTGAGAGAAGCCTAAATGAAAAGATCAAAACCGATTTGATATTTCTGTAAAACGTGAAGAAGTGTCTAATAGTCGTATTTCACCTCTACATATCTTCCTCAGTCAAGCTGGTTTTAGTGCTTTAAATCTTATCTCCCTCAATTATGATTTTTAAAGTTTTGTAAGTATTTTGCACTTCTGCCAACTAAATGTTAATTTGTGACCCTAAAAACAATATTTTAACTAAGATTAAAAAAATATTAATTAAGAGTGGTGATTATAGTTAAATCTGTTAATTCAGTAATTTTCTCTGATGAAATAGACTAGAATAATAAGAAACACATTGAAAGTAACTTTTTATTCGAAATCAATTACAATCAATCACTTATAACAATTATTCAATAAATAAAACACAAAACATAAATAATACCGTTGAATTGAGAAATCAAATAAATACGAACAAAACATAAAACAGACACACATCCACGCAAACTGAGATATATTTTTTAAACTTTCTTTAAAACTGTAAGCTTTAAAACTCGAACTAACACTATACATTCATAAGAAGAATTTTTGCTTCATAAACATAAGATGTGGGGGTGCTAAAGTTATAAACTATTATTATATAAACTTAATATTTTTCAAATATTTAATATTTTAAAACATCATCCTACAGAGATAGATTATAAAAGTCACTTTTCTGAAAATACTTAAAAAAGTTTATTATATAATAATTACACATAAATATTATACAATAATTAACAAATAAATAGTGTAAATGATTTTTTTTTCTTATTTTTGTGCGTCACTGGCAATGATTATTTTTGTAAAAAATAACTTTATTTGTAGTCCTTACTCTCCAAACTATAACATAATGATATTTTTAACTAATTAAATATTAAAAACTATTTATTGAAAAATAATTTTTTTTCAAAAATATAACTTAAATAGTATACTTTATAACTATATCAAATGATCTATATCGTATAAACATTTGAAACATAATGCTCTTAATTCGGATGCAAATTTTCCCAACACAGTGTTTCTTATATGAATTTATTGGGCATTAATGATGAACTTTCGTCATTTTATTCTTATATAGCCAAGCTGACATCTTAATCTTCATACATTCTTTTTTCATTGAATTTTACCTTTATACTCGCTTTAGTGCAATGGTAAAATTCAGTAGATTTTTTTTAAATAAACTAAATATTTATTTGCTTGAAAATTGCAATAAACGTTACATATGTCTATAAAACTTTTATATTGTACACTTTTTTACCTATAGAAGAGTTTTGCGCGGACACGTTTCTTATTTCCTATAATTCAGTTTGAGCTTAAACTTTTTATCATCCTTAGCATTGCTGTTTTTTATATTTAAATCAAATTTATTTTTCCTAAATAATTGCTGCCAAAATGACTATTATCAAAATTTTTATTATTGTTGTTTAGATAATTATTGTCGAAAGTTATCATTGTCAAGATAATTATTGTCGAGAGGTATAATGCTGCTCTCACGAAAAATATATTATTTACATTACAATATTCATAATTGATTAATTATGTAACATTTATAATCATCAATCAATAAATATGACTTAAGTAAATAAAATAAGCTTAAATAATTTGTATCAAATGTTTATAATCATTAATCAATAGATGGGACTTTAAATAAAAAGGGCATAAAAAATATTTTAACCATCAGTTTTTAAATATTTGAATCAAGGAATATGACTTTCAAATAAATAACATCAGCTTGAAAAAGTTTGACAACCTTCAGTTTTCAAATATTTATAATTATCAACCAATAAATATAACTGTAAAATAAATAAAATAAGCTTAAAAAGTTTTAAAACCTTTTGATTTCAAATATTTGAAATAACAGCAATGTTAAAAATTTTATACATGTATTGCACATCACAACAACTAATAAGTAAGACTTCTAATGTTCAAGCATTTTCGGTGGTTCGTTAAATGCCTGGTAAACTCTTTAGGCTGTCTACTATGCCTTATTTTAATCAAGGCATATTTTTCGATAAAAAAAATGGCGGTGCTTTGTACACGTGTGTTGCAGAAAACACTAATTTGTGATAAAGGAGAAAACATATTAAAGGAAAGGAGACAGACAGAAGGACGAATCATGAGAACGTGCTGTACGCATTCGGCAGATTGTCTCGTGTTTGCATTCACCCGTACAAATTTCTCTGGGAAAATCACTCAAACTGTATAAATGCCTGAAAAACAAAAGGAATAAAAAAATTATAAAATAAATTATCAAATAAAAATTTTTGCATTAAGTCAATTTTTATAATCTCTTGCGAATTTGTCCTATTTCAACTACTGTATAAATAATCATATTAAAATTATTAATATTTCTTTACTTACCGAGAAAATTTCTGAAACAATTCTTCGTCCATATGAAAACGATCCAGGAGTTTATGCCATTGATAAGGAGAAAGGGATGGCATACCGTATTCTTCCCGCGCAGAATATGACCGCCGCCATATCGGACGATCATACATGTTAGCTTCAGTTAAATTCAGGTAAAACGTTTCAGAGTCCAGTACAGCCTGCAAATAAAGTAAATAACTTAACAATAACTTTATTTAAACCAGTATCCTTATTATTAAACCAAGTATTTTCACACTGAACAAACACAAAAGCATAGTTCATTTAACCCTTTAACGGTCGCATCATTTTGAAGAAAACGATCATAAAAGTACCCATTTTTTTATTCAAGAAAATTATATAAAACTAAGAATATATGTAATCTCTGCAGTCATTTTTAATTTTCAGGTAATTTTTTTTTTCTTTACTTGTTTGATGAGTGCTGACATCTAGTTTAAAATAAACTATTTCTAAACACATGACAAATAGTCAGGCACTGACATCTGATGTATGTATGGAGAATTGAACATTATTCCAAACATTAAGAAATAGATTGCTTTAATCTTTTTGTCGCGTTATTTTTTAACACACTAGCCCAGAAATATTACGGTCACGTGAAATAGAGGGTGTAACTTCACCTTGTCATTTTGACGGGAGAGAGAAGGAAGGGGTTAACGTAATATCAGAACAATTGAACATCTTATCCACTAAACTACGAAGTAAAACTGCTTTCTGGAGACTTTTTCAAACTGTGGACTAAATCCGGTTATCTAATAATTTAACCGATTTAACTAAACATTTAACAACGTATACAATTTTGGTGCGGTTTTTATTAAAACAAAAGAGTTAAATTTTTGATAAAATTTACTATTTATTAATAAAATACACTGTTTATTAATAAAATGCAATATATATTAATAAAATACACTATTTATTAATTAAATGCATTATTTATTGAAAAACTATACGATTATTATATTGTAATATACAATAAACTTACACACGTTGTTTCAGGATAGTACCCATCCACTGTGTAGATTCTATAAGAAGGATTAACTCCATCGTAACTAGTGACAGATGGTCCTATATAAGCCATAGATGTTGGCCTTGATTTATCCTCGTAGAACACTTCAAGCTCATCAAGATGACTGTGTCCAAAGAACTGACCCCGCACTGTGTTCTCAAACCTTTTTTTTTTTTTTTAAAAATAAAGCATTAAATTAATATTCAATTCCATTTGAAAAACACCAGATATAACAGCTTTTTTTAATTTAATAAAACTCATTCATATTTCTAAAGTAGGCTCAGAGCAAACACCGACGTCAGTCTCGGTGTCTTCTCTTTACGTAAAGTCCTCTGCGCAAGCGCAGAACATGGAATTTAAAAAATATAGCTGAGAACGTCAGAGCAGAAGACGCTGGAAGAGACGTTTTCAGTTTTTGATATTTTTTCAAGAATTTTTCAAGAAATACTTAGAGAACACTTTTGTAACTTTAGAAGTGTTTAGTTCATACGAATTTTCATACTTAGCAATAAAGTTTAAAGCTTTCAAAAGTTTGAGAGACTGATAATAATTACCGAAAAAAAAACAAGTTTTTTTTAATACCCTAAACCCAAAAATCAAGCAATAAGCTTCTAACTTCTATCAACTACTTTGGTTTATATTTGCAATAACTGCATAAAGTTTCGTAAATCTAACTTAAAGATTTATAAAAAAAATAAACAGTTTTGCAAAAAACAAATTTTTTTTGTCTTTTTTTTTTTTTTCTTTTTTTTTTTTTTTGCTATAGCTTTCAAAATATTCAGTAAAATTTTTAAAAAAATTTGGAGCAATTTAAAACTAACTTTTATAAAATGTTTTAATATTTGAAAAAATTGCTGAAAAATGCAGATATGAGCATTTAAAGTAGGTATTCTGTATTGCACATATATTGAAAAAATTAAAATAAGTCATTCATAATTGTGTAGTGAATCGTATTTGGCAACTTGAGGAAAAATCTGATTTAAATGTCTTAAAACAAAAACAGTTTCACGCAATTTTCAAAATAATTTTTCTACTTTAAAAAAAATCAAAATTATCAGGGCTTTACTACAAACTTTATTATGTAGTATTGCAAATTACACTACCTTATAACCGGCAGCAAGTACAAAATTAAATATGTGGAAAACCCCTTATCATTTTGAACTTTCCTTTAAAAAGTACAAAAACTACTTAAAAAATTGCTTGAAATTTTTTATGTTAAGATATTTAAATCAAACTAGGAGGCTTTGCCCCCTGCTCGCTCGCGCTTACCAACCCCCTGAACTGCTTTCGCAGTTCATTTCGGATTGCTTCGCAATCCAATTTTTTGAATACTGAAGTTCCGAAAACTTTTCAATGTAGAAAATTCTAAACCTGTACATTTCAATATTAATTTGAAATTGCAATTGTTAATTTGGGCATTTGGCGATACAACACTTATAGAATTGAAGGATTTGTTACGTCAAGCGCTCAGGTATCATAATTTTGATTTATGTTGCGAAGTTAACTTTCAAAAAACTCTATGGCTGGCAACAGCATTTTTATTTTTTAAGTTGTTTATTTTTATTTTTGTCGCAGCTGAATTGAACAACCTGATAATGCTCACTCTAGTTATTGTTTCCGTTTTTAAAAGCGCTATATGTTGAGCCACCTCAGCTAGACATTTTTAGATGCAATCATTGGTCGATTTTCTAACGTTGCCATTCTGGAAGTTGTAATGAAGCTTTTTTTTTTTTGGTGCCGTGTCAGAGAAATATATACATAGATTTTTCCATTAGTTTCCAAGCATGATTCACTATAACTTTTTTCCACACATGCGCACTACAAAAGAATTATTCTAAATGCTCCATATCTTGCTCATCTTTTAACAATTTTTGTTCATATTTTAAAACAATAATTTTGTAATTAGTTTTTAACTGCGCAAAAAAATGGCCACAAAGTTTACATTTGAGTAATTTTTTTAAAAGTCATTATACAGAGAGTAAAGAATGATTAGAAAGAGTTAAAGACAAAACACTTAAAAAAAAGTAATTACCAATGATTATAATTCTTTTTAAAAAAAAAGCATCTCAATGTGAATGTTGTTGAATACCCATATATTATATCATAAGTAAAATAATTTATAAAAATTTTAAAATTACTTTTTATCTAAATTAAAATTAACAAATACTTGCCTGTTAATTATTCTGTGATAATTTGCGCTCCAGACTGGCAGACAATCACTATGTCCAGGTGGAATGTGCCCAATAATATGTACCTGAAAAATTCAAGGAAGCAATTTCTAATAATAGTTAAGTAGCTCTTCATTTCGTAAATAACTAACATTCTATAATGTAAGGTGTTAATAAAACATCGTTATCACACAAAAGATAAAGTATTTATTTGCTTTCACAAAAATAAAAGAAAAACAACAGAAATGCAAGTCAAATATAAGATTTTTTCTAAAACGAAATTATTCGTTTTCGTAAAGAAACATTAAAACTTTCAGATTCCCCAACCACAATTTAAGAACTTTTTTTTTTCATTTATAATGACAGGCACTGAACTTATCGTTCTTCGCCATGAAAGATGCCTGAGGTGTTGCTCATTTCGCGTAACCTGGTTAGCAACTTGCAGCCAAAGTCACGGAGGCAAGCAATGTTACCCTCTCCAGATTGTCACAGATACCCGTTAGGGTGGTCTCGTTCACACATAACACACAACACAGAGAGAAACATCCATGTCCTGAGCGGGATTTGAATCCGCAGCCATTGGCTTCGCAGTCAGGCACGCTAACCGCTCGGCCACCTAACCAGGATTTAAAGAACTTATAACCAACTACTTAAAGCCAAATATTTTTTTATAAAATTTTAAAATTTATTATTAAAAAAAAAATTTCCTATTCAGTAGATTTTACAAAACAAAATTTTAAAACTTTTCGATAATCAATTTCTCAAAAAATTATAGCAAACTTAAGAGTACGCTACACCTGTGGAATAACTCTTAATGGCAAATTCTATTTTAAATACATTATTGATTTGGAATTTTAAGTGTAAAAAAACTAAGCCAAGATAAAACTAGAATAAACTGTGAAGTTTCTAAGTCTTATGTTTCTTTTTTTTTTTATCAACACATCAAATTGCAATTATACACTATCTGACAAAAAATATCCAAACACCCAGAGTTACTAGCTCGAAATTCCCAGAGACAAGCATGTTTTATCACGTTCTTTCCTCGTAATAGCAGATAATTTTACCATAATATATTTGCAATTTGATATTCCGAAGGAAAAAAATCAGCATTCGAAGCTTACATACTTCATTTTTTGTTTATTTAAACCCATTTTTTTCTATACTTTAAATTTGAAATTATTAATGTGGTTGAAAGAAACTTTGCCATGAAAGGTCAGTCACACTACGTAGCATATTATTAAGAGTCTAGCTACCTTAAGCGAGCTACCTACCTCTACAAGCTGAGTCACTTTTAAAAATTATCTTGTACAATATATTAACTTAAATAGTAACCAAGCTGAATGTACGATACAATTGTATTTAAATATTCTAATTTTCTAACTTCTCCAGTCCACCGTAACTAGTTTTAAATAATGCTTTCACCAATAACCAGCCTTAAATAATGCATTAAATAACTTTTCACGATCTAGCGGTTGACCGTGTGGGAGTACTTGGATATTAATTTTAGTTATTTTCAAGAGATGTCCTCGGTATAATCAAAATTCCTATGTAATTTTTTAGTATAAATTTAAAGTCCGTTTTGAAGCTAATAAATCCCACAAACCATCGTAAGTGTGAGTTCAGGACATTTCACCCGAGTAGGCACCAGAAGTATTAAAATTATATCCATCTCTATGACGAAAGAGAGAAAACTAATCCAAATCCACCATTACGTGCTCAAATAATTTGTAAGACTAGGTTTCACGCCAGTATGTCGACAAATATTCTACAAATGTCGCTAAAATCAAACACATTGGCGACAAATTGTCGCTTTAAAATACCTTTGGAAGTAATAACGAAAAATAGTTTTTGCATCGAATTCCACACATTTAAAATAATTATTGTACTAATTTCATTGTTTTACGCACGGTATAGAACTCAAATGCGCGGTATTCAAATGGAAAAAAATGAAAGTGTCTGGTACAAAAATGTTTAATATTAAATTTTGCAATTTCAAATTTACATGTTGTGCATTCAAGTACTAACAATATATTTGCTCATCAATAATGTGTTTTAATAATATAGAATTGACATTTATAACTTTTAATTTGAATTTATAATTTGTGGATTTTTGATTTTCAATTTTAAAATATTTTGTTAGTTCCTAGTTTCTCTGTTTTTCTTATTTATTTATTTTGTTTCAACATTTTAGTCTATATGTTGAATCTATTAACTAATATTATTTTAGCTTTCGTTTTCACTTAATTGTAATAAATACTAATCTTTGATCATTTTGGATTAATTAAACAAATTAGTTATTATAGTGACATAGATGGCAATCAATATTTTTTTGATATGTACCTTTACATGAATTATATAATTGCAAAGTTGGGTTTTTTCTCTCAAGTTCTTCTACCATATAAAATTTTTGGACTTCTAAATGAATACCTAGGTGATCCTATTGGATCACAAAAATTTCGTTACTGGTGTGAAACCTAGGTATGACAGTATGTGACACCACAGCCGTTTATGCTTAAACTTTCTACAGCCATTTAAGAAAGAATTCAAAATAAATCCAAATAACTACATCATAATTAAGATTTTATTTCTATTAAAATGCAAAATTATTCTATATAAATGCTTTTTTCACAATAAACTATTCAATGTTCTAATATTATAACTTAAGATAGCCTAACAAAATTTATCTAAAGAAGTACTTAGCATATAACATATGTTTTAATACTATTGAAATAGTCACTTAAACCAAGCTAACAAAATGAATAATAACTATAGTGTTGTTGTTTAATTTCTCCATAATGCAATTAATTTAGCATTGACAGGCTATTTGTTTTTATTTCTGATTTTAAATATACTTTAATATTCAACTAATTAATTTGCTAGATAATGTATTATATTTCTTGAAAACTTAGACACCTATTTTCAAAGAAATAAAAGCAAAATACTTTTACAGCTTCAAATCTATTTTAATAATAAACCTTTAAGCAAATGAGTCATAAACTTCGTGTTGCATTCAATGCTTAGGAAATTCGGCGTCAACTTCCTAATAAATGATCCTCTTCGATTAAAGTACTTTTAAATAAACATTTACACCAATTCCCTTTGGGTATGCAAATGCCTAGAATTTCAATGGATTTCGTAAACAATCATATTATAACTCGAATAAAACTAAAATCGCAAAATATCACCTGACGACATAAACATCTTTGTTTAATAGAAAATTTTAATTCATTTAGTGAAAATCAATACAATTTTCTGGGTTGCGAAAACAATACGCATTACTTCGCAATTAAAGGAATTTCTGGAAAAGAAACTATTTGGCAATTATAGTTTCGGGGTGTGGCAATTTGAGTAATTTGTTCTTTCATTGTAGTCTGCAAAAGAATGATCATTACGTTAAAATAGTGAATATGAGGATTGTCTCGTAATTACGTTTGTTTTCACGGCTCTTTGAAATAAATAATGGACACTGAAAAGCTAATTTAAAGGCATGAATTGTATTGCATTAAGCAAATTGATTTTTAAAACCAAAGAATGGATATAATTTTTTGCACTTTATTATGTTAATAAAATTCCCAAAATAAACCAGAATCATAAAAAGTCATATAGTATTTCTAGTGTATAAATGTTTTTGCACTCATAAAATATATAAACACCAATGAAAAAGGCAGGAAAAGCTATGATAAAAGTGCAAGAAAAGCATAGTAATAAATTTGCTAAAAATGGAAGCTGTTTTTCAGCATTTAAACAAAAATTTAAATTCAATTCAGTTAAGCTGTCATTCAATTTAGTTAATGATGTTTCAAAAAGTAAAACGATTAAGAAATAAAATGAATATTGTCTTGAAAATGTATGTAATGTATGTTAATTTAAGTAAATCTAAATAATTACATGTTTTCAAAGATCTCTGAAATAAATTAATATCTTTTATTTCCTAAATAAAATTAGTACCTTTTCTCCTTTAAATAAAATTAATGTCTTTTCTTCTCTAAATTAAATAAATACCTTTTTCCCTCTTAATATAATTCATACATTTATTCTCTAAATAAAATTAATACCTTTTCGCCTCTAAATAAAATTAATACCTTTTCTCCTCTAAATAAAATTTATACATTTTCTCCTCTATATAAAACTTATACCATTTTTCCTCTAAATAAAATTAATACCTTTTCTTCTCTAAATAAAATTACTACAGTTTCTTTTGTAAATAAAGTTAATGTCTTTTCTCCCCTAAATAAAATTAATATTTTTTCTCTTCGAATTAAAATTAATTATTTTTTTCCTTTAAATATAATTAATACCTTTTCTCCTTTAAGTTCTGATTCCTGAAGCTGATTCACAAGCCACTCCAGTTCTCTTCCGGGATCTGTTGAATTTAAAAGCATCCACCTATAAACGGAAAAGTTTTTTACTATTCAAAATTTCGAAATTAAAATTCTGTCTAAAATATCTAGTTCTTAATTAAAGCTCCTGTATCTAACGTATTTTGAGCTTTAAAATTGCCTGAATAAGAAATGTCTCGGAGTCCACCACACTTAACAACGTTTATTTCTAACTTCACCTTCTTAGTCCACGACAAAACAATATATAATCCTTTTTTAACAGCCAAAAAAGATGTCAAGCTACACTATAAAAAATTCTTGATCAAATTACAGTATTATTCAAATTTTTAAAAGCTACTTACTTTTACAAATATATGGCCCCAAAAGAGAAAAAACTGGAGTTATGATTGAGAGCTGTAAATGCATCTGTCATCTTTTCTTTTTTCTCAGTCTGTGAGAGGCTTTTGTGCCTTTCAACTTTCAAGAAAACGTTTGCAAACTACGATCGTAAATGACTCTAGGTGTCTATCTTATTTTATAACCAACGTTAAACAGCCGACTCAATTTTGAGTTTACGACTATTACTGTTCAGATCCGAAGGTTTGTAATTTTGGACCCAACCCAGAAAACAAGAGAAATCTTGAATCAAGCAGTGGTACGAACTAGCTTTCATTGGAGGACTTTTTGATACCACTAACCCACTTTTGCATTACACGGAGATAAAAACACTACTAAAAACGACCCAAGGTTTGCCCAACAACAAAGGAAATTCTAAGCTATATCTGTCTACCACTGAAGATATTTTATGTCAGCGCTGTGGTCGCTGCAAGCCTGGAGAAGAATTAGTATCGAACTGGGAATCAAATCTGAGTCGCCTCATTGGAAGGCGAGCGCTCTACAGAGTGAGCCACCAAGGTTTTTCAAAAAACCTATTGCATAGAAGACAAACTAGGTGTGAGCTTAATGATGTTATGGTTGCCAAAATCTCCCTAGGAGAGCAATCTTGGTGACTGTGACCTATTTTTGAAAATTATTTCCCGACGCACTTAATTCTCAAAGTATAGTTTTTTTTTTTTTTTTTTTTAAATTTTGTCTAACATCTGTAGATATTTTTATTCAATTACATAACGTAAGTGCAGGTTATTTATCCCTAGAAATCAGTAACCAATTTGATTTAAAACTTCGCTTATCTGCAAAATTCCCATGCCTGGACCAATTGTTCGGCAAAGAGAGGTAAATAAATAAAAAGGATGAATACCACTTGGTTTATTTACTTCAATTAAATGTTCATTTTTTTGAGGGAAAATCGACGCGTGAACGAACATTTTTATTTGTTTACGTGAACTATTTTAACTATTTTACTAAGCAGAATTGAAATTAAAAAAATTAAGATCGTTTTAATTTTTTGAAAGCTGTAAGGCAAGGAAATTATGTTTATTTTTATTACTTTTTCTTATTTTGTAAAAAGCATATGTGATCGTTATTAAATATTTTTCGTTAAGTTTAGACACAGTTTAAGTATTATTTCAATTTAAACATCAAGACAATGATTCATCCAGCATTTCGTTAAAAGTTGAACCTGGTTTATTCGAACTTGTTAAGATGGAGTTTGGGGTCTAAGAAAAGCAGGTATTTATTTTTTTTTCAACTTTCTTTATAAGTAATGAAATATTCCTAATAGAGAAATATAGATGATGCCATTATTTTTAATATTTTTTTAAAAATACTCAATATTATTTTAGCTTACTGTAAATAATTTATGTTTTGCTGCTTCATAGTGAACCAAAGATAAAAATAACTATAAGGGACGAAGACGAATGAAATATATATAAATAAAACTAATTACAAATTTAAACTTAATAAAATGTTACAGCAAGAAATTTTTATAACAATTTGATAAAAAACAAGTAAGGAAAAATAGGAATTTGACATATAACTAAACCAGTTACCAAAAAACATTTATGTCAATTAACAGTTTGTCCAAAACATATAAATTTTGAACGATAAAAGAAAAATCTTGAATGTTCCACAGTTTCTGTTAAAATTGGTTGAATTTCAATACAAATCAAAGGCTGTAAATACACTACCCTACAATAATAAAAGAGACAATTTCACTTTTTGACATTTTTTTTTTAAATTTCTCAAGAAACACTCAAAGAATTATTTTGTAAAATAAGAATTTTTTAGATCAAGCAATATTTCGCACTTTGAAATAAAGTTTAATGCCTTCAGAGGTTTGATGGGCCGCTAATAAATTACGAATAAAACTAGTATTTCTAACCCCTATGAGAGAAAACCAAAAAATAAGCTTGTAACTTGTGTCAATTACTTTAATTGTTAATTGCAACAACTACAAAAAATTTCGTAATTCTAGCTTAAATATTTATTGAGATATAGACAATTTTATAAAAAACTAATTTTTTTTCTTATGTTTTTTTGTTATAACTTAAAAAATATTCGGTAAATTGAAAAAAAAAATTTGAGCAATTTGCAATTAATAAAAGCATTTTTTTTTTTTATTTGAAAAGAGTTCCCCTGAAATCACACCAGATATGAATATTTAAAGGAGTTCTTATGTACTGCGAAATGAAAAAAGTCGTATTTGAATATCTTGAAAAGTCAAAAGTCACTCTTTAAAATAAAGCGGTTTCCTATAATTTTTTTTTTTTTTTAGTTTTTGCTGTCCGGCTACAAGGTAGTGTCATTTGCAATACTTCAAAATAAAATTTGTGGAAAACCCCTGATCATTTTGAACTCGATTTTGAAAAAGTGTAAAAATTACATATAAAATTGATCGAAACTTTTTACGTTTTGAAGATATTCAAATAAGACTCAAATTTTAAAAGAAATTTTTTAAATTGCTCTTATAAAATTACAGAGAAAAAAGTAAGACAAAAAAAATTAGTTTTTTATACAAATGTTCCTATCTCTATCAATATTTAAGCTAGGCTTACGAATTTTTATGCAGTAATTGTAAACAAAAACTAAAGTAATCGATACAAGTTTATTGCTTGATTTTATGGCAACGGGTGTTCAAAAAAACTTCTTTTCTTTCATTACTTATTATCAACCTCTGGAAGTTTTAAATCTTATTGCTAAGCTTGAAAAATTGCATGAACCATACAACTCCAAAGACATAAAATAATCATCTGAGTATTTCTTGAGAAATTTAAGAAATGTCGAGAACTGAGAGTGTTTCTTCTATTATGGTAGAGCATTGGATGAATCCGTAAGATTTCAAAAATTCAGAAATATTTAAAATCTATCACTTCTGTAAAATAAGATTTTCTTATATGCAAAACAGCACTAATACATTTCTTTCAAATATTTATTTTTAATAGACCACAGAACAATGTTTGTGCGTTTATATATATTCTAAATAAGCTAAGCCGAAAATCGTAATCAGCTTTCATCTTATAATAAAATTATATTTCAGTTTTTTTATAAAAAAAGGTTTAAAAAAATTCTTTCAGAAATGAACCTCAAATCTTCCGCATTTCTTATTTTAGAAAAGCATTTTAACAGAGTTAAAATTCCTTAAGAGATGCTACAGAAGAGCTTAATCTAGGAACAAATCAGTTTTCCAAGCTTAAGTAAGAATTCTTCGGTAAAAAATTCAATTACACTTTGTATTTATCCTAGACCGGAAATTATTTCGATGTTTATGCAATAAAAATATGGTATTCCTTTACTTATTTATTTTTGGAAGGAGGAAAATGCAATTTTTTTATTTTGAAAATGCATTTTTATAACAGTACTTAAACACGAAATTTGGTTTACAACACTGCGGTTTAAATACACTGATAAAATGTTTTTCACATGTTAAGGAACACATAAACATTATTTATACATTCTAAACAGTTCTAATTCTTTTTATTTTACATTTGATGTATTAAAGAGCTTAAACAAACTTTCCCTTCTGGCTTAAACTGCATATTGTTTCAATTTTTTTAGTTTCATAAAAAAAGCGATGTAATCTAAAACTAAAACTTAATATGCAATAGTTCTTAGAAAAACATAAAATAATTGATGCTTGATTCACTTTTATGGCAACTTTTAAAAAAATTTAAGATCAACGGATACTAGTTTCAGGCAATGTATAGAAATAGAGTAAAACTGCAAAAAAAAATCAAGGATGAAGAAGAAAGTTTATGTTGCTTAAATACGCATACATTGTATATTTTTCAAACAATACATCTTTGCTTTCATTTTGTATAATTTTTAGGGGAAATTAAATACATAATTACCAGTTTTGAGTGTTGCAATAGTTCATATTCAGAGACACAAGTTTTAATTTCGGATTAATACGAACTGCATAATACATTCCTCTAAAAAAGAAATAACACAAAACATTATAAGAAATGTATTATTATATTATAAAGTTTCAGAAAATAAATATTAATTTCACGTTAACCCTTTTTAGTCGAATATTTAAACTATGAAAAATTCCGGATTAAATTACGGTATAAAGTATTGTGAATCGGTGCATCATGCGTGAAATCCATTTTTACCATAAATCTTTCACAGTAAGATAACGGCTTGCCTAAAATTCTGATTTTTAAAAAGTTATACTTCTTATTACCAATCATTTAGTGAAAAATACAAAATTGATAAGTAAATTTAACCGAATAGTTGGTTTTTATGCCATAATCTAAAATATTATGTTAAAATGCCAAATTTTAACAGTTACCAAAATTTTTCATATGTTATAAATTATATTTTATTGTTAATTTTACCAAAATCATTAACAAATTGCTTTGGTAAGAGTTACCAAGCTTTTTGATGTTCCCATAGAGTCAGAAACACTGTAAATTTCTCCATTTTTTTTTTTTTTTTTGATAGTTTTGACCATGCTTTTTGTCTTAGCGAATGAATAAACTTATTGTAACAGCGAAGCGTTAAAATATAAGAGATTTGAAAATAAATATATTATAAATAATGAATGCTATTTATAATAAAAAAGTTAGATAGCAAATATTTCTCAATCTTTAAATTATATTAAAATAAAAATTTGTGTTAGAACCTTGTTGAGGATTAAAATAATATTTGATAATTCATGCCTTGAACTGTGTTTTTTATTATTATTTAAAAATATTGTGTTTTTTATTATTATTTTTTATTATATTTTGAAAAATTAAATACTAATCGGCTGAACAAAATATTAGGAGTCAATAAAAAGACGCTTAGGCTACGCCACAAAAAATTTATAAAAATCGAACCGATAATTAATGTCAATCTAGTTGAACTTTGAACTCATAGTAAAGTTTCAACCCTGGTTAGCTTGGGCTCAAACCCCAATTGATATCTGGTTAAGTTAAGTTAAGGTTTATTTAAATCTGTGCGTTTCTGTGGTTCAGGTATTTCTTATGATTAAGAAAGGTAAGAGGTGACTAATGACCATCAATTACCATCTGTCTAGAGTTAGGATAAAAAAAAGACAATCAAATCATTCAACTATACATTTTATACAAACTTTTAGTTGGTTCAATGTAATATAAAAATTTGAATAAAAAAAAATTTTATATTTGTCCTCTCATATGTTCTAGAAATTCGAAATTTTCTATGGAGTAGGCAATAATGTAGAAAATTCGATTATGTGATGCGCTTTTCCATCAAAACGTGAAACAAAATTGTTGAAGTTAATATTTATGGGAAATAAATGTGAATAGTGATATACGTATACATTTTCAAGCTGTCATCGATTACTTGACTATCTTTCAAAAAACATGAGAGTTAGTAAAAGTCTCTTTCTCCATTTTTCAAACTTGACACATACATTCAATGAAAAGTCTATTTTTTGGATTTACTTCAAAAATGTCAGGATAAAATTGAGTTCAGAAGTACGATGCAAGTTGTTATTGTAACTATAGTTATGTTTCACTAGTAAATATTAAAGTAGGAAGACCCTCAGAAAGTAGCGTAGTAAGGAAGGACTCTTAGCAATACTACAATAAAATTCTGTTTTTTTTTTTCTTAGACATTTGATTTTAAAAGTCTTTTTTTTTATACAATCTACTTATTCTGAACCGGAATGAAATAAAATTTATGGTTAAACACTGAAATCGTAAATCCGTTATGGAATTCTTCTGTACATATTTTTCAACTTTCGCACCAAGTAGCCAAAAAAAAGTTGTTCTGACGTTAGGTCAAAAATTATTCGTTACTTTGTAACAGAAATCTTCCTACAAATTATCACAACATCTGCAGATTATTTTTAATCTATCAGCAAGAATTTATTTCACCACAAATGATTTGTGGAGTAGAAGAATGGAAATGGATGGGGAAAAAATTTTAAAAGGAAGATATTTTTCTATTCTCCTTGAAGAGAAAGTTTTTCCTTTTTGAAATCTGACACAGAAGATGAAATGTCATAAGAGCTACAAATTGGGATTTTTCCTTCTGCATGCAAAGATTTTTAGAGCTGTCTAAAACCATTTATAATCGAAAACAAAAAAATAATAATAATAAATAACAACTAAATAAATAAATAAAATAATTAATAATTCTGAAGATTACACTGATTTCTAAAAATTTCTCTGATTTGCATTTTTTATAACAATTTACTTATTCTGAACGGAAATGAAATAGCATTCACAGTTGAAGATTTAAATCGTAAATTATTGAGTGATTTCTCTGTACACATTTTTCAGCTTTCACAGCAAGTAGCCAAAAAAGGTTGTTCTAAGTCTAGGTCAAAAATTAACCGTTACTTGGAAATAAAAACCTTCCTGCACGGCAGTAGGCACTGCAAATTATCACATCATCCGCAGATTATTTTTCATATCAACAACAATTTATTTCACCACAAATGATCTACACATCATTTGTTGAGTAGGAGAGTTGAAACGGTTTAAAAAATGGTGAAAGTGATTTTTCTATCCTCCTTGAAGGAAATATGGGGGACAATTTTTTCTTTTTAAAATCTGACACAAAAGGTGAAATGCCATAAGAGCTGCAAATTGGGATTTTCTTTCTCTGCATATACAAAGATTTTCTGAGCTATCCAAACCCATTTATAACCATAAACTGAAGGGAAAAAAATTGCGGATTGCATTGATTTCTAAAAATTTCAAAATCACGTTTTTAACTTGTTAAATTTAATAAAACACTTTGAAAAAAAGAATACATATTTAAAAAGTTATTAATTTCAGAAACATTTTATTTTATCTTATTTCAGCTTGAATCGGAATTTATTCCATTTTGTTAACACATTATTCTAACTAAAATAATATTTATTTTTAACATCCTAAGCTGTTTCTGTATAATTTTTATTAATCTTACTTATTCAAATTTTGCTTTATGCATTCGACATTAAGCCTAATTCTCACAGTAATCTTCTTTGAGTGATTGCGTTAGGATAGCAGATAAATTTGAATTTATGAAGACAGATTGACTCAAATTCGGAAGATCACACTAATCCTTTTTAACACTCTTAATTGCTCGTAAAGGAAGCATTGGGCAACTATAAAAATAAGTAAAACTAGAAACTTGAAATGGAAGTAAGAAGCGGGATTCTGGATGCAATATTTAAAATAAGTTCATTAAACAGGACTTATAGGGCTAAACTGGGAAACTTTTTTTTTTTGTCGCATAAGATTTGTTTAACAGTTCCTAAATACTTTCGTACAGCTGATTTCAAATGATGTGCCATTATTCCTTTAGAAGTTTATCGCAACATTTATGCTTTTCCCTGTTACATATAAAACCCTTATTAAGCTTACACATTTCAAAAATAAATAGACAAAAAATGCCATTTAAAAAAATATGCAGCTTATAGAAAGAAACTGATTGCAGATTTGAAAACTCCTCAACCGAATTTAGACAAGATCAAGTATTTGTTAAAATATAACCAAAATTTAGTTTCCCAGTGATGTTTAATCTAGCTTGTTGAAAAGTTGTCAGAATTGTGATTTAAGATAAATGTTACAAAATTCTAAATAATGATAAAATAACTGTAGATTCTGCTTGCAGTGATAAGAAGATGGTTGAAACTTGCATCGTCTAAAAGCAGTAAGCACTTCAGTAAAATTTACAGTGCTCTAGTTTGTCGGAAAGTGGTCGAAACTGTGCTTGCAAGATTCTGACCTCATAGGCCAAAAAGCGTTTCTTACAATTCCGAAGTATCCGGCAGACCATTCCTTTTTCCCCTAATTCTCTTTTGTTCTTGTATTTTTATGCCAAACACAGTTTCTGACACCAAATTTTAATTTTTATTATGAATGTCTTTTAACTTGACACAAAACAACAGTTTATTCACATCTGACTCTTACTTTATTTAATTGTATATTGACTCAATCAAATTTCACACGTTTATAGTCATGTGAAAATAACTTCATAAACTTTATAAATCAAATAAATATATAAATAGCAATAACCTTTATTAAAATATAGTGAATGAGGTGGCCATTGCATAGTACCACGACTCAATTTTAAGCTAATTTTCTTAAGTGATAATTAACTTTCTAATTCTTTATCTTAAATTAAGAGACTATAACTTTTTTTAAGTGATAATAAATAAATAACTCTACCTTTTATTAAAGTATGGTGAATGAGATGGCCATTACGTAGCACCACGACTCAATCTTAAGAAAATGATCTTATAACATTGATCAACCTTGTATTACAGAAATAGATAACGAAATAGCAAAGACAAATCGATGTTTGCCAATATCAAATGGAACATAATTCATTGAGGTTCAATTAAATGTAAAAAAGCTAAGTCATAATGTTTTGCAATTTCAGTAGAAATAAAGACAATAATTTTCAAGCCAAATGAACTTACTTCCTTAATGTTTTCAATGCATCTGCAGGCAACCACTTTCCCCATGCTTTAGTAACTTCTTCATGTAGCCATTGTATTGAGAATTTTCCCTTCACTTCAGGTTGAGGAAAACTGGAAGAAAAAAAAATTTTTGAAAAGAGTTAAACTGCTTAATTCTTTTTTTTAAAAAAAGAGGGCAATTCCCTTAAGAGTTGGAGATGGAAAAATCAGTCAAGTAATATTACATCGGTTGATTTAATTTTACCTGTAGATTTCACGCTTGATCGTAAGAATTTCTTAAAGAGTAAAATGGATATTTTAGAACTTTTTTTTTATAAACTTTATTTTATATTATAATTTTTTTTTATACATTTATAATGTACCCTGTTCTAAACATTAGCACAAAAAATTGTTCAATCAATTGTATTTTTTTTTCCTAATTTACTTTTCTTAAATTTACTTTTTGAATATCATGAGATAATGTTTACAAAGATAATTATTAATGCAATTTAGTTTTGGCTAGTTTACTCAATGTCATTTTGAAACACTTTAACGTAAAAACGTAATATTAGTTCTCCCTCTTAAAATCTATTACTCCTTTTATATTATTTATCATTAGAGTATATTACATACAGTATGTTACAGCTACATTTTTCAATTATTAATAATACTTCTAGATGTTATACTATCATAACTCTAATTGTTACTACAGAAGTAAATTACTATTTTTATTCTTACTTTTCATACTATCATACTAAAAAACTATTCTTAGTAAATACCCAGATAGTGACAGCAGTAAATACAACTCAACCGAGTCGTGGTAGCCCAGTGGTTGAAGAATCATACTCCAGTCCAAAGGACTGGGGTTCGATCCTCGACTCTATAAAGACCACCCAGTAGATAGAATATACATACTCCTAATAACTGTTAAAACGAGAGAAAAAAAGTCCGTTGATCGATCGCTGAACAGTGCCATGGTTACAGGGATCCGGAGAAAATTTCCCTCCCCTTCAGATCTAAGTTTAAATTGAGGAATAGTTCTTACGATTGAAAGGTGCTGACATCTATCCGTGGTGTTTTGAGCAAAGAATTTCTTTCACCTTTGCAAAGATCTCTTGTGAAACAAAAGGCGCACCTCCCTGACTTAATTCGCAATAAGGCCAATGACAGGCGAGCTTGGCTTGTCATTAGAAACAACACCACAACTTTGCATGCGTAGTAATCCATTTAAAGAGGGAATCTGTTTCAAAACTTTAGCTTTAAATATTTTCTTTTAAGTCACTTCTTCCAAATAATCTCGTTTCTAATCACCTACAGCAAATTTCTCCTCGGACAGTAAACTTGGTGATGAATTACATTCAGTTGGATACGTAAACACATTTTCTTCATTTATTTGACTTCATCATTCGTTTTTCATTGACGATACTTGCCACAATATGTAGGAATTGAATGAATATTTAGACTAAGACACCTTTAATTGCCATTTCGTAATTAAGTATTTTTGTATTTTTGAAAAAACTAAATAAAAATACCAATTTTTAAAAAACTGGTGGAAAAATATATAGTTCCTGGAAAATTACATATATAGGATATTTCAGTACAGCGAATACAAGCATGGTGGGAGGGAGAGAGGGCACATAGAAATTGAAAATCACATAGCAATTTATAGCCGAAAATCTCATTGTATGACACTAGAAGCGAGCGCTTCCCTATTGTGGGCTGGCTATTCGTGCTCATTTGAAGCAGTACTTTTATTTATCTGAATAATCTTAAATTTGCGTTAGATTTATATTTTTAACAATTATTATCTAAAAATGAAATCAAATGAGCCCAGAAAATGTTATTTTATCCTAAATGATGA
This sequence comes from Parasteatoda lunata, assembly GCA_949128135.1. Lineage (NCBI taxonomy): Eukaryota > Metazoa > Arthropoda > Arachnida > Araneae > Theridiidae > Parasteatoda > Parasteatoda lunata. Next base: position 37,847,920 of record OX421972.1, on the reverse strand, counting down.
TTTGGCTACAAAACTGGCGAATTCTGCTGCAATAAGCGTAAATTCAATTAACTACGATAAAACAGATGATCCAATAAATCCTAATTGTACACCCTAAATTCCCCCCAAGCTTCTGACCGCTGCACTGAGTCCCTTTCCATAAACAAAGCATAGAGTGGAAGCAATAAAAATATAAAAGGAACTATTTCGAATTCCCTGAGATAATGAAGAAATGAATATCCTTTGATATCTCACCTATTAATCTTGGCACTTTCGTGATTTCCAAGAGCGGGATAAATGGGTACACCTGGCAGTTGTCGTGCAAGGATTCGTGACACTAAATGAAGCAATTTCACTTGCTCCGACTGAGTGGTATTCCAAACATCATGAGGAGGGATATCACCTGTCCAGAGAACGTAATCTATCTGAAATGAGAGTTATTAAACATTCCATATCATCCTTTCATACGACATTTAGAGCCATTTTTCTTTTCTTTACAATAACATTGTTATAGAACTGTAAATATATGGATACTCAAAATTCGCGAAATCATCTTCGTTGTAGATGGAACCGTTCATTGAGGACTTCTTCGAGCTAAGAATATCTCAAATGCAAGAACCTTTATTGTCTGAAGTTGCGAATTATGCAGAAAAGTGCACATCGATTAACATATTTGATTTTCAAATGAATGCGTCGACTCAATCATCGTACTCAAAATCTTCATACAGTCAGCAAAGGATTTTAAAATCAGATAAATAAAGAACTATCATAATGCAATGTCACATTTTTTGACAGATATCACCTAAATAAAATATGGAAAAATATAAATTCTTCACTTTAACGGATCACACTAGTTAATCAGTAAATTTGCTATAACAGTTTCCCAGATTTAGCAGTAATCGATAGACTTAATACTACTCAATACTAAAAAAAAGATGCTCAATTTTTTCTTTGAAAAATACTTTTCTTATTTAGTAACATATTTCCCCGTAAGCAGTTATTTCAAACAGAAACTAAATAAAAAATTAATTAAGCATAATTTAATATCATATTCAAATTTAATAATAAAGATAAATTTTTATAACTTAATTTACAATTATTAAACTTTCATTAACTTATCCTGAATTTTTTTAACTTTTTGTAAGGATAACTCGTCTTGTGACATGAAAATTTAGCAATCATATGCGTCAACATGACGTCTTTAAACTTTAGCACAGTTTAAATTATTTGAAATGATAAAGCAGACTAGAATTTCTATTTATACTTCCATTTTTATTTGAATCTCTTTCCAAAAAGTATAGTTTCATCATCACACGCAGTGTCTTCTATATGTATTTGTTTTCCCTTTAAAAAAATTTCCAGTTACTGTGCAAAAGAAGAATGATATGCATATCACATGTACTAAAAATTGCTATTAAAATATAAATTAAAATTAGTAGGCTTTATACTTACGTAAAAAAAACTTTTTTTATTTGCTTGAGATGCTACTTTAATTCCCGTGTAAAATTAAAGAAAATTAAAAACTGAAAGTTTAGTAATATATATAGCATACAATTTGGCTATGTTGCAGAAATAAACTTACTTTGTGTTTGGTGGCAATATTCTTGAGCATATTTTCTAAGGTTCTCAGTGGAGTATCACAGTTTCTATAATCGCCCCACTTCCCGGCTGCTTGTGTCTTTGTCGCTGCCCAACCATCTGTTAGTCGACAGCACATGAGTTCCTTACAATCAGCATTCGAACCCTCTTGGTAATAAGGATCCAAATGAGTGTCAGACAAGTGCAAAACTTTAAGTACAGGTGCTCCTGGCTACATACGAAATAAAAAATATGAAAATTAACTTTAAAAGGAGTGTTCCCTTATTTATTTTTTTTAAATTAAAATTTTCTCGTTATAGTTGGATAACATTTTTTAAAATTAAAGGTGAGTAAATTTATTTTACAAAAAATTAGAAACGTGATAGTACAAATCTAGAAGAGCAAATTTACCATCTCACGTAGAGTCACATTCCAGTACGAGAGAGAGTAAAGAGTAAAACTGAAGATTCGGTTGAAGTTCTTGAAGCGAAAATTGCATGAGACGCATTAAAACTAACATAGCATAAGGAACTTGGGAGAAGATTGCTTGTAAAAACTATGTAATGTAGCCACCTTTTTGAGCTCATGCTGTGAGTTTTCCTCAGATCCAAAAAATCAGATCAAGTAACTTTTGTTATCGTTCACTCGCTTTCCCGAAATTGTTGTAACTTCATGTTGAAATTCTAATTTTACTCTTTTCTGCTTATCAGATGAGAAATACAGCCTTATATCTTATGCTAAATACTCGTCTCAATGGATTCTAACATTTCTGTAAAACCAATTTGGACTTAACTGGCTAATTTAGTTTTAAAAATTGTCAGAAAATGCATTGAAAACCTGGAACTCGAATAAGTATTTTATTAATTCAATAATACATAATCTTTTGTAGGTATAAAATTATATAAACAGACTTAAAAAAATATTTTACTAAAAAATGGAATCCTTACTGGTGGATCTCTGATGATTTCAACTGGAGGTTTAGGGAATGGCGTAAGAGGAACGGTCCAATTATGAAGAGGAGATGAGACTCTGGAACATTCGTTACCCATCAGAACACCGCACACTTCCTGGGGACCCAGTGTCGTTCTTTTAAATATATAATAAAACTCATCCTAAATAATCGAAAAGATTTGTAATGAATTACTTTAGAAAAGAATATATAACAAAAATATATAATTCATATTATGACAAATTGAATATTCGCAATGTAAAGAAAGAAAATAAGTAAAATCTATATTTGCATCAATTGCAAACTTCTGAACGTCAACAAAGAAAAGTTATTTGATTATAATAATAAAAATTATAATAATTCCCGTTTATAACTTTTATTTAAATTTATAATATCAAAAAGATATGAGAAACGAACAGAGAGCTCAAAAGAAATAATGAAAAAAAAACAGATATTTTAGAAACTGCATTTTTTAAGCAGGGCAAAAAAAGAACATTCAAATTTGTTAAAACCGAAAACGAAACATGCATGGCGTATCACCGTCGAAATACATAGAAGGTTGAAATAGAAGAATATTACGAATATGAGTGATGAGCCCTACGTATTTTTGTTTTTCTTCTGGCCCATCTTTAGAAGAGAATAATTTTCTCTTTTTTAACCCAACGGTTGCCGCAAAATCTAATGATTAAGTTCAAAAATATACTTCATTTAACACGCAAATTATTTTAAAGAGAAAAAATTATAACACTTACTTCAACATTTTTTTTTTTTTTTTAATTTTCCTAGCTTTTTCCTCAAGAATATATGACCCTATTTCTGATCATCATTTGAAGGTTTTTTGAAAATAAAATAAGATTTATGTACTCTACTTTTTGACAGATGGCAGCACTAAAACAATACAGCATTGAGTAACAGTAAAAATAATTTATTCATTATTGTATTTTTTATTTGAAAAACAGTACTTTTCAACTTTATATCTTCATACTTTAACTTTAACTTTACTTTTTTTACTTAATAACTTTATAAAAAAGTACCAAAACGTGTTATAAAAAATACCAGCTTAACCTATTGTATGCTATTTTCTAACTCGATTGAACTCTTAGTACTAAAATTTTATTCTAGATGACAGCACTAAAGCCTCTTTAGTGAGATTTTGATTGCAACAAGAGAGAAAAAAAATGTTTGAATTTGTGTGGCAAATAAATAATATGAATGATTTTTTAATTTGTTAGTTCAATTCAATTTTTCTTTCTTTTTTTTTTTTTTTAAGTATCCTTCTCTGCCAGTTTCACTTTACGTGAATTTTTTATATAACATTATTCATATTTCCCATATTGTAACTAATATATAGTAACTTGGTTTCGCAACTCATATCCAACAAAATTTTTATTTAACTATAACTTTTCTAAATTAAAATACCGAAGTTATTTGAATATAATTTTAAAATTCAATTCTATAGATTCTAATAAAGGATATGGGAGCTTGTCCCCATCATATAGTCATTCTGGTATATTGTCATTCCGATCTAAACTACTTTTCAATTTAATTTCAAGAACATTTACTTTAGAAATTAATTGAATATTGTAAGACTAGGGTCTACCTACAGTTACACTAGATATTTACTTGTATAAAAGTTTCCTAAAAATTTTAACAATATTATGTTCAGTCTTAAATTTACTATTTTTTTTAATTTCTAACAAGTGATGTTTGAAAACAACTGGGAAGCGTGTGTAGTTGATAAGAGAAAAAACATAAGGTTTTTTTTTTCTAATTTTAAAAAAAAAGAAAAACATATAGATGTATTCCCACATCATCATGAACAATCACTCCTTGAGCTGCGAACGATAATATAATATTTCAAACATACATTTTCATGTAAATAATCGTTTTCAAACATAACTACTTTTTAAATAAATGAAAGTTTTCAAACGCCATGACTTTTTATATAAATAATAGTCTTTTAACATAATTACATTTTATGTAAAAAATCGAAATAGCCAACCAAAAGGAAATTATACTCGGATAGTGCGCCTACGATGAAAACTGTCAAAGATGCAAGTTGTGTTTAGAAACGGTAAAATTGTTTTGGTAAAATTAAAATTAAAACAAAAATACCCTGTAAAGGTTGATACATAAAGAGATATCAGGTTCTAAACATACACTGAAGACCTGCATTCTTAGCATGTAAGGATGCTATTATGATGCTTTGCATTATGATACCATATTCCACACCTTGCTCACAAGTGATTCGACAGATATCGATATAATTTTTATTTCATCCTCATATAAATATTGATTTAAGATCCTTTATTTGTATGTTGTTTTGACTTCATTTTTGACAAGAATTCGAAAATATATATTAATAGCGGTAATTACAGAACACTCTGTGTTAATTAGCGTAACAAGGATAAACATATTTTAATTAAATGTATGCATTAAATTCAGTAATTATAATTTTTTTCTTCTCCTATTTTAAAAGCAATAAAATGCTTCTATTTTTGTAAAAAAAAAATTTTAATTAAAAAAGTAAACACAATGATAACATACAATTTATAAGGAACAAAAAAATATCTCCTTTGCGATCAAGAAAATTGGTTAGATCACTTATTAAAAATAATGACGTAAGCAATTTATAAGAAGCATATAAACGAAAATAAAACTCAATCTTTAGATAGCTAAAAGAATCAAAATATTTATTTGAAAAGTACACGTGATACCATTCTAATTTAAAATTCAATTTTGCAATGAAAATGAAATAAATAGGTCATACCGAGATACCCACACAGAATTTTTAAGTTCATTAATCTCAAACCTTAACTAAGTCACAGACAAAAGAATGATCGATTTTTTTTTACAGCTCTTTTGGTTCTATAACTTACGAGATTATTACTACTAAGGGGGTTACGAGATTATTACTAGTATAAAAAATACATTTTAAACAATTGTATTTATGGAATGTAATTGCAGATTTTGAATATTTTTTTTTAAAAAAACTAATTGCAAGTATGGTTGTATTTGAAGAAATTTTAAAATCGGATATCTGCTAAGCATTTATGAGAATAACTTTTTATTTTCAAAGAAGCATTCGGGCCCTCGAGAAACAGCCAGGCGAGGAAACTGAAGACGGGCCGAGATACATTTATTTAAGACTAGAATTAACGAAGAATGACAAAATCATGTGATTTCATAAAGATAAAAATTTAATAGGTTTTGCCAAAAAAAAAAAAAGCAGCATATCAAAACAAAATATATATCAATCACTGTGTCTGAAGATTAATGTTTTCAAACAATGTGCGCTGCTCTCACTTAATAACGAAGCAAAGGACTTCGGCATACAAGCATTAGAAACACTTACAAATTCATGACAATATTTAAAATAACACAAGGCATAAAATTCTTTGCTTAAGTATTAAAAAATAAAAAATTTAAAAAAAAAGTCGAAAGCATTAAACATAGAAGAACAACAAACAAAAGTTTTAGATGTCATTGTAGGAATTGGAGTTGTAAATCGTAATTGGCAAGCCATATAGATAAGATAACTCGAATAATTGACAATAGCTTCTCTGTCATATTTCAGTTTGATATCTTAATGGCATCAAAAGTCAAGGAAAACGACAAAAGAAGTCAAATTAAATTGGAAAAGTGCAATTTCATCATTTACAAGTGACATATTTGCAGACTTTAAATGCATTATAATTCAGTTAAAAATGAAGTAGTTCTATTAATATTTGCTAAAATGACTTTTGGTGTTATTTTCACCAACTCCATATTTTTAGTAAATGCCAAAAGCTTAATTTTAAAAAAATAATAATAAAAACTGGATGTTACCGATGGATAAAAACTGGATGTTACCGATGTAAAACAATATGTAATATAAGAAACAAACAGTTTTTAATTTTTTAAAAAAAACTTGGGTTTTTAAAGTAATCAAAAATTAGAGTAAGTATAAATGACCACAAGAGTTATTTTTTCAGACCTCTGTCGCCAAGGAAAATAAAAAAATGCCATAGTTTAAATACCTTACACTTGAAGCAATGCGATAATATAAAACTATGTATATAATCTTGCCTTGAAGAATTATCGGGGCATTAGAACAACTTAAATGACTTATACAAGTAACTTAACATTTTAAAAGTTACAACAAATAACTTAAATATTTAAAAGTTATTTAACTTTTTTAAAAATCGCCAATTTGGCGACATTTTTTCACCGACACATTTTTCACCACCAATTATCAAAATCACTGCCTTATTCTCAGTTTCTGTAAGTTTTTATGAATCCAAGTAATGCAGCATTGAAGTAAGTTTTTAAATATCAAAAAATTAGACCTCACACACTTCTAATTCTCTCAAAACTGTAACTTTTCTCCATATTGACGTTTTGCGCCATTTTCAAAATAAGCGGAGAGAGCGCTGGCTTTAGATGGGCTAAACTTAACCTAACAGTCATGAGTAACAGTTTCAAACTTAATGCAGTTATAAAAATAGCATATTATTCGCAAAAAATCATCATTTCATATTACGACGGAGCCTTCGAAAAACAGCTTTAACAATAACTATTAGCAATTCTTCACTTTCTAACTGAGTTGTATGCATTTAAAGTCTGAAAATGTAATATTTTTAAATGGAATTACTCAATAGTAGCACGTGTAGATTAAGAAGCAAAGGCAGCGAATCGAAATCTGTTTGAAAATATTTGAACAAGAACTACCTCGTTAATTTATAATGCTACAAAAAATTTATAATTATTACAAATGTAAATAACAGCTAGAGAGAATTTTTACACTAAGAAAGGTGTCATGATAAATTAGGTCGTACAACAAAAACTTTTTTTTTTTCAAAGAAAAGAACAAGTAAGGTAGTTTTTACTTACCTTGAAAAGATCAATGATTCCTGAACAAACCCTATCACTGTCCAGTTTAAGTGTTGAGCAAATGGTATAAGCAATGTGCGCTATTTCTTCTTTTGGCTTATCACTTTCTACAAAGTGTTGTAAGAGAGCAATTCCAAATTTACAAACAAAGCACATTGTTGGAGAAGTTTTGCCAACTTTCAGCTCCGCAACCACCTGAAATAAATTATCAAGCAGTTATTAACTATAAAGCACTTGTTATGTCTCCCTATAATTCAGAGAAAGTTAAGGAGACTACTAATAAATTGCAAGCATGTATTGACAAATATTAAGTCACACTTGATGATAATTTTTAAAGGTTTTTATATATTTACCCTCAGTTTCCAAGATGAAGTTATTTTGTTTCACAATCCAAGTATGGAAAATAAATTTTTGAAGATATAAAATTTAAAATTTCTATAGATTTGATATTTTTCAACCAAGCTATTTTAAGCTATTTCTCATTTTAAGCCTTTGAAGCAAAATTTTTTATTAAACGTATTTTTTTATACTTTTTTCATTATTTTGTATTAATTAAGGACAAAATAAATGAAAAATATATTCAGCATCTTAATAATTTTTAATTATGAGGTACAGCATCGGACATCTGTGTCCCTTTTTCCAGACATGGCTAGATTCCATATAATAATTTTTCAAATATGCACTTATTTGCAGATATTTAGAAAAAGGAAAGACAGTATTTCATCATTGAAATTTTTAATTTACAGAATCAATTATTTAGGATTTTTTAAATGTGTATGAATCATTTTTTTGTACTACATTTGTTTGGATTTAATATTTTAAAACAAATATGATTCTGATAATGTAACAAATGTTCTTAGTAAGTATTAGACAGTTTTTTTTATAATTAAAAAAGAAACAAAAAAATTTTTAATTATAATTTGAGACCCAGAATAAATATATGAAAGGGACACAGGCATTTGCACCGAAGGATTAATATATTTGACATAAAAAAAATATAAATTTCTTAATAATTTTAAGTAGATTTCTATACAAAATATTTTTCATAAAAATTGATAAATTTGTGGGCTATAAAAATTGTATCTTCTTAATTATAAAAAAATAATCAAATAATCATAAAAGCTTGATCATATGCTTTTTTTTTTTTTTAAATCATGTCATCTTTACGAGCTTTTTTTTTTTGTATAATAACAAGATTTTTACAAGATCATGTCCATTTCTTTAATCTGACATGATAATTTATTTTCATCTTAAAGTAATATGAATATTTATATCATATTTTAATTTTTAATTCAATTAGTATATGCTTTTAGTTGTTAGTTTGGCTTGGTTTTTTATTTTTCAGAAAAAATTTTTGCATTTGTTTCACTCCAAAAACTTTTTCTTCTTAGTTTCGCTTATTGAAAAGAATAAATCCCAAAAATTCATATATGTTTTTTTATAATCTTTTATCCTGCATTCATCCAAAGACTCGCAGTAAATCTTCTTTATGCAATAGCATTCTTGAAGCGGTCGAGACTTATAATTAGAGTGTGACATTACGACTTATGTCTTTAAAACTCTTTCACCGAATGAAGTTGAATCAGTTCACTTCTGGCCACAAAGACTTTATGTCTTGAGGGAAAGTTTTAGAAGTTTGAGTTCGTTGACAGCAAAAGAATCTCTTCCTTTCAAACAAAAGTAGTTTAATTTGTTTTGTGGTTTTATATTATTTAGTTAGAGTCTTTGAGAAAGTTATTTTTATCCCTTTTTCCGGGTTCTCTAACTTCTAATAAAGTTTCTAGTCTATTTTTGGAAAATGGGTAATAACAAAAATTAAATAAAAGAAGACACTTTTAACAGAAAATTTGATATTAAAGTTATAGAATAGTAACAAGAATTAGTTAAAATTTTAGTTTTCAATTATTATTTGAATAATGAGTAAACAGTTTATTAAATTTTTTGAGTCGAAATATTCTGTGTTATCATTTGTAGATCTAATTACAGCAAACTGATGGATACTTTATTAACCCAAATAAAAATGATTAAAAGCTGTAAAAAAAAATAGTGTTATTTTTATTGGTAAAGAATATGCAAAATAATGATATTCTTCAACAATATTGAAATAAATGTCTTATTTATAAACCGGTTATTAAACAATATGTTAATTCCATAATTATTTTTAATGGATATTATATTATAGAGAATTTGTTAACATAATAATTGAAATTGTCCGGAGTATCTAATAAAGAATTTTACATTTAAGTGTTTTTCTTGCGTAATTTTAAACAGAATTTTTCATTTCGTGAAGTTTTTTTTTTTATTACTTTATAGAGGATGTTTATTTCCCTAATGTTTTTCAAATTTTTTTTTATTAGAATTTTTCCTTTCGTAATGTTTTTCTTGCTCATTTTTACACAGAATTCTTCATTTCGTAATATTTTTCTTGCGTATTTCTACACAGAATTTTTCATTCCGTAATATTCTTCCACGTTATTTCAGACAGAATTTTTAATTTCGTGCATTATTTTATCGAGAATTTTTCATTTCTTAATGTTTTTCTTGTTGTTTTTTTTAAATTGCGCCTTTCTTAATGTTTTTCTCACAACATATTATAATGAACTTCATTAGATATTAGTTTTTAATTTTCAAAGAATTTGATAATCCGTAATGTCCTCTATAGATTATTGCTTCATTAATGTACAGTTTCTTTTTTTTCATTCCACGATGTTTTTATTACATTTTTTTTTTTCAAATTGTTCACTTCGTAATGAATTTTTTTATTTTTTATAATACTATAAAGAATTTGTTAATTTCTAATGTTTTCCTTACACTGAATCACAACAAATTTAACCAATCGGTAAAGATTTTCTTTCTTTCTTTCTTTTATTTTAGATAAATGCTTTTGTCTCTGTCACTAATTAATAATCCAACTAACGACGAGCTCTCTTTCTTGAAGATCTTTCGTTTAGCTTTAGTTGGTCCCAAATAAAAAGCAAGCTTTTTTTTTCTTTTAAAATTTATTACTTGAGATATAAAAAATCAATCATAAAGTTTTTGTTTTTACTTAAGAAAATGCTAGACAGGAGAATGGGTCGTTGAAGGCTAATATCCAAAATATTTCCGTCGAAAATTTTCCCTTATTTTGATCTAGCCCGGTAAATTAGTGTTACAAAAAACAGATATACATTGCGTGATTTTAGATTACAGTCTTATTTATTTTACTTGTATTTTATTAATACGAAATCTTCTTCGTTGAAATACAGGGTACCCATTAGTTGGCTTTAGTGACCAGTCTGTTTCAAAACCATGCAGCAGAATTTCATCACAATCAGGTAGTGACATAATAATATGATGAAAAACTTCACTCCTAGATCACCAGACTTGAGCATATCCCACTGTTGCTTTATTTGATTTTATAATCGGCATTGAGCAGCTGACCCAATTTTCATTTTACAACTATCAATGTTTAACTCCATAGCTTGTAATTTTGAACCCAATCCAGAAGACAATATACCTTTTGAATCAAGCATCGGGACAAACTATTCTTCGTGGAGGACATTTTTATGGAACTAACCAGCAATTGCGTTACGCGGAGAAGAAGAGGAAACCTTCCATGGTTCCCATCCCAATTTGACTTTTGTTTCGTGGAACACCTAAATAATTTAATCTACTGTAGTCTTATCGCATTTGTCTTCGTACACAGCACACACTAAGTGCGCAACATTCCCCACCAAACATAATTTCCAATGATTGAACATGGGATTTTATGCCTCCAGGTTATGGTGGACAATGCATGTTTTGTGAAAGAACAACGAAAGTGATTAAATTTCGTATATCATTGATTGTTTTCTTCACTATAAAGCTATGGTAGGCCACTTAGTGGTGTTTTCCGGAACAAAATTCTTTTTCGCTACATAAAATTTCCATCAGTTCATTATGCTAATATCTAATTTTCATTAAATTCTTCAGCACTGTTTTTGATTTAGGCTACTCACTAATGTCCACTATAGGCGCCGTGAATATCAAACTAAAAAAAAAAAAGTATTTTCACTCAATTGCCAATACATTCTAATTTATTCAAAAGTACTATTCAACTCGACAACGAAGAAATAACAAGAAAGAAATAAAAAATGAGCCGTTCCCAACTATCTCATTTTCCGGTTCACAAGCCGCTCCCTGGTGAAGATAAATATCATCTAAGAAGACCATCTAACCAAAGCTTCTCTGATTGCAAGAAAACAAGACTATCGTTCCGGGTGAATGACAAGCGAGAAATCCGCTTTTCTACTAAGTGGCGGTCATTCGGTAAAAAGAAGAAATAAATATTTACAGTTCCTTCTTCTTTGATTCTTTGGAAGTGCCAGATATGGAATTAGAGCTTCACTTTAACTTAAAAGACCCAGTGACTTACTGATTCAGAAGAATCTCTTTAGTTGGAAAAACGACACTTAAAACGTTTCAACTAGAATATTTATAGTATGTGAAGACAAAGCTTGGGAAACTTCTCGGGTCAAAATCTTTAAAATGTCGTTTTAAGTTGCTCTAATTGAAAAGAAATTCTCTTTATTTGTGGGGCAGAAAATGTTAGGGTGTTACACTTTAAGAAATTCCGGATCAAATTATGGTATAAAATATACTAGCTTTCATCACTCGTAAAATCTATTTTACCTGAAAAACCATTTTTACTACAAAACGTTATAAATTAGTTTTTACAAAAATATTTATTTAATTAGAGTGATTCAGTGATTTTCGGTAATACTTACTCTAAAAATTACGGTACATCAGATTTTTTGTTCCATAGCCATGCTCTGGCATAAATAGATTTTAGGGTAAGAAGTAAAAGGCACCCTGAGTGCCGGTACATATGATGATATCATTTAATATATTTGGGGAGGAAAAGGGCTCAAAATATTTTTTTTTTCCAATGCCCACCTAAGGAATTACCTTTCGTCATACAGGCATCTCGAGAGAAGATTTGTTAACCACTCCTTCAGGGGCACCGTATTAGATGGGCCAATGTTGCTCTCACAGTAAGGACAGATAGTATAGAGAACGAAAGAGTATCCATGCCTTGCCCGGGATTCGAACTCAGAACCTTTCTGATGCAGGGCCAGTTCCCTGACCCTCACACAAGCCGGTCGGCGGCTCAAAATACGAAAACTAAAAGATTTTATGATCCATTGAGGCTCTTAATTTTAATTTCAAATTATCTCGCTATTTTTCACAAATATAATTTGTTACTGAGAATCTCTTTTTGTTTAAATTAAGATATCTGATCATTTTATTTAAACAAGAAGATTCGCAATTCTTATCGTGAATCTTCTTGTTTAAATTTATTCTTCTTCGAATCTTCTTGTTTGAAACCATTGAATTTCCTAACGTTGAAGGGTATGCCTAACACGAAAGCCTGAATTCGAAACAATAAAACAAAATTGAAATATTTTCTGTTTTTTCTCTGATATAAAATCATTGAAAATAACCGCTTATATAATTTAAACATTTAATGTAACTGTTTATTTAGAAGACTTTTCCCACTTCTAATAGTTTTTATTCAAACTTCATGCTTTCAAATTTCGTTAAACATTTGAAATACTAATGAAAGCATCTTAATATTCATAATTTACTAAAGTTTATTACAATGCTAATTTAAGAAAAACACGAAATTGTAATTTTACCTACTAAATTGTTAGGAAATTGTCACCCGGTAAACAGAGACACAAAGCGTTCGCCAATTCAATATTGTTTTAATATTTTGTAAAAATGACTTAAAGACGAAAACTAAAAAGAATTATAATAGTTTTATAGTTTGGCTATCTTGCATTACTAGTTAAACACAAAAAAATTATCCAACTTCCCATTGTAAATCTAACATTAAAACTTTTTCATCAGTTGAACTTTTTCGATAAATTTAGAATATACAGTCGAAAAAGCTTTAGATTTCCTGTTATAGTAAAAATAATTAAAAAAAATCAATTATCGTTTACATTTAGTTTGTCTCTATTGTAATTATTTTATGACTTCATCCTGTAGACAAACCGGAAGCTCAACACTAATTTATTTTGCAAACGAAATATAAACAATAATAAATTGGCCAGCTTTCTGACATCACCTCTTAAGCTAATAAACTTCGAGTAAAAGCTTAACTTGCATAAACAGCATAATTACCAAACATATAAATAAGTACGGTTTTTTGTTTAAAAAAATTGCATGTATATAATTATCCATTACCAAGATCTATCGACATTCATTTAGCATTAAAACTGTACATCCTCGTCATTCGTTCGCATAACATCTAGAAAAAGTTAAAGCAACTTAAGTTGACCTACAAGGTAAATTCAACTTTTTTATGTGGTTCCGCTCTTATATGACCTTTATGATTCAAACATTTCGGCCTTGAAAAGAGAGGTGAAAAAATGTATCAAGAAAAGAAAAAAAATTCACTTTAAGAGTTTGAAATCCGCAATCGGGAATCAGGACTTTCAGAAATGGGTGAATTGCGTCATTTTTAGGAGATGATTAGTTTCGATTTTAAAAATTTCAATGGAACAAATTCATATTTTTTGAAAAAAATAAAAATATATAAATATTATTGTAATACATTAAAAATACGAGAAATATTCTAAACAAAAAATGCTTTTTTTTCAATGGAAGCATGTTTCGTGCATTATTATTATTGTTATTTTCATTATTATCATTATTATCATTATCATTATTATTTTTATTATTATCAGTATTATTATCATCATTATTATAATTATTCCCATATTTAACCTTCAAAATAAATAAGGTTAATATAATGTAATAAATGAAAAAAAAAAAAAATTCTTTTGGAAATTGTTTATTTTTCTTCCTAAATTTTATCCACAATTAAATCATCCTTCTGCTCATATGCCATAACATTACTATAAATACGATAGTAATGGATATACAATTAAATAAGCAATATTAACATACTTATGTATTGCTTCTTCTTTAATTTTAAAATAATTTAAACTTATACGTACACTCTAAAAAATGTTGCGTGTCTTAAAACCAAAAATTGTAGCAACTACTCAACACAAAAGTGATGCACCACTACACCAAGAACCAAGGATAGTTCTTAGTGTAGTGAAACACCAAGAATTTTCTTTTTCACTACTTGGTGTGAACTAGCCGCCACCATTTTTGTTAATCAATTACACTAAAATTTAAAATTACTGTAATATGTAATGCACATTATAGTCAATAAAGTTATTTTAAAATGCGATTTAAAATAAGACTAATTAACTTAGAATGCATATATACAATATTTAAGTACAAAAATTAGTTTGTTAATCAAACATACATACAGCAGAGAGAGAATTATGAATTCGAACTAGGCTTAACAAATCCTAAGTGAATAAAAGCTAAATGTAAAATTATTTAATATAATTGACAGATTTTTGTTTATCTGAAGAGAACATAATTATCGTTATTGTATGTACAACTAAAAACACGCATGACTTTTATAGCATTTTATATGAGTAATTTGTGAAATCAAAGCGACAAGACGATTGAAACTTATTTGATATTAAATAGTCTACGATTAATTTGTCAGTTCAATCCAACAAATATGAAACCAATTACTGTTACCAATCTGCCATTGAGTTCCTATAATGTTTAGAACTATGATAAAAACGCTTTGATAATCAGACCAATTACTATAGACAACAATATAAGAAAAGGAAGAATTGAAATTTGTTCCAGGATTAATTCGAAAAGAAAATACATTTCAGCCCCGTTGGTTCAATTAAATATTTAATTTTTATTACTTTAAGCCCATTTTTGTCCTTTATAGTCTGTTTAATTAGCTAATGATGTTAATAATTTGGAGAAAAAAAATTTCCGACTAAAATATAAATTTATAAATTTGTGACCTCTAACGTCTATGTTTGCACAGTTGATGTAATTGCAATTATTAAGCTGCTAAGTTTTCATAAAAACACTTAAGATATTTAGCAATTGTTTTAAACTACTATTTTAACTAGCTGGTGCTTAAAATCTTTTAGAATCTTATTTTTAGAATCTTTCAGAATCTTTTTTTAATTCGTTAATACACATTGTGGAACTTAGCGATTTAGAGGTCGAAAAAGATAAAACTTCGTATATTTCATTTGATTAATTGTATCCCTATTTCTTTTAAGAGTATTAAATGTGAAATTTTTTATAACGAAAAACGTTATTAAAAATAAATATATATGCAAATCCACTATCGAGTTGTTTGGTGTTCTGTTTTTAAGCCATTCGATACATATATAGGATACATAAAAAAAAGGAATTTTAATAGTTTATAGACTATAACAAGCAGGAAACTAACAATAAATGATTACCTGAATTCAGCAATAGATATGTTAAAACTTATCCTTTTTTTAACAAAAGGTATCTTGCACAATAAAAGGGAAAGTTTTTCGATGCTTGAAAGCTAAACAAGGAAACGGATCCTTGTGTCCCATTAATGGAAGTTATCGAAGCTTATCACCTTACGTGAGTATAATGCTTCTACGTTTGTGAAAATGAATAAATCATTTTAGCATTAGACGATGTTTTAGAACTGAAGTCAAGCTTAGTATGAAAAAATGGTGTTAATCAGCAACCTACAATTGAGAAAAAAAAGTTTGGTCAAAACTAACGGAGTATGGTAAAATTTAGTGTGTTTTTGGCTCTATGAGAACAACGAAAAAACCGAACCCGAAGCCCTTTGGCAATGACTTAGGTAAAATTATCAATAAAAAGTAGTTTTATGATGAGTGATAAAATTTCGTAAATGTGGTGAAATTTGGTAAATTTATCATGATATTTAGAGTATGGCATTAAATCCACTTATTCGGTTAAATTCACTTTTCAGTTCTGTGTTTGTGTGGTACTATTAAATGTGTGGTAATAAGAACTATTATTTTTAAAGACATAATTTCCGGTAAACCGTCATATGAACGGAAAAATTACGAAATTAATGGTTTAAGCACCGTATATTTTGGTTTCTTTAACCAGGAGTTTTTTTACCAGTAATTTCCTTACCATACAGTAAGTTAACTTTACCATAATTTTTTCTCCGTGTAATTTTAAACGTAAGTAAATATAATAAAATGAAATTTAAAAGTTTAAAACTGCATTGAATATAAAGAGCTTGAATCAATACGCCAAGCTATTTATCAAAAGTGCATTTTTGAAATAAATCGTTTCTTCTTCTTTTCTGGATGGATTTCTAGAATTTCCAATAAATGACAGCACAATACGCTGAAACACATTGTTGCTTACATGGAAAATCATTTGTTTCTCACTAAAAGCTCAGTTAAAAAAACGTACTCCAGTATTCCTGATCAATTAAAAAAATGTGACTTATATTTGTCCAAGACTCTATAAATGCATGTAAAATGCGTGTATGTAAATATATGTAAAATGTATGTTTAAATGTATTTTTAAATGTACAAATATAATAATTAACAGAAAGCATAATAAATTTTAACGAGGAAAATAGGAAAATCTTATAAATATTCATATGTCATGAATGTTCATAAGATTCCTATGAGCATTCATATGTCTCTTTTACAAGATGTAAAAGTCATTAAATTTTAATTACTCTTTGTTGTTGAAATATTGTTTCAAAATAGTTAGTTCTGCTCACGTGAATTATAAATAAACTTCTTTAAATGTCATGTGTGGAAAATGTTTCGTATTATTAGTGCAGTATTTTTAAATAGATTTAGGAGCAAACTGAGCCACAAATTATAACTTAAATAATAAATACTCCAATCATTTCAATTTTAAAATTAACAAAAATTTTAAAATATCTAAATATATATAAAAGAAAAATGTCGAAAAAATTAGAAGGCTGCAAATTTAAAGAATTAATAAAAAATTTCTGTATGAATAATGTACAGTTGCTTTCTGATACTTTTAGTGAATTTTAAAAAAGTGCAATAGTCAAACTGTTTTGAAGGATTTAGTAATAAGCAATGAATGTCGAAAATTGATTTTTGACAAGCTGCTGTATGCTATTTTGCCACAATTTCAGAATGAAAATTCTAACTGTGTATAATACATAAGTTTCTATTAGAAAAATTAATAACTTACCTTTCGAAAGCTTAGAATATCGAATATGTGAGAGAGCAGTTTAGGAAAGAACTTTCCCTCTTCTTTGGTTGGTTCGGTCACTTCATTAGATTCGGACTCAGATTGACCAATGCATAGTGGGATCATTAACATACAAATAAGAACACACATTAAGCCCTTTTGAACCATAATTGCTTTATTCTTTGTTCCACTCGTTGATCCCTAGGAAGGTATACGTTTTTTAGAATAGAAGAAGTCTTAGTGCTAAATAAGAGATTAACACTACATCATCCATCAAAAACACACACTTACAAAAACATGCCATGAACGTTTAGCAACAATAGGCTCATAAAAAAATTTATTTTACAGATAACGATAATATTTGTTTGAATGATAAAGCGTAATTGTATTAAACGCCAAACCTTAGTGGGAATTCCGTTTCCAAATATTAGAAAAAATAGATTATATCGGAAAATTTAAAAAAAACAGTTTTAGAATCATCTAGATTAAAAAAGACTGAGTCAATATTCTTAAGTACTTGCATATTCAAAAACGTGTTGAACTATGTAGAGGATTAGTGCAAGATCACGTTAATGTGAGACGTTAAACGTGACAAAATTCGTATTCTATGTTCAAATGTATCAAAATGAGATCGCAAATTTGATTGGATTTTGACTTTAATAATCTTCATGCGAAATTCTAATGGTGTATATTTATATAATATTTGTATGTTCATACGTACATACAAATTCAACCTTCAACCTTTTAGACTTCAACCATTTTCCAAATAAGTTTGATAGGATCTGTATTTGATTTTATTCAATTCTTCGATCTAAATATGAAAACTTCTGTTTTTATTTAGAATTCTATTTTTAATATGAAACTATCTGTTTTTATTTAGAATTGATAAATATACACCGAGAAAAAAAACTGAAGTAAAAATACCGTACTGTACGGGTAATGACATTTCTAGTAAAAAAAGAAAGAAAACAAACGTTATTCTTGCTAATAAAAACAAAATATACTGTTTCTAAACCATTTATTAGGCAATTTTTCGTTCTTATTGTAATGGTTTACCGGAAATTCTGGTTTTCAAAATAATAGTTCTTATTACCACACATTTAGAAAAAAAAAACTAAAAATTAAATTTAAGCCAGTAAATGGTTTTCATGCCCTTCTCTAAGACATTCTGATAAAATTACCAAATTTTACCACATTGATCAAATTTTCCCATATATTATAAATACATATTTCATTGTTATTTTTACCAAAATCATTGACAAAAAGTTTCGGTAAAAATAATTGAGTTTTTAGGTGTTCCCATAGAATACAATACTTACAATAGTTACAATATTTTGGCAGTTTTCTGTGAGCAAGAAGATTAATTTCTTTTTTAAAAAAAAATCCTTCCTAACATATTAATCAAATATTTTGCAGGCAAATAATGCCATGTCATAATAATTTCATGATTTAAGATTAAAGAGTTTTGGTGTTCCTATAAAGACAGAAACACGGCAAATTTAATAAAATCCTGGCAGTTTGACCATTTTTTTTCTTAATGTTGTCTTAACATTTTTTTATTTACAAGTATAATTTAAAACAAAATTTAATCTTCTCCGCATTTGAAAATCACTCAAAGTGTTTGTCAGTTGAAAATCTCTCAAATGATTTTTTATCTATTGACGTTTTATAGTAAGATAATACAAGCATAGCTACATTTTTACAAAATATTATATTGATAATTATATTAGTTAATTGAAAGCACAAAAAAAAACACAAATACGAAATTTAATAACAAATGATAATACCTTACAACAAACGTTCATATCATACACCAAAATGTGATTGAATAAGGAAAGAATACAGACGAAAGAAAAAATACTTTTCATGGGATGATCCCCAAAAATGTCAGTTTTAATAAATCTTGTTTAATAGTACAAAATGATATTTGGAGAAAACCCCTTATCATTTTGAGCTTTCTTTAAAAAGCACTAAACTACTTAGAAAATTGCTTGCGACTTTTAAATTTTTAATTTACTCAAATTGGACTTTTTTATATAAGTTGCCAAATACGATTCATTACAAAATTAAGAAAAAAAGTCTTTCATTTTTTTTTCCCAAGCATGCTCAGTATCTAAGAGATACTTTAATTAATCATATGTATCACAGTTTTAAAGGAATTTTTCTCAAATTTTAAAGCAAAATTTTATAATTAATTTTAATTTAATCCAATTTTTTTTTTTTTTAATTTTATGGAATATTTTCAAAGTTGCTGTATTTGAAAATATTAGTTTTTGATTAAAATGTCCATACCTCCATAAATATTTAAGGTAATTTACGAGATTTTGTGCAATTATTGCATATAATAACCAAAACCACTGTCACAAATTGAAAGCCTATTGCTGCATTTTTTGGCATAGGGTGTTCAAAAACACTATTTTCTGTTTGTAATTTATTGTTGGTCCCTTAAAAGTCTAAAAGTTTTGTTTTATGTATATACATTGTTAGTACATTGATGTGTATGAAAAATCACGTAACCTAAACACTTCAAAATTTATAAACTGATTATCTAATTACTTTTTGAGAATAATCGAAAAAAATGTGTTAGTATAAGTATTTACTTTATTTTGTCCAACCCTTGTAAAGGGCTTATAGAAAATTAAATTTTCCATTTTTTTTTTTTTTTTTTTTTAAATAAGGCAATTTTTATGATTAAAAGTGTGTAGAAAAATTGATCTGTGGTTGATATAACCCAGAAACGACCTTTATTAGTCACTAAACCTGCTTATTATTATTAGATCACAAATTAGTTTTATCACAATAAATTATCAATTGGGAATGAAATCAAAATTTCCCCAAAATGGCTTTAAAGCCAATTTAACCAAAATTCACTACGGAAATCAATATATATATATTCACCATATTTTTATTAGCTATATATTTGGACTATGATAAATTAAATAATAAAACAGGGGGGAATTTTATCCTCATTTCAGTGAGATTTATACATTTCGAATTAAATATTAAGACGCTTAATATTAAAAGAAAATACCTTTGAACATATTATATTTTTATCATGTTAAAATTTTAAAAAAATTCTTTCGTTAAATCAGCTAAAAATAATAATTCATTTTTAAAATGCAATGTTTTTAAATATATTTCTATCTTTTTATAACTATATTTTGAATTGAAACAAATTAAATAACAAAATAAAGGAAAAACTTATCCCCATTTGAATAAGTTTCGTGCATTTCATTTCATATATTAAAACGCTTAATATTAAAAGAAAGCAAGCTTTTGAGTAAATTAAAATTTTTTTCTTATGTAATTATAAAATGCTTCATTAAATTAACTAAAAATAATAATTCATTTTTAAAATCCAATGCTAATAAATATTTCTTACAGTCAAATATTTATGGGGAAAAGATCAAAAACAATTTTGCATTTTTATGTTGCTTTAAATGTAAATCAGTTTTTTAAAAAAAAACCTAAACTCATAATATTTTAGACTTAATTGCCTTGCTAAGCACCGTATACATTTTATACACACTTATAGACATTCCTCTTATGTATTGGAGCATTAAAGATTATTAAATAATTAATAGCAATTTAAAGGCTGCATTTATTTCGCATCTTTTGAAGTTGTTATTACTTTTGTAGCTGTTATAATTTTATTTGAAACTTGTTGTAGCTGTGCATAGTTTATTTTGGAAGAAATGTAGGGAAAACGTTACATGTATTGTCTTTTACACAATCCTCAAATTGTTTTTCATAATAATACAAAATCTGAGATCTTCTACTTAAATTATTTTTTGTTTCTTTTTGCATGTTTTCACCACCTTAACTGTCTTATAACTAAAACTCTCTCAAATGTAAATCTCTCTTAAGCTAATATCTAAGCTCGGAATCACTCTTATTAAACAAATATTTCTTTAAAAATTTAGGGTGTAATATTTTTATTAAAAAAATGTATTTTACGGATTATACACTCAAAGTACCGTTATTTAATACTGTAATTATATCCGATTTTTTTTACTGTGTAGTGTTTTTAAAATCTTTTCAATTATAAACAGATTTTAAATTTAGTTTAAATAAATGATCTAGTTCGTACTAAAAGTTTTTTTATTCAATATTTCCCAAGAAAATATCTCAAGTAGACACAATAAGACATTAAAATTAAAAAAGTTTTATATGAACACATTTTAAAAATTGAGTGATAAGATTTTTATTTGCAAAAAGTTAATGGTAAGTTTTAAGTCAAAATTGTTCGTTACGTTATGCGTTAATAGCCTGAAATGAAAATTTTATTTTCTTCGTAATTTATTAATTGTAATTTTTGTTTTAATAACGGGTCTTTGAAAACTGCTACTCTAAAAAAATCATTCCATTACTAAGATAGCTGTTAAAATCTAGAACCCCCTTCTCTCCCCCCTTACGATCAGGCTGATCACGAAGGAGGGGTCAAGATTGAAGCAATTTAGATAGGTTGTTAAAAATATCAAACAACTCTATAGTTGTTTCTTTCAATCCAACCTTTTTTTTTTTTTTTTTTCGAAATTTCACTATTTTTTACAATTTTCACGCTATCTTTATTTTGCAATACAGCACCATCTTACGAGCCAAAAAGCAAAAAAACTACGTCAAATTGAATGACATACATCTGGAAAAACCAAATCTACTATAAAATACATATATGGATTCCTTTGAATTAATGACTTTCGATTGACTCTTTACATACCTGTAGGAAAATAGATTGGTGAATCGAGTTTTATATCATTGAATGCAGTTTTTGAAAAGAAAATAATTCGTATTTTCGTGTATTTTTGAATTTTTGATTCGGTGTGCAAGCCTCGAGATATTTGACCATTTTCATACATTTTGGACCCTTGCAAATGGGTAAGCTAGAATCAAGCAAAACGAATAATATCGATATTGACCAATGAAGATGCACAGAGAAAAAAGTGTGGTCACGACTACCGGAATATGGTAACATTTACCGTGTTTCTGTCTCTATGGCTCAGAAAGCTCAGTAATTTTTTAGCTTAGGTTATGACTTTGGTAAAATTAAGAATAAAATGTGGTTTTTCAAAATGTGATAAAATTTGATAAATGTGGTACATTTTTTTTAATTTTACCATGAAACCTTAGAACGTGATATATAAACCATTTATTCGGTTTTCTTTTCAATTTTGTTTTTTTTTTTTTTTTTTTTTTTTTTTTTTTTTTTTTTTTTTTACTAAATGTTCGGTAATAAGAACTATTTTTCAAAACCAGAATTCTCAGTAAGCTATTTTCATATGAATGAAAAAAATTACTATTTGAATGGTGTAGGTACCATGTATTTTAGCTTTGTTAATTAGTACAGCATTAAACCAAATGATTGGTTAAAATGACATATATTTTGACTTTGTACAGCAAAATAATGTTTTTTTTTTACCAGTAATGCCAGTACCATACCATTTTTTTTACCAGATATTTTTTTCTCTATGTGCTTACTGTTAATTGAGCTCAACTTAGAACATTTTCAATTTATTGTTAATCTAGCGCAAGCAAATTTGTCTACTTCTTTGTAGATGGAACAATACAATTGTTAAATTGATACGGTTTTATTGACTGTTGATTCATGACTATCTAATTTACACCAAACCTTTTTATTTTTATTTTAAAAAAGACGTTTATCCTTTGTTGCAATAAATAATTTTGGTAAAAGTATCTGTTTTCTCTTTAAGTTTCCTTTCTTCGAAATATTACAGAATTTTTCTTTCATTACGTGCATAGATAAACAGAAGTAAATATTTATTTTCACTATAAATAAATTTTTATTTCATAAATTTTGATTTTAAAGCCGTATTGATAACTTATGAAGAGGTACACATTGCGATACGTTTTTATACCAAATAAAATCTTTTACTCGGATTAGTCAGTAATAAAAACTGGTCATGTGTTCTTTGTACTAGAAAAAAGTGCTCATTCATGATGATTTTCACTTATACTATCTGCAAAATAAATCTAGACAATGTTTTTTGTATAGACAATATTATTTATCGAGAATAAATTTAATCATTGCTTATAATAAGAAAAGTATTTTTAAAAACAAATTATTATTTCCAACCTACTCTGATAAAAAAATAAAAAAAAGAATAGATGAGTGTGAAAAATCATGCCCAGTCAATTTACCACCTCTATACGGAGAAAATTACCACACTGCATAATAATGACACTTCTGGTTAAAAATAAATAAAATAAAAATAATAAAAAAACACTACTTCATTTTGCTCAAAAACACCCTAAATACATCTTTTAAACTATTCGTTTAGAATTTTTTCCGTTCATGTAGCGACAGTTTATCGGAAATTCTAGTTTTCAAAATTATAGTTCTTATTACCACAATTTAGTAACAAATACAAAGCTTAAAAATAAGTTAAGCAGAATAAATTTTTTTTATACCATGCTCTTGGGTATCATGATAAAATTACCAAATTTTATCTCATATTACAAAACTATATTTATTGTTAATTTTACCAAAATCATTGCAACATAAAAATTATTAAAAAAAATTTCGATAAAAACTATCGAGGATTTTGATATTCCTCTAGAACCAGAAATATGGTAAATTTTACCATATTCAGGTAGTTTTGACCATACTTTTTTTGCACAGTATAGAAATAATAAAAAGTAAAGACCAGATCTGATCATTTAGAAGTCCATTTGATATTTTTGATTATTATTTAACAAAATATTAAGGTTATTTAAAAAATAAAAATTAAAAAAATATATCCTAATATTTCAAAATTCCTTCCCCTTCTAGAAATACACAAAAAAGTCATTCGGCCAATTATCAGGTACATTTTTTCCGACCCATTTTAACGATGAAAAAAGTATCGATGAAGAAATCTATCGTAATTTTAGAAAATTTTCTTTCACTTTCAGAATTGTTTAATAAACGAATGATTATAACGTTTCATATTCACGTTCCATTCCATATTTTAATATTGGATAAATTTCTACGCATAATTTATTTTTAATTTTAAAGCTGATATTTTATAAGTAAAATAATATTTTTCTTAGCTTAGTGTTGTCTCAAGGGCATGAGTTTGGGTAATTAAACATTTTAAAAATGGTTTTTTAAGTAGCTCGAAAAAATTATGGGTTGAGCAAGTTCCAGGTACAAATATTATTCTACATTCTGAAAGAAAACATCCCTATATGTGTCAGAATATTCCCTCCAGTAAAATGGCATTTTGAATACGAATAATACATTCTTTTTTTTTTCTTTTTTTTTTTTTCTTTACTGATAATAAGTACAGTCAAAACTACCGGAATATGGTAACTTTTACCGTGTTTCTGGTCGTCACTATGGGAACACCAAAAAGCTTAGTAATTTTTAACGAAGCGCTTTGGTAATGATTTAGAAAAATTAACACCATAATATGATTTATAATATATTTCAATAAAAGGTAAATGCGATAAAATTTGGTAATTTTATCATGATTCCTTAGGGCAGAGAATAAAAACCATTTATTCGGTAAAATTTTCTTTTCATTTTTGTATTTTTTACTAAATATGTGGTAATGAGAAATATAATTTTTTAAATTCCCTGCAAACCATTACAACTGTACGAAAAAATTAGCAAATGTATGGTTTAAATATCATATATTTTGGTTTTATAAACCAGAATTTTGGGGTTTATTTTTCGCCAGAAATGGTACCATACAGAATGGTGATCTAACCAAAATTTTGTTCTCCGTGTATGTTGCTCCAAAAAGTATGAGCTTCTTCATTCCTAAGGGAAACATTCATATGTGTGCCAAAATATTCCCTCTAGTAATATGGCTTTAGAGTTGAGAATTTCACACGATTTATGTATTTATTTATTTTTAATCTACCCAATGCCTAAGAAAGCATATGTTCTAAAATTATAGCTACTTTTAGTCAAATATTCTTCATTAATATTATAGAACAAAAATTTAGTTTGTACTAGTTCATTGTGACGTTATTTTCTACGTTTTTAAGAGAGAAATTTTTCACAGCTGTATCTCTAAACCCTAATATAATAATAATAATCCTCTAAACCTAAAAGTTTTTTTTTTTTTTCGAAAATTCGTTAGTTTAAGGGATTTTAAACACCATTTAATACAGTAATAACCTAAATAATACAATATATATATATATAAACTTAATACTTTTTTCTACCTGCAAGTGTACAATTTGGATTATTTTAATGGAACTTTTTCAAAAAATTTTGATTATGATTATTATAGAAAATATTTAGTTTTTGGTACAGCATGAGAATTTTTTTAATAATAAGAAATCACAATTATAGTGATAAAAAAATTTTGAATAATTTTTAGTTAAAAGCTATCATTAAACTAAATATAATGTTAGTAATAATTCATGTTTAGTGGTGAAGTCATTTTAAAGATAATTTTCTTTTTCAGTTGAAATGTGCAAGTTGGTGAAAAAGCTGCTGCAATTTTATGAAATAACATAGAACTAAAACAAAAAGAGAAGTTATTTTAAAATTATTAGTATCTGAATTTTACTACAAAAAAAAGTTTAGATCAAGAATACTTAGTAAAAGAACTTGAAATGAACTTTTAACCTTACAAAAGTGCAATAAATAAATACTTTTTAACACAAAAGCAATAAATACTTAGATAAAACAGTGAAAACAATAAGTATTTTAGAAAAAACTAGTGAATGGACAAATATGCTCTGTTATTTGCATACAACCATTTAAGACATTAATCGTTCCATCAAAATTAATTAATTGCAAACAGAATCATATTTCTTTGTTTGACGGCAAAGGACAGCATTCTTTCATAAAAATTTAATGTTAATTAATAATTAATAAATATTAATACATTTCAACACGGCATTAGAATTATTAGAATTATTTTTCTCTCAAATACATATAAAAAATGTAAACACGAAATGTAAACATGCCATCTAGCTTTCAAATTTGTTTATTTACTCACCTGTTTCTCAAAGCCGTTCGCAGCGAGTGGGCATACGTCTTCTACGGTGTCCCCCTAACCGAAACCAAAACCAGGAAGCTGAACTTAATCTTTTGCCGTCTCGAGTACGACTGCCAACTTGAGGATTTTCATCACTCGCAGAGTCGAAGTCAACGACCTTGGCCGTGGTCCCTTCAGGGTCACTGGGGCATCTGCGGAATTCGCTCGGGGCCCACAGTCGACCGATCGACCACTTTCGGATTCGATCGTAACTCGATTTGTGAGAAAATGCGGAAATCGTTGCCTGCTTGTCTCCTCGATTGTCTTCCCAGTATTAAGGATGTAAATAGATTTATAAATGAAATGGCATTTTCCCCCACAGGTGGTAAGTGAAAAATTGTACTGGACTTTTACTTGCTCTTTTTGTTAAAGTATTGTTTAATCTAACTTCAAGCAAGGGAAAACAGGGAAAGTGCTTAAAATAATTCAAATAAGAATAAATATTTAAAAAATTTCTTGACATTCAATAATTTCTGGCTAATTTTCCCTCCTCAATGTTAAAGAATATATATTTGAATACACAATCAAATTATATAAATCCTGTCACAATTTTAAAAATAAAGTATATTCAACATTTATGATGTATTCAGGAACAAACTTATTATTTTTTGTTACGGTGTTAAGCTGTCAGTAAAAAGAAAAAAATAAAGAAATAGAGAGAGATTTTAATGAGGTGTAGTCTGAACCAATTATATGTTACGTCCCACAAGTATTTTTCGTCCAAAAAAACAAATTTTATGAAAACAATAAAGTTGTATTTTTGAGTATGAAATTATTAGTAAATAAATTCAAATGAAAAAAAAAAATTTTTTCAAAGAAAAACAAATCTTATACCTTTTGTAAAATTTAAAATAAAGGAAACAACCCATCAAAAGATGAACAGGTACGCTAATATTTTGACTTTTTTCTGAAACTCACCAACAATGCAGAATTTTACTTTAAATGTACTCTTAAAAAAAGATTTCAAAAGTGTCAGGTATTTTTTTTTTTTTTTAAAGAAATTCTAATAATTGAACCTTACGGCAGGGCAGATTTTCCTCAAATGAAGGGTTTAAACCTTTATTTCCTTAAGAGTGGCCAGACGTGCTCAAATATTGAGAACACGTCTCGAAATTCAATAGTTGTCTTTAAAAACTTTTAAACTCTTTGAGGACAAAAAAAAAAAAATACTCAAATCTTAAAATTTATCTTAAAATGTCGAATTTCTCCGAAAACATCTCATCTTTTTTTTTATATTTTTTACACTTAAATATCAAAAAAGTCAGAAATGCGTATGCTTTTCTTTTAATCAAGATATTTTTCCCTTGCGGAGAACACAAGCAAACAAACAAAAAAGACATCTCATCTTTTTTTTTATATTTTTTACACTTAAATATCAAAAAAGTCAGAAATGCGTATGCTTTTCTTTTAATCAAGATATTTTTCCCTTGCGGAGAACACAAGCAAACAAACAAAAAAGCCCTATTCTAAAACTGACTGATGAAAACTCTAAACTCATCTGAAAATAATTTCACCAATAAATGAATAAATTTTAATAATCATGTACTTATTCATTTCACGTATATATTAAACAAATGCAGAATATCATAAATAATATGTTAAGACAGTTTTGCAATGAAATCAAGTCTGATGAAGATAGTTTTCGCACCTTTTATTGGTTATCAATTTATTGTAAAATGAAATTTTTACTGCACATATGAGTTTATATTTTCTATAAATATATGGGTGTACTCCAATCGCAGGGTCCACGCTAAGCTTTCACTACCTCGTCAAATGCGATAAAATCGTAAATTTAGAGAGAAAAATTATGTTGTGGCAAAAATATTGGAGATGATTTTTTTCAACCAAAAGAAAAATGCATGTTGTCAAAAAGAATTTTCTTTAACAGACTACGTCCATACGTCCCTGATGCGTCCAAACGTCCCATAACAAATCGGAATTATAATAAATCCTGATAATGCAAACCTAAGCAGCAAAAGAGTTTATGTAATGCATGAGACTAACTACCGTAAAATACAGATTAATACATTCGTTACCGGATCACGTGATATCGCGTGACAAAATTCTTTTCTACAGTTTGTGTCAAAAAGACAGATGAAGCGGTAGTTAAGATGCATATTATCATCTAACTATTTTTGCCGAAAACATGTTTCTCGTGACAATAACGTGACAACAACATAATTTTACACTTCATAATAAATTTGTATTTTGTTTTTTCTGTGAAAAAAATTTTTAAGAATTTCATTGTCTTTGAATAAGAATTTCGAAAATTGGCGAATACCTTTGATATTTGGCTAATTTTCTTTCTAATAATTATGAGTCCTTAGCACGGTCCCTGCCATCGAAAAATTTTTAGAGGACGCTCCACCACTAATTTGTCCTCAAACCATGGTATAGTAATCTGTTCACCTTACCCTTACACGTTCACTGTGCGACCCCTGCTCCAGTGCAGATTTCAAAAAATAAATAAAACTCGGACTTAGTTTTATATAATTTTTAAAAAAAAATTTTAAAAAATGGGAGTATTTGTTTAGCTTAGAACAAAAACGTTTTTCGTTACAGTCAAATGATGTATTTTTATTATCAATAGTTCCCTCGTTTTATAAGAGCAAGATGTTCCCTTCAAGGAATTTTATAGAAATCAAATGTAAAATACTTAATGACCACCTATAATGAATGTTTTTAGAATTCTTGTGAAAAATGAAACAAAATAAGTTCATATATATCGTACATCGCAAATTATTTTTAAGCGCAAAAAGATAACAAACAATCAATACCCAATGAATCACTGCTTAGGAAGGCAGAATTGAAGAAAAAAAAATCAATGCTTGTTATATTGCTCGAAAAATTACAGAGGAGTTGAAAGGGAATTATAGCTAATAGTTTGGTGTTTTCTGTCCCACCTTCCTCAGTAGTAATTTGCTAGTTTCCTATAAAAAATATTTTATTTTTCATTTTTTACCGGATTGCCCTTAAATGTGCATACTTTCTTTACATAATTTTTGACAACGATTTTAAAATTGTATATTAAGAACGGACGTTGTAGATCATCCTGTTTATCAAATCAGATTGAAGCATTCACTCAAACAAAGTAGACAGGGGAGGCAAGTATATTCATCTTTTTATCGCGTTACTACATTGTAGGGCGATGGGAAAGTCGTCTAGGATGCCCTCGGTGTTATCAGCATATCTTTGAAGTTTGTTAATATAAATTAATATAGTTTCAAAGCCTATTTTATTGTTTTTTTTACGATGTCTAACTTTTTTGTACATGGAGCGAATTTTCATTAAGCTAATTAGTAATTTTTATTACAATGATATGCATTTGTCTTTTTCAATCTGAGGGTGATTGACTTTAAATAGATATTTATTTGAAAACGGTTTATCGCAAATATTGAAAAGTTCACGGGGATAGTATATCGTTTAAATTTGCCTTAACTTAAATACGGTGGAAAGTTTTTCCACATTATCGGGAAGATTATACTTTCTTGACAGTGATTATGCGATACTATGGTTCAATTTGAACAGAAACATAATTAAATTTAACCTTATACCCTGTTATGTTGCAAATTAGTATGGTATTATGATTCAAAGTTTATTAATATTTTGGTTTTATCTTTAAACCAATTTGTAAAAAAAAATTCGTAATTGCCTCTAGCAACGATCGTTGACTCGAGTCAAGAATGCTTTTTTCCCTCTCAATAATCCTAAAGCTCATTAAGCACCAAAAAATAAAACCAAAATACTTTTATTCTTGTTGTGCAGCACCATATTGAAAATCTTTCTCAAAGTATGCCTTGAACAAAAAAGACCTCTGGAGTGAGTTGTTTTTTGTATACCAAATAATCCAATGTTCATAATAAAAATTTCAATAAAATTCCTTAATCTGTCATTTATAAAAAAAATTTACGATGAATAATATGCATCCATATGTTTGAGACATATTTGTTTTCAGTTTAAATTGTCGCACATCTCCTTCTACGATGTGAATTGTTGCTGAGTATCATATAAAATATATAGCTATAGAGTTTAAACTATTAAGTTTTGTAATTTTAAACCTTACTTAGAAAATAACGTTACACCAGAATGTATTAGTACAAACTGAATTTCGATAATATTTCCACTGAAATTTACTCGTACTTGCAGCATGGGAAGGGGTAAATGGTCCCTAAACTATACTATCAATTTCAAATCCAACCCATGATTTGTCTATGACAAGTACTGTTTTTTATTAGAACCAAGTAGAGTCTTGAGAAATGTAAAAACCCTGCAAGCATACTTGGGAAATGTAAAAACCCCGCAAGCATAAGCCGGAGCTGGTATTCGAACTTAGAGTCTTTAAGCTCAGTTTGCTAGCAAAGTGTAATTAGAAAACTAATCAACCTGTATATTTTTGACTGATCCTCATTCATGTAGAAGCGAAAATATTTATTAATTTTACAAAGTTATTAATTTCACCACATTGACTAATGATTTACATCATTTTGCAATAGTATACCGATTTGTTTACATAAAATTGACCCATACAATTATATAAAAAGTAAAATATACCTATATTTTACATATATACTTATACTTTATTTTTGAATTATTATTTTTTCCCCGCACAGAAAACGAGAGAGCACTTGAGTCATGAATAGTTATGAAAACTGCCTTAGTGGAGGAAGTAATCTCTGGGGTATATGTGGATTCTGAGACTAGTTCATGACTCTATTTTCAATAGTCATGCCTTATATCAGAAAAAAATTACATAGCTGTAATAATTATGTTCATATTCTAGTACATATTACCCCATGTCCATCGTCATAATCGTTCGAATTCTTAATATGTGTAATTAACAAGCGAGTTTTTAACAGACAAGGTGGATTAACCGTTAATCACACACTCAGGATTCCTGTATATCGATGTGAACTCCCAATAGTTCAAAATCTCAGAGCTGTTGTGGCTCAGGGGATAAAGTGTTCGTCTTCACATGAGGTGAACCGGGTTCGTATCCCAGCGGTGGTTGGTCGATACGAATTCCGCAGCCGGCTCTCACCAACCGACTGCTGATGTAAAATATCCTCAGTGGTAGATGGAGAGTGGGTTAGAGTCCTCTTGCCGTCAAACTAAACGTGGGTGGTTTTCAGGGTTTTTCCTTCCAATGCAATACTCAAATGCGGGTTAGTTCCATCTAAAAGTATACCAGGAAGAAAATTTTTTCTCAATACCCGATCCAGGAGTTTCCTTATCTTCTGGATGGGATTTAAAGGGTACCGAGTTGAACATTGGTAATCGTAAACCCAAAATAGGGTTTGCTGTTTAACGATGGTTGTAAAATGGGAAAAAATTCTAAATCTCAAGAATCTGTAGGTGTAAAAAGGAACCCTAATAGAATAATTCTTAACACATTCAATGCATTTTTATTTATTTATTTATTTATTTATTTATTTATTTATTTATTTATTTATTTATTTATTTATTTATTTATTTATTTATTTATTTATTTATTTATTTATTTATTTATTTATTATTTATTTATTTATTTTTATTTATTTATTTATTTTTTATTATTATTATTTATTTATTTATTTTTATTTATTTATTATTTATTTATTATTATCTATTATTATTTATTTATTACTATTTGTTTATGATTATTATTTATATTACGAGGATCATCCAGAATGTAAATTCCTTATGGCCAACAAAAGAAATCGATCGTAATTACCTGAAAAGATTCATTGAAAAAGATATAGCAATATAGCAAAAGATATAGCAATAGTTAATTATATGAAAGGTAAAAAATTAATTGTTTCATTAGCAAAAGGAGACGCAAACAATTGATAGACTTGAATATTCAACCCGCTCGGTTGAGCATTATTGGGGAGTATGTCCATTATATTTTCATTTTTTCTTGGTGAAGAAGAGGAAATGCATCATATAAAGCAGGGCTGTCCAACTGCAAAGAGCCCACGGGCCAGAATTCCGGTCACTAATCACCTGGCGGGCCGCAGTTTGAAAAAGTTGAACACTATCCTTTTACATCTTATACAATAACAATTCATAGTTGAATTATTAATTATAAAACAATGAAACAGAAGGATTATAAAAGAATTTGCTTGCATTTTAATGAGAAAACTGAGGCTGATCAGCCTAAATAAGAAGTTGACGGGCCACACAATATGTGTTGGCGGGCCACATGCGGCCCGCGGGCCGCCAGTTGGACAGCCCTTATATAAAGGATCTGAAAAAAGGAACACTCCTTTTTGCTGCATATTATATTAATCAATAGCCATTGGAGCTCATTCAAGCTCCATTGGAGTTCGTCACTACACTCTCTCCAAAAAACGGAATAGATGAAGTGATTGTGATGCAGGGGTCATTCCTGCGAATTGATGAAGTCAAGTGATATAGATAGAGGCATTATTCCCAATACATCAGTTTCAAATGGGACGTTTACAAATACTTTGCACAGATCAAAATTTTAACCGCAAACTTTATCGAAAGAACGATAACATCATAATTCGCAATCTAATTGTAGATGATCTCCAACATTAAAAAAATAGTTTCTGGCCATAAAGACTCGTAAAAGAGAACCATGGAATATTACGAAGCATTGTAGCAATCCGATTGGAAAGCGGAAGCATCCATATCCGTTTCGTGGTCTAAAAAATTGCAGACGTGATGCCGCCCTATAGTGAGATGCGTTATGCATACAGCTCAGTTCTTGTCTATGATGAGAATGAATTGTGCTGTTACATTCCTAGGAGAAGTATACCCATTTTTATTGCACATCATACAGCCACCGGTGCAGGTTTGATATCCCAAAGGGTACATGCAGTTTAAGCTAACTGGTCATCATCAGGTGCTACTACTGTTCCCTAATAAGCCACATTGTATCAGACTCACTCAATAACAGCTATCGGCGATCGAAATGGTCTACAGGTGGAGTAGAACAGAATTCTCTACCTATGGCAACACTTTGCAGGCTTTCACCATTAGCGTATGGAGAGTCATAGAAGAAGGAAGTGTGTAAGTTTATGTCTTGATTTTCATATAGAATAAAATCTTTTAAGTTGGGAAACTATATGGAACTGACAACTACATTAAACATAGTTCTAAAAGAAAGCATCATGGAAATTTTAAAAAATATTTTTATTAATTAAAAAGGAGAAATATCGTAGTACATTCCTAGGCAACTAAAAAGAGGAGGAGAGGAAAGGGAGAAAGGCCAAAGGTACGAAGCCTGTCTTCTCCCCAGATGGCGTATTCGAGCATTGCGATCGCCTATAAAACGCCTAAACTGATAACTGTTCATATTCCATTCAAGCTGTTGTATGTTAATAATTTGTGCGACTTAATTTCTACAGTTAATATGGAACACGAACCTACAACTTGCATTGTAGCAGGTCCAAAATCACACGACTCTCCTTACGTAGAAGGAACTTGAATATATTGTTATATCTAATATATCTTTCTTAATTCAAATTTTTAAGTTTCTAATAAACAACTATTGCATATCTGTGACATAAATGCAGATAGTTTTTATTATTTATTGTTACACATAAAAATGCAGGCCTAAGTTCTTAAAGTACGGGTTATAAGCTCTTGTCAGGTGATTTACTGATAGCACAAATTAAGGAGGGTCATCGCAAAGATTACATCCAGGATTACAACAGGATTCAAACCCGCGTTACCTCAGTGCGGGTGCAGCAGAGTCATGACTGTAGATGAGAAGACTGTTTAAAAAAAAAAAAAAAAAAAAAAAAA
Source organism: Parasteatoda lunata (assembly GCA_949128135.1). NCBI lineage: Eukaryota > Metazoa > Arthropoda > Arachnida > Araneae > Theridiidae > Parasteatoda > Parasteatoda lunata. Next base: position 37,813,723 of record OX421972.1, on the reverse strand, counting down.
AAAAAAAAAAAAAACAGGGAGTAGCGCTTTTCGCTCCCATGTAGCCTTCTACAGACATTTTGCTTCAATTCTACATTCAAACTCACTGCGCCATCTTTATGAATCGCAAAAAGCGTGTAAGGGCATAATTAATTCCTACAAGAGTATTTTAATAAGAAAATATTAATAAAATCTGCGTCTCACGATGCTTTGCAACCTTCTAAAAAGATTACTTTTTCTGTCTACAGAAGTATTATTATCGACTATTGTAAGTTATATCTTTTGAATCAATTCGTATTATTTGTTATTCGGTGAATACTGTATATAGAAACAGATTCTTTTAAGTTTAAAAAGTTTAAACCAAACATACAGTTTTACTAGGGGGATTGATCTCCAGCTGCATAATTAGGTAAATTCCGGCTGGCAATCCTGCAATCACAATATGGCATTGGCATGTGGTGATTTTCACCCTTCTGTCTAATTATTGTAGATGTATTCATTAATAATTTAATCAATAACAATTTGAAATTCGCACAATCAGCATCGTAATCATGTCAGTTACAGATGATGCGAAAAATAAAGCTGAAGAATTGAAAGAAAAAGCAAATGTTTATTTTAAAAGTAAGTAAACCATGCCGGTAATAGCACCGGTTGTCTCAACAAATATGTATTAGCAAAATTTAAGTCATGTTTTCGCTCCTTTCTAATTTTGACTTTACTAATGGTTTATAATTCTTGCTTTTCTTCGATCGTATCCAATTTTATTGCAAAACATCAATGTCTTATCTAGATAATCATGTTATTTATTCCTTCATTGCAAATTGCTGTACATAAGATGTGCAATAATTAAAGTGATTTAATGTATATTTGGATCCTCTTTCAGTTTCAAATTTTACCATTAACTAATTATTTATAATTTAACCGATCAACTAGCTCATTTTGTAGTTACCTTAACACTGGTGTCAAGTTAATTTGTTTTGTTGAATCGTTTTTCATTGTTATTTGGGTTATATGTCCGAATCGTGATATATTCCCGGGGGGAGGGGTGGCTATGAGTGATACATTTCGAGTTGGTTCCTTTCTGTGATATTTTTTTTAGTTTCTTGCGGGCCGCTACCCAGAAGTTGCCAAGACTTGGCGATTATTCTGCCACAGATCAGGATGCGGAAATCTCCATTATTTGACATTAATGTAAATTATCTATCTCCTGTTTTAATATATTCAAAATATGTTCTGCAACATATACTGTTTTCACTTCATATTGTTAACTAATTAAATCATAACTGGTCAAAGTTGTTGTGTAACATAGGCGTCAAGTAAATATAGTTATTAATAATTTGTTTGGCATAGTTTGTGTAATTTCTGCCCTTTGTTTTAATAAATCAATTCAAACAGCGTATTAAGTGTCTTTTTAAAATTATATTTGAATGAAGTTAATGAATTGATTTTCCACTCTAATTTCAAGTTGTTAGTCTTTCAGTTACAGAAAATGGAACTTTTCGTTTTGCCAGCCACAGTAATTTCACCCATTTTAATTTTAAAAAAATAGCTTTCATCTTAAAAAAAAAAAATTCCATTTACTTGTGTCAACAAAATGACAAAGTATCCTGTAAATCAGGGAAGCACAGCCAGATTCAGGCAGAGGGCCACAATAACTACGAAATCAAGTATTGGAAACCAACATTAACATAGTGCTATAATTTTAAAAATGTATATAATATTTAGATTCTGTTTAAAAGTAAATATGTTTTAAAAATTTATAAGTAATTAAATATAACAATAATATAATAAAGATAATAATGTATAAGTAATAATAATAATGTAAACAAATATACTTATTGAATTAAAAAGCAAATTATTATATATATATTAGCAAGCAACAACAAAGCGAACATGAATTTATATACCTTTATCCTAACAGTTACCTTTTTCTGTTCAAAAAACAAATTTCTTTCTTGCTCAGCTTTAGATTGAGATGACTTGCTAGAATTTTGAAATATATATATTTATTTCAAATTCTGATACTTAAACAGGGGTCTGTCCAGGACGAATTTACTACCGTTTAGCGGTACCGTCACAAATTCAATTTTAGGAAAAACGGTAGTTTCACAAATTCAATTTTAGAATAAATGGTAGTTTCACAAAATACTTTTTTTTAAAATTTTATTTTTGTATCCCTTAAGAAATGATAAATTCATATTTTTGTGTTGATTTTTAAATGTAATATTTAATTTTTCACAAATTATGTCTGAATTTTCACAAAATAGGTACCTCCAAGAAAATCCTAAACAGACCCCTGTTAAAGAATAGTTGCAAAAAAGATTAGTAAATTTCTGTTACAGAACAAGGCAGGAAAAAATTATGTTTTTATCAATATTTTGAATAGTCCAGGGATAGAATTGAAAGGTTTTGGAGGCCACTTTTGGCCTGTGGACCATTCTAGTTGTAAATATTAAACTGCTCTGATTAAGCCTTTGTGGGGGCGGAGTTATCGACTATGCCAACCTTCATCTATCAAAAGGTACCTCGTGATTGAATCAAGTTAGCGTGTCTTATATACCAGTGAATTAATGTTTAATTTTCGTAGTGGTAGTTACGCCACAATACTCCCCCACCAGAATTATATCAGGGATAGAATTCGATGAACGGATACCAACTAGTTGCTGTACTAGTGAAAGACCGAGACAACTGGAATTAAGATCACCGGGTTTTTGAGTGCTGAATGTGAGAGGTGTATTAACTTCACAGCCGTAGTCGCTCCTGTGTTGCCATTAGCAGTCAAGTGTATGCGGGCAGACGTGTTTAATCGAGACGAGACTGAGTAGCAACAGCATGAGGAGATGGATAATACCGCAGTCACAAGTAGCAAGTCAACTGTTCAATATGGACTATCGATCGCAGTAGGCGTTACCAGATCGAAGTGGGCGTTACTGCATGTTCAAATCACGTCCGAAGGTCACCAATGTGGGGGGAGGAGTTATTAAATATGCCAACTTTCATCTATCAAAAGGTACCTCATGATTGAATAAAGTTAGCATGTCTTATATACCAGTGAATTGATGTTTAATTTTCGTAGTGGTAGTTACGCCACACCTTAATTGAAGCCGTTGAAAATTATCTTATGCCACTAATTTTGAAAATCACCTGATATTATTTTAATTTTATCTTCTAATTAATCATTTATGCAATTATTAATCAAAATTTTTACATCGATAAAATGTTAGTGTCATATTTAATGTTCTTGATTAGTTTCAACCTGAATAAGTTTATATGTACTTTTTCTTTTCATGGTTTAATAAATTGACCTTATTTTTTAGATAAAGATTTTGATAAAGCAATTGAAACCTATTCTGAAGCAATTCAACATAACCCAAATGTAGCAGTATATTATGGAAATCGCAGTTTTGCGTACCTTAAAACTGAATGTTTTGGTTATGCCCTTACAGATGCTTCAAAAGCTATTGAATTAGATTCTTCCTATGTTAAGGTATCTTCATAAGTTTTTCTATTGTTTTAGTAACTTTAAATAAAAATGTTTTCTGTAAATATGTTTAAATTGCTATATATATATATATATATATATATATATATATATATATATATATATATATATATATATATATTCCATTTGTTTAAATCTGGATGGTAAAATATAATTTAATATTTTTATGTTTGGAATACGTTTTAATTACATGAAATAAGTAGTTTAATTGTACCATGAGTATATGTTTAAAAATATCCTTTTTTTAAATTATATATAATTAAATTTTGACTTGTTTTCCCTGGTATACTTAATTTGTTTGTTAAATATTTATACCCTAAGAATAGTTTCCTTTTATTAACGAAGCTCGAAGAAAACAGAATTTTTGTAAGTTATTTCCAGTCTGTTAAATGATTATCAGTTATCTCATAAATTTTTGAAAATTTTTCTTCACACCTTATATGAAAAATTTATTGTAAAAAAATCAACAGGATTTGCACAATTAAAAGAAAACACTTTCATAACTGAGAGATTTAAGAACACTCTGATTCTCAATCACATGGGGATTCATCATGAAAGCAAAACGTTGAGTTTTGATGTAATGAGGAAAAGTAACGATCCTCCCCACAGCTATCACTGTACACTTACGGAGGAGAATGCTCTTCACACAAACTTTTAGACATCAATGTGCTATCAGAAACACTGTTCAATATCGTGTGTGTATTCATCGATGTCAAAGACTCATCGGAAAACATTGTACACATTTTAGTACATCGCAATTTTCAATGCTTCGGAAAATTACCAATACAAACATTGGATCAACGATTGTTGCACACCATCGATATTTTCCAATGCATTAATTTATCACCTAGTCATAATTATAACTTTAAAGTTAATTTATAATATGTTAAAAGGATTGGATTTACAAAATGATTTATATATTTTAACATAGATTTAAAATCATTGATAATACAATTACATGTCTATTTCTTTTATATAAAATTCATATAAATAATTATAAAATAGATAACTAAAATATTTTAGGATATTATTTATATCCTTATCACTTAATTAACAAAAGGTTAATACCAACCCTGGTCCAAATGTTGGTTAATTCATGTTTGTTAATGTTCAATCTTGGGGCTCATTGTGTAAGAAAGGTTATTATCCTATAGGGTTGACACTGGTGACTAAAATGCGACTATTTGCAACTATTTTCGACCTGAGTCAACTATGCCTACTTTTTTTTTCCTGAGAAGGCTATAAAAGCAACTATTTTCAGGAAAAAGAGACTATTGGGAGACTTTTCTGTGCTCCTAGCAAAGTTATTTTTTAGCATAAATTGGGTTGATAACCTGTGGTCCTTGGTAGCTTCTGAACATAATGAATTTTTTTCTTCTAAAAAATAAAAGTATTGAATTGCAAATTTGAGTCATCACTTTTTAATGCTCTCAATTTGAACAGATTCCATTGTGAATCTATTTTGTTTCTCAACCGCCTTTTCAACAGTTATTGCTACGAAACTCTGCCTGAGTTTAAAGAACCCAATTTTTAATATGATAGTATGATGCCCGAATTATTAATTTTAGTAATCACTTTTTATATAAGTATTTTTTTTTTATATAAGTAATCACTTTTAATATATATATATATATATATATTTGCTAAATCAATTATTGATAAAAGGGAAAATTAATAGAAAGTGTTTTTTTTTTTTTAACAAAATTTTTTTTTTTCTGCATTAATTGTAGCATTTGAAAGTATTTAATGTTCTGCAAATATACTAAAATGTAGTGCTAGAACACTAACGTTCATTTAAAAATTATCGTATTGGTCGTCAACTTCACTAAATGGATCATGGTATATTACAATGAAGTCATTCAATAAAATTTTAATCATATTATGGAAAAATTTTTGTTCTTATTTAGGCAACTATTTTCATAATTTTTTGCTACTATTTTCAGGCTTTAGACTACTAGAAGCAACTATTTCGTTCATTTTTTTCTGAGGCAACCCTGTATCTAAGGCCACTTCCTGTTCTAAGAATTCCATTGTTCATTTTGCTATTAAATAATTTTAAGTTTTTTTCCCTCATTTTTTTTAGAAAGCTTAACAGTAGAGCCTGTGTCACTGTTTTAAATATAAAAAAAACTTTAACTGAAAAAACCTGTTTAAAAACCTTGCTTCCAGAATTAGAATCTGAAAAGTTGTGTACTACTCTTAGAGTTAAAAACAGAAAAAAAAAAAAAAAAAAAAGCCCCATTAAAATTTCAATTAATCTACTTTAAACCAGGGTTTGTTGATTTAAATCAAATGATTTTTTTAAAATTTATATATTGATTTTTAAAGTTAAAAAACTGTGTTTTAAATTATTGATACTTTTATTTTATTTTCTTAGTTTTAAAATTTATTTTAAATAAATTGCTGCATTAATTAATTTTAGTTGACAAAATTACTTTCTTTCTTGGTGTGTGTTAAATTCCAACACATTTGAAAATTACATTTTTAAAAATCTTTTGATTCTTGAGATTGAAAGTGCAGATTAAAGTACACATTTAATGCTGACTTAATATAGACTTGCATAGCTGTAGAAAGTAATTAAATAACATGAATTTTTTTCAAAAAAAAATGCAAATAATGTTAATTAAAATTCTACCTTTTGATTGAAAAAGCATAGAATTAAAATCTATATTATATTTTATTGGTGGAAAATGTATATTTCTAAAGCTTGAGGTTATGTTAAAAAGAAATTACCCTAATATGCCAAAAATAGAAAGAAGAAAAAGGTTGATGATTTCAGATATTTTTTTCCTGATATAATGTCATTCTTCCCTTTCGGAGTCTATTTGAAGCAGTAGAGTTATTAACTGGTCACTGGTATTTTTTTCTCATAATATGTTTACAGTATCTTTGACATTATCAGATTTTCTATAAAGAAATTTTGTGAAAAAAAATTCCAATGAGTATAGATTTTTTAAAAAATTTTTTTTTAGTTTAACTTATTTATTTTGATATAGGTTTAAAAATGAATATTTTAATATAAAATTATATAGATTAAATATTTATTTATTTATTGATGAATGAATACATTTATAAACACAATCTGTTACATTTATTTTGTCATATTAAAAATCAAAAGAAAAAAAATCACAATTTTAAATTTAAGAAATTAAAATTATGGTTTGCTAATTGAAACTTTTTTTAATGGTTAAAGATACAGGGATCTGTCCAAACCAAATTTACTACCGATTAGCGGTACCTTCACAAATTCAACTTTAGGAAAAACAGTAGTTCTACAAAATACTTTTTCTCAAAAAAAAAAAAATTTTACGTCTCGTAAGAAACGATAATTCCATATTTTTGTGTTGATTTTTTAATATAACTTTTAATTTTCACAAATTATGTCTAAATTTTCACAAAATAAGTATCTCTCAGTAAAACCTAGACAGATCCCTGAAGTATTCTTTAAATTCTCTATTTAATCTTTCAATCATGCATTTGTTTCAAAATGGTTGCTATGCATTCAAAGCTATGTATTATAATGAAAAATTATTAAGTTAGAGCTTCTAAAATATTGTTATAATATAGTTTTAATATTAATTAAATTTTGATTAGGCATTTATGGAGTTATTTTAATCATAAATTAAAGTTCTTACAATTTGAAATAAAAATCAAAAAAATCTGATTTTTTTGATTTTTTTAAAAAAGATCACAAACCTAGCAAAACTTCTCAGTTATTGTGTATTCATGGTGTAATATTTAGGCTGTCCACCTTCTTCCAGAGAGGTCCAGAGTTGGAATAATAGCTGGGATAGTTTATTTTCATCTCAATTTTTCTTTTCTGAAAAAGATTGATGATTATTTAGTGTGTTTTATTCAATTTATAAATTAATTTTTTTTTTTTAATTTAATTTTTGAAGCCGAAAATTGAGTATAATTTTATTTTTTAATTAAAATGTCTGGATTGTTTTAAACAATTACAAAATTTTAATACAAAATCTTAAATTAGAAATTTTTTGAATTATCCATGTGCTTTTTTAGTTGAAAAAATAATAAATTTTATTTTTTAAAATTTACAAAATTTGAATATAAATTTTAAATTACAAATTTTTTTCAAAATTATCTTTCTTTTTTATATTTCTTTAAAATTAATTTAAATTAACGAATTATAAATTTAAAAAGAAAACATATTAAAAAGTCACCAACCTTTTTTAGAAGAGAAAATTAAAGTTAAAATTCAATAATCTCAGTTGGGATTTGAACTCTGTACCTCTCTGGTAAAAGGCTAGATAGTTTTTGCCAGTTGAATGTAAATGTACTGAAACATTGGGCAGATTAGGTGACTAATATATACCCTGTCCAAAGTTTACAAGCATGTTTTTTAATTTAAGCTTAACTTTGTTTTAATAGGAATTTTTGAGATGCATATTTTCCTTAAAAAGGTAAAAATATATGTATTTTTAGTTACTATAGTGTATTTCAAGTTATCTTGAGATATTGACTGTATGTTTCTCCTTTTCAATCTTAAAATGTTATATAATTTTCAGTTTATATCACATACGCTTGTATATTTAAATTTTTCTATTTATTTATTTTTTTCAATTAGGGGTATTACAGAAGAGCCGCTGCATATATGTCCCTTGGGAAATTCAAGGAGGCTTTGAAGGATTTCAAAGCTGTAAGTTCAGAAACATTTTTATTGTTATGTTGATGGCCTGAGACATAAAAATATAGGATATGGGAATTTGCTGTGCCAAAGAAATAGTTTTAAAAATTAATAATATTCATTAAATTTGTTATTAACACCTTATGGTATTTTTAACTGTAAACAAACAAAAACAAAAAAAAAATCTTTCCAATTTTAATTATAAAGTCATTTATATTTTATTATTTCATGTCTTATTATAACCATTTTCCCTTGATTCTTTTTTTTTTTTTTTTTTTTTAATTGAGATGTTGTTCACTAATTTTATTTAATTTATAAATGTGGCAAGCTGTTAATAAGTGGAACTGTATTTTTATAGAGAGGCCAACTTGCTTTGTGGGAAGTTTTTTTCTAGTGGTAACATAGTTAGAGTATTATGTATGGTTCTTGGATAAGTAAATATCATTTAAAGTTATTTTGCATATCTCTGTAGATATAATTCCAAAAATCATTTAAATCTCCACTTTCTTCCAGCAACCTCTTGGTGAGCCTTTTAAATGTTAGCATCAACTAAAATTCTCTGCAAATGTTGATATTAAGTTATATACCACTATATAAAATATTTTGCAGAAAGTGGAGCATTTGGCATCCATGTTTTTATGTTATCTTTGCCTATGTTGAAAACAATGTCTTGACTTATTTTTGCATTTTGATCCTTTATATTTAATTGTGTTGAAATTTTTTTGATAAAATTATTTAATATATAGAGTACAAAGCAATTTATTTCAAAGTGTGTTTTATGATTCAAATTTTTTCTTATCCTGGAATTCCACTTGTGACAAATATTATGAATTAAAATTCTTTGTCCATAAATAATGCTAGAAAAATTTGACTATTTTTTAGCATTGTTTGTTCAAAAAGTTTAATCACACTGTTTCAATGTGTAATCTTTCTGAACACTTTTTGTATAATAGTGTGCTAGTGCACCATTTCAATATGGCCTACAGATGTAGTTTCATAATTCATCAATATGCAAAAGAGTTATTGTTTTCTTAGTTCTTTGTATCAATCTTCTGGGTCTAAAAAATTGGAGCAGGACATGTGATTTTTTTCACAAATGTCGTGGAATTGTGTGTATTTTAAGATCATTGGTCCTGAAATCAAATCTCATTTCTAATATATATATGTGTGTGTATTCTAATATATATGACTAATAATAATTCATAGTTCAATTCTGTCAATCATGATATAAATTTCTCTAAAATATTAATTTTTACAGCCTTTGCTTAATTTCTATGCTTTGTTATTTAATAGATAATGAGGTGGTATATATATATCTTATTATAATGAATCATTTTTTTTTAAAGGTAACCACTGCGAGGCCAAATGATAAAGATGCAAAAACTAAATTTTTAGAATGTTCTAAAATAGTAAAAAGAAAAGCATTTGAAAATGCTATTGCTGTAGAAGAAACCAAAAAATCTGTTGCTGACTCCTTGAATTTAGAAACGATGAGTAAGTGTGTTCCCCTCTACTTTAAATGCTTATTTTTATCTATTTAAGATTTAAAAACTTATAGATTTGGAATAGTTATTTAAGCATTTATACCAACTTGCATAAATGACAAATTACGTTTCCTTTTTTTTTATTATTTAGTGCAACTGATCTTCCAATTTTTTTGTCATTTTCTTTATTTTGAATATTTATATTTTTGCTTATGCTATCAAAGGTTCAGTAATATAATGTTCAAGTATAAATAAACTCTATACTCATGCTTTTTACATGAATGTGTTGAAATTAGCTTAAAAGTTTTTTGCATTATTTAAGGAAAAAAAAATTTTTTTTTGACACTAATAATTTTATGGAAATATTCTGCAAATTATGTAAAATTTAAAAGGAATGATGTATTTCTTATAAAATGTGTCTCTATATTTTAATATTTTTGAAGAATAGCTCTAAGATTTTTTAATGAGTTAGAGAGAAATTTCTGATTTTTTTATTTTTTTAATATATTCAGTAGCAGCATTTTTAAAAACAGTATCTTGAGAAGATAATAAAAAATCAGTTGCTGAGGCTTTGCTGAATAAAAAATCAGTTGCTGTATTTAATATGTATGAGTAAGTTTATTATTGTTAGATTGAAGGGTCTTACTATAGGAGAAATGAAGAGACCTTTTTTTTTTTCATTTTTTTATTTTTTTTTATTTTATTAAACAAATAAATAATAGTTTTAAACAATATTAGTTACATTTGCTATTTATAAACATTAATTAAGTTTTTTTTATTCACATAAATAGATGCAAAAAACAGATAAATAGATGCTTGAAACATAACACATAAATAGATGCTTGAAACATAGCACGCAAATAGATGCTTGAAACATAACATGCTAAATGTAATGTGCTTCTAAATGTGTTGAGTAGAACTTTAAAATTGAAACAAGTGTATGTTCATATTTAAGTTGAGAAAGGCATAATTCAATATATTTTTCAACAAATGTCCCATAAACATGCTTTGCACCTAGTATACTCATATCCACATTTAAAATTGCTTATTTCTTTTTAAATTGCTTTACTTGTAATGCTAATATTTGTTTATATTGTTCCATAAAATGTAGTTTTCATCCAATAGTTTATAGTACTGTTTGTTTATGTTAATTTTTATTACAAGCTGTGTTAAAATTTGTTTCATATCATTCTGCTTTTGTAAAGTTGCTTTCTCTTGCTTTTTTTTTATATAAACGAAAATGTCTTTTCGTCGTAAGGGTCTTTCGACCGAAGAGGCTTTGAAAATAATTTTCAATGATGATACAGATGAGTCTGATTTTAATGAATCAGGGGATGAAGAAGAATTCGATGATGTAGCTCCAACCACTATTGCCCCTAACGATAGCAGTAATAGTGATGAGGAAGATGATGAAGAAACAGTAGAATTTGATTGGACATCTGACGTGAAAAAGGAAAAGATTCTTATTAAAGATTTTTTTCTAAATTCAGGGCCAAACCATAGATTACTGCCAGATTCGTCATCGCTAGATTATCTAAAGCTCTATTTTACTGACGAGCTTTGCAAATCTGTTATAGAAAATACAAACAAATATGCAGAGTTTTGCCAAAAACAGAAAAACATAGAAGACCCAAATTGGAGCCCATTGACTTCTATTGACGCATTGTGGTGCTTTTTTGGCATTTTACTCATCATGAGTTTAGTAAAAATGCCCAGAATAAGTGATTACTGGTCCCAAGACACCATATACGGAAATTCAATGGCAAAAAAACTGATGAGCAGGAACCGTTTTTTGAAAATCAAGCATTATTTTCACATCTCTGACAGAGAGTCGGAGTTACAGAAAACAGATGAAAGCTATAGATATTCGCAAAAAGTTCAGCCCATGTTTGATAAAATCCAGGAAAATTTTAAGAGGCACTTTATTCCATACAGGGAACTTTCAGTTTATGAAGTTTTATTGAAGTATAAAGGAAGGCTTGGTATAGTACAGTACATGCCCCTTAAACCTGCAAAACGTGGCATAAAACTATGGATGCTCTACACTTTAAAGCATGGATATGTTTTGAGTTTTGATCTATATGGAGGGAAACAGGATAATGTCAAGAGAAGTGGAAAAGGTTTGGGATATGACGTAGTGATGCATATGACGCAAACTTTAAAAAACTCAGGACACGTAATTTATTTTGACAGATTTTTTTCCAGTACAACTTTAATGTATGATTTGTATCGATCGGGTCACTATGCATGTGGTACTCGTAGTAGTGCATCTTGGCAATGCCTTTCTTTACCAAATATGCTCTGCACAACCTGGATAGACAAGAAACAAATATACATGCTCTCAACAAACGTTAAAAATGAAGAAAAAAAAAATAGTCCAAAGAAGAAAAGGATCAGAGAAAATTGACGTATGTTGCCCAGCATCCTTTGAAACGTACAACAAATTTATGGGCGGTGTAGATCTTGCTGATCAGAATCGTAAATACTATTCTGTTAGTAGAAAATCTTCAAAATAGTGGTACTATCTTTTTTCCTTTCTAATAGACACTGCCATCAATAATGCCTTTATTTTGAAAAAAATGTCAGAACAATAAAAATTCTCTTTATCATTTTAAAAATGAACTCATTCACAACATCGAAATAAGTCATCTCATTCAACGTAAACGTCCTTTTCTAGATTATTCACCCACCTCAGGTAATTATGTGCATAAACGAAGAAAGATTGACGGTCGTAAAAGAATCTGCATGAAATGCAAGAATATGAATAGGAAAACTCTTTCGGATAAAAGCATTCAAAGCACTTGGGAATGCGAAACATGTAAAATGTGCCTGTTTAAATCATGTTTTGATTAATTGATATTTTTCTTATTTTATAAAAAAAATCTGAATATCTCTAAAAGATATCGCAAACATTTAGAACATTGTGTCATTTTCAATGGAAAAATCTATTTAAAAAAGGCGAAGTAAAACATAAAATGTATTTAAATATATTGAATTAAATAATGTACTCACTTTTGGCTAATACATCTAATTCTTATTAAACCTTTTTTTTTTTTTTTTTTTATTTATTTTTTTTTTTTCATAATTATTTTTATAGCAATCAAATTTGTATCATATGGATGCTAAATAAGAAAAGTAATTATAAGACACACATTATAGAATGATAAACATATAGGTGCTTATAAACAAAAGCATATCACCTATTTTTTAGATATTTTTTGTCCATTAAACAGAATTATGAAAAATATTTTGCCTATCTTATACTGTGAATAAATAACATTCTGAAATTTTTTTAAATTGCGTTAAATTTATGTATCAATGCCATTTTGTTTTCATTAACACTGTTAGAGAGGATGTATGCTTGTCTTTTATTTATTTTTACCTTATTTTGAATATCATATTTTATTTATTGTATTTATGTTAGAAGTTTTTTATTTATTTTTTTAAAGAGCTTAAATTAGTGAATACATGGTATCGAAATATAATAAATTAAGTAATATGCCTTATTTTGTCTTTTTATGTCAAATATTTTGTTAATCATGAATATTGCACAAAACACTTTTCAGTTAGTTTTCTAAACTTCATAGTTTTGACTTTATAGCATAAAAATGGTAAATTATTGTTTGCAAATATAAATGTATCTTTATTTTTCAGACATTATTTGAAAATTTCAGAAAATTTACCTCAATAATGCTTGATTAATTTATTTTATGTTGTGAATTAATAATATTCTGCACGTCTATGACATGTGAAAAATGACGCTATTAAACAATTTTGTTAAATTTAGATATTAATGCAGTTTTGTTTTCATTAACATTGTTAAAGAGCATGTATATTTGTCTCTTATTTATATTTACACCAATTTGAATATCACATTGTATTTGAATTAAAAGTTTTTTTTTTAAAAAAAAAGAAGCCTAAATTAGTATATTGTAGCAAAATGTAAGAAACTAATTAATATGCTCTATTTTTTATTTTCAAATTATTACTTTGAATATTATTTTTTAAAGTTTTATTTCCTAATTTTATACACTACATGTTTGTGACCTTATAACATAAATCATAGGTTAAATTATTCTTTGCAAATATAAATATATATTTGTTGCTCAGAAATTGTTTGAATAATTCAGAAAATACTTCTTAATATTATTAGATTTATTTATATTTAAAAGTTTTAATTAAAAATATTTTATACATTAATAATGCCTGCAAAAATTATGCGGCTATTTAAATGTTTTGAAATTAAGTACTAAAATATAGGCACAAGCAGAGTTATTTATACATTTTTAATAGATTATAATACTTGTACTTAAATTTTAAATGTTTTCTTATTTTTTTTCTATTTTGATTTTCGTGTAAATTTTTTTAACGAATGTTTTGATTGAAAATGATTTCTTTAGAGGTTAAAAAGTCTATTATTTATCAGCTAAAATAAAATCTGGATTGTTTTTAATTCATTTAACGTGAAATTATTCTTTTAAAACTATTTTGTTTTTAACATTTTAAATTCATATTTTTTTTTTTTAAAAAAACATTAAATTATTTAGTTATTGTGTCCTTAAAAATATATCAATTGTTCAAAATTATAAACTGCTAGAAACTCTACAAGACTGAAAGATTACTAAATACAATTAATTATAAATCGATTTTTAAATATAAAATAAATATTTAACATTATTTTTTTTAAATTAGAGGGTAGGCTTTGATGCCGATTTTTATATTTATAACAATAGGATCCAGGAGAAAAAACTGCTTTGATGGGTACCGAAACTATTCTTTGAAATTTAAACTTTATTCTGCATTTGTAGTTGGACAGCTATAAATCATAATTCACGTTGTATTGCTGTTTATGAATGCCTCGCTATTTTCACCTTTTCAATGCTTGTTATTACTTAGGTATTGCAATTGAAGCTGAAAGGACCCATTTTTTTTTATTAATTGTTAACATCTAGTCTAAGAACACGAATGTTTACTAGTTGAAAATGCTGTTGGTGTCAAAACTCTTAAAATAGTTAAATCTCCATAAATTTATTTATTTTCAATTTTAAATGTATCTTCCTAGGAAAGGGATTTTTTGCCTGAGGATAATCGAGAGTAAACTATAATTTCTCACAAACTTATTCTTTCCTTCATAATGAATGTTCTATATTCAGCTGTCAGGCCACCCATATTCTTATAATACAAGTTACTGATTCATTTCTGTAGAAGATAAGCGTTATCAGCATAGCTTCTAAAGGCTATTGTTGAATGAAAAATAACATGTCATATTGTAGATTTTCTCCATTTATACCTGAAGTTGGATCTGATACCTTTGTCACCAAAATTATGGTGCTGTAGTGTAAGAAATTTCTTCTATATTCCCCTTTTCTTCCAAAGAAATTTCTTGTCACCACACCCATGTATAATGCATCATATGTTGATAAACAGATGCCGATTTCCGACACTTCAGTAAAATGCAGAAGAATTTAGTCGCATACTCAAAAAGAAATAATTACAAGTAAAATGTGACAGAAAGATAAATCTGAGTCTAGAAGGCAGTGTTGAAATAGGAAGTAATTGTGTTTCCTAGCATACGTAAAGAATAGCTGTCTCGCTGATTAACGATGGGATCAGAGGTTAAAAAATTATGCATTAAATATAGTAGTTAAATATAGATTATTAAATATAGTGATTAAACTTTTTTAAAAATAAAATTAAAAAAAAATAATATTAAGTAAATAAAATAAATATTTAGACATTATATATGCATATATTTCTACAAATTAAAATAAAGAAAGTACTAATTTACTTATAGATAAACATTTCGTAGTTTTTTTTTTTTTTTTTTTTTCATCTTTTACCTCATACCATATCAAACAAACAAGTAAAAAATTAAGAGAGAAAATTTTTCAAGAATATATACATAACAAAATCAGCATTTTGCAGTAAATACATTATTTTAAAGAAAAATCGTAAATTTCGGCTATAAATCAAAATACATATTAAAATTTTAACCTTTTACTCTCCGATAACACATCTGAGTCGACATCGGGAGTTACCACATTAAAATCTAAAATTTTTATATTTCATTAATTTGAAGCCACAATAAATTCACTTATTTTCGAAGCTATATAGAAATATTGCACTATGAAATTTATATGACTTAATCTTTGCTCAAACTGCATACAATCAGAGCGTATTGAAAAGCATACTCGCAATGCAAAAACAGAAATATTTTTATATAAATTATGAAAAGACATATACAAAATTTGGCATCTATTTCGAATCGTTTACTTTCAAAAAATTAAAAATTAGTTAAACGATTTAGATTATTTACAAGATACTTATAACAAATAAATTTCTTTATTATTGTCATTTTTAATTTTAAAATTTAAAAAAAAATTTCCGACGCATGAAACTGAAATTCAAATTCAAATATAGTTTATAGGTAAATAATTTATTTGAAAAAAATTGAACTTTTTGATTTTTAAAAATTTATATAGAAATATTGTACTAAAATATTATTGTTAAAATAGTTCTTTGGCATTTTTCAAAATTTTTTTTGCAAGTTTACAAACCCTTTTATGGTGCAGTGCTCGAAGGAGTATTATTTACAATTGAAAATTTCATTGAAATGAATTTAAAGGGAAAAAATATTTTTTATACCTAGGGGTGAAATAGTTTCTGGGGATAATATTTTTAATAGTTTCAGAGCTTTATTAAATAATAAGAAAAGTTTCTCTAATATCAAATTGTAAAATGATATAAAAAAAGCACACATTTCGGTTGAATAATATTTTAACACTATCACTAAAATTATTTCTCCTTAATGACTGATGTTAATTTTAAATGTTGGTTTCTAAGTGATTTAAAGTTTATTTTTTAATCATTTAAGTTATTAAATTATATTAGTTTTTCCTCTACAACGAAAAAAAGGATTTTATTTGAGCGAGAATATTATTTTCAATTTAAATGCTTTGTTTAGAAATTATATAACTGGATTGCATGGAATTACATACTTAATTTTCTATATAAATAATAAAATTAAAAAAACAAAAAAATTATGAAAAACATTTATTAACATTTTATAAATCTTGTTACGTTAGCGATATTCTTGCTTCAAATAGTCTTTCTTCCCTTTGAACACCTATTTTAGGGATATTTCCCCAAGTGAATAAGAAGATGATCAGTCATTCTGTCATTTCAGAGTAAAGCTGGGGGTAGGAACTTTTTGCTACCTGTTTTCCAACTTCGGGCGTTTGCGGTATTCTGGGCATGTTGTGGTTTAGAGCACTCGGTATTTAAAGAGTTAAAAAAAAAAAAAAACCTTTTCCTGCAAAAATAAAATAATAAGGCAATGTTATTTTCACTAAAGGGGCACATTTATATGGGTCAGAGTGCAGGCAGGGCATGCTGCCTTTCTGAAAATACTTATGTAGAACATTGGATATATGCTCATTTACAGGTGTGTGATATATTTTGCTTGCTTTCACTATCAGGGGTCTGTCTGAGGTATCTTATTTTGTGAAAATTAAAAATTATATTAAAAAATCAACATGAAAATATGGTAAAATAAAGTATTTTACAAAATTGTCACTACAAATAAAAATCATTTATGACTTGCAAATTTCTGTGCATATTTTCCCCATATGTTCCAAAACATTTTGCTGGTGTAAAATTTCAGGCTAAAAATTTTATCCAAATTTAAAAATCATTGTCCATAGTTAAATTTCAACTCTAATTTAATAAAAACATACATATAACAGTGCTGGGACTAAAAGTTATCTTCATTGTGAAAAAAAACAACATAACAACTGGCATAACATAAAACATTTTCGACTGGGCCAAAGAGAAAAAAAGTTTTCATAAAAAAATAAAGGTCTATTAGAATAATGTTTAAAATGATAGTTCGAATTTCGACTGCCTGTAAACTTTAGAGGGACAACCTCGTCATTTCATTTTAAAAAACTGTGGAAAAAAATCTTGCTATAATATGACATAAGCGACCGATTCAGGGGTCTGTCAAGGTTTTTCTGAGAGGTACTTATTTTGTAAAAATTCAGACACAATTTGTGAAAAATTAAATATTATATTTAAAAATCAACACAAAAATATAGATTTATCATTTCTTAGGAGATACAAAAATAAAATTTTAAGAAAAAGTATTTTGTGAAACTACCGTCTTTTCTAAAGTTGAATTTGTGAAACTGCCGTTTTTCCTCAAGTTGAATTTGTGAAGGTACCGCTAAACGGTAGTAAATTCAGCCTGGGCAGATCCCTGACTATATTAATAAAATATTAAAAAGCACACTCTTTGCAAATATTATCGTATAACTTGATGGCAAAATTATCTTTTTGTTGTTAAATAATTTAATTGTTTTTTTTTTGTTTTTTTTTTTTTTTTTAAATTTTCTACTTTTTTAAAACACTTTTTTTCTTTTCTTTGTGTTTTATATATTTTTAGGAGTGGTGGAGTGCACCTAACAATTCAGAATCATAAATCACATAATAATGCAATCTTAACTAAAATCTAATTAGGATTGCAGGAGTCTATTTTAACATGTGAATCATCTCAATTCCCCCCCTCCCCCCAAATTAGTAGGTGCAGCTTTTTGATAAAATAAAATCTATATTTTTGGCAATGCCTTATTAAATAATAATGTGTTTTATTCCATAAACAATAAGGGAATAGGAGGAATTGGATCTTTAAGATTCAATATTTTTTAAAACAGCAGGTGTTGGGAAAGAGTTTCAGATTGGGTTGGGATGAAAAAACTTTTGCTCTTTGAAAATTTTTTATCAAAATTAGAGTATGATTTGTTTTTACATTTTATTTGTCAGTTTACTTTTCTGGTAAGGGTACGCTTTGGAAATCTTAAAATTAAAATATTTTTGTTTTAAATTATTTACTTATTATAATGCTTGATGTGTGCTTTATTAAATTCAGTTAATGATACATATTCTCCATCTATTGACATTTTTACAAAATAGTTTTTCTTGTTATAAATTAAAGCAGAAAATTTTCTAGTAAAACGATTTTTATAAATTTTTCTCTGTTAAAATTTTCTGCATAAAGGATTTCGTTCTGCTTTCTTGCCACGTTAAGAATGTTAAGCATAAGGCACTAATTGTTATTGTTAACTGACTAAAGATCATCATAAGACACCAATTGCTACCCCATCGAGACATTGACTGGAAGGCCTGAATTCTGTAAGCTTTCAGTTTTTGACGTCAACGGGTGTTACGAAGGTTGCTATTTATATTTCTGGCTTTGGCAACAGTAAGTGTTGCTAGGCAACCACAGACGATTTTAATCGAAAGTTAGATATTTTTAAACATAAATTCAGCAGACGATATACCATTATAGCTTCATTTGTGTTGTTGACAGTAAATTGAAAAGTTCTTCTCTTTCAAAAAATGGAATTGAATCGTGAACATTTCCGTGCCATTATTTTTCATAACTTTCAACCTGGATTGTCAAGACAAGGGTGCTTCGATAAACTTAATTCTTTATTCAGCGATAAAGCGCCATCCTACAGCACTGTAAAAAATTGGTATAACGAATTTAATCGTGGTCGATGTTCGATCCAGGACGAATCCCGTGCAGGTCGTCCAAAATCCGTTGTTGTGCCAGAAAAGATCGATGCTGTGCGTGAACTGATAAAGCAAGATCGTCATGTGACATACCGTGAGATAGAGGCGTCTTTGGACATTAGTATGACTAGCATCAATAAAATATTGCATGAATATTTGAGCGTAAAAAAAAAAATTTCGCGTTGGATCCCGCATGATCTGACAAACGCTCAAAAAAAGGCTCGTGTCGATTGGTGCAAGGAAATGTTGGAAAAATACGTTCAAGGTACATCAAAGGCTGTGTATAACATCTACACAAGTGACGAATCATGGATCTATGCATATGAGCCGGAAACAAAACAGCAATCAACTGTATGGGTCTTCCACGACGAGGCAAAACCAACAAAAGTTGTTCGAGGAAGAAGCACATCAAAATGATTGCCTGTTTCTTCAGCATTAACGGTCATGTGGCAACAGTGGCGTTAGAGCAACGCAGGACGGTCAATTCTGAATGGTACACGACCATTTGTTTGTCAGAAGTCATCGGAGAAATTCGAAAAAAGCAGAAGAACAGACGAATCATTCTTCATCGTGACAGTGCGAGCTCTCACACATCGACTCAAACAAAGGCATTTCTGACGGAGCGAAAGATCGAACTGATGGGTCATCCGCCTTACAGCCCTGATTTGGCACCCAATGACTTCTCTTCTTCTTATTCCCACACATCAAAAATAAATTACGTGGACAACGATTTTCGATCCCCGAAGAAGCGGTTGATGCATTCAAAACACATGTTTTGGAGTTACCTCAATCGGACTGGAAAAAGTGCTTTGAAAATTGGTTCAAACGCATGCAAAAGTGTATTGATCATCATGGAGAATATTTTTAAAAACAATAAGACCAATTTCGATCCTTCATATTTGTTTTTTCATTATTAGGCCAGAAATATAAATAGCAACCCTCGTATATGGGAAAGGTGCTGGACCTTTGCTGTTATATCTAAACGTTGGACCGGCCGAGCGAAAAATAAGGTTATTTAAATATAGTAATGGCCAAGATCCTTCCAAATTCTAATTTATAATATTAAAATGCATTCTCTTCGCTAGTACTGGAGTAAATATTTTTTGATACTATGGAAAATCTGCTGCAATTGGTGGGTCTGGCATTATAATAGGATCCCAAACGGTATTAATGAATTTGAATATATTTTGTTTCTGAAAATAACTTTGCGTAACTTTTGTATAATTTAGTAATTCAAGAAATTTGATTTTTTAACTATCAAATCATATTGCTATTATATTTTAATATAATATTTCTCTGAAGAAAGTAAATGAATATTAGTGTTTTAAAAATAATGATCGCTAGGATGGGATTTTTAATCATAACATATTTAATTTAGAGATAATAAATCAAAGAGGATTAACAAACAGATCTTAAACAACTTTTGAATGTTGAAAATTTGCAATCATGTCTATCTTAAAATGATTTGTGAAATTTTAAGTAAATTATTCAATCTGTTTTGAAGTCCAAATAGACAAGTATGAAAAAATAAACCTGCTCATAAAAGAAAAAAAAAAAGAGAAGCACTTTTGCTGGTAGCATTCTCTCCCCTTATTTGTCTAAAAGTAACCTTTTACTGTGTGTAAAATCTATGTACCAGGAAGTAAAAAAAAAAAATTCAAAGCTGGTCTCAAATTAATTAGAATTATTGTGATAGTGAAAGCAAACTTATTAAAATAGTGTATTTTCTAACAGATTTTTTTTTCTTTTAGCTATTGAGGACTGTTATAATGGTCCTAAATTAGAAGATGGAAAAGTAACGTTAGATTTCATGAAGAATCTAATGGAAACATTTAAGGAGGGTAAAAAGTTGCACCGGCGTTATGCTTATCAGGTAATCAAAAACGTCAAATCAAGTTCAATTGTTCGGGTTATTTTTATCTTTTGTTCAAACAAAAGTGAATATTTAGATACCGATAAAAGTTTATTTAAATACTGTTAATTTGCACTTGCACCAATATTTTTTGAACAAAATTAGTATTTTCACAAACAGTAGGGAAAAAAAAAAAAAAGTCTGCATGAAAATGTGATTTTTTTTTTTTTTAAATAGTGCTTTAATAAAAAATAATAATGTTAGGCTTAAGGGATAACTCCAGACTAAAAAATCTGAGGCTCTCTGAAATTATATTGGTTTGCTCCTGCCGAGTTGTGCCAGGATCAAGGTGAAACTATTCACTCCACACTGTTATTCAAAATAATTTACCCTCAAGTCTGATGTCTGGTGGGGTTCTGAAAGTTGCACAATGTGATGTGTTAATGATAACATTATTTTTTTAGATAATATTTCATATTTTCGATAAGAAAAACACAAGTTTGAAATTTGATATAAAATAAGATGTACTATCATTTTTTTTTCTGTCTTTTAAACTTAAAACATGTTGATTATTTAATATAATTATTTTATTTCAGATAAAACATATTGAAATGAAATTATGCTTTTTAACAAATATTTAGATTATGCAAAATTCATTCAATAAGATATAATTATTAATAAAGTAATAAAACCTCTAATAGTTGATGTCTGTATACAATTAGGTGCGTTTTTGCAGTGCTGTAAAATTTTTGATAAGAATTTTAATTTTAAAAGTCCTTTGGGTTTGTAAATCTAATCTTAATTATTATGTGTGTTTATAGATCTTACTTGATGTCAAAGCTCTGTTTGAAAAGATGCCTACAATGGTTGAGGTTCAAATACCTGAGGTAAATAGCTGATAATTTATTTTGTTGCTTGAGCCATAGCCTTTGCAGATTTTAAATTATTTATTTGTAAGCAATTTTTCTTTCTAAATTTATATTAAAATACTTAGGAAATGTATGAAAGAGGATTAAATCATTTTAAGGAAGAAAAAAAAAAAACATTTTTTAAAACATCTAAAATTTAAAATTCTATATTAAATTCCTTAAGTCATTTGCAAATTATTCGTTTTTATGTTTTTCTAACGTAATACTTACTATGGTTTGATTCAACTGTTTGTTGGGTTTTTTTTTCCCCTCGGTTTTTCCTTTTTTTTTTATTTCTTAGTAATCTATGAACTGTCATAACTTTTTACTGCAAAATGAAAGTAAACCTTTGAATAAAAGAAGAGTATTTTTCCTGCAAACTAAACTTTTCTCCCGAATACTAGTTCTGTTTTTTATTTATAATCATTGTCCTATTAAATCAATAAATAAGCTATATTTTTTTAATGATACATTTTATTGGAAAGGCTTGGGATAAACACAAATTTTAATTCTGAACTCGTACTGTGTCTTTCTACATTGTAATTTTTTTTATTTTTTTGTTACACTGGAAGCTCTAGTATTAATATTTTTTTCATACCATATCCACACCTCTCTGTTATAAATCAGGTATGTCACTGGTATCGTTTTCATAAATCTTCAGTTTTCATTTTTAAAATATTAAAAACAAACCTCGCGTTTAATTACTTAAGATCTTAATTTGAGGTGTTTTTCTTCCCCCATTTAAGAAAATAAGCCCTAACTTAAGTGTCTAAAATACGAAGCAATGCTAGTATATTTGTAATTGGGCCTTAAACTATTTTCTGTGCTTTGGATTGAACAAAAAGCTTAAATATATAAATAAATTAACTTTTGAAAATCTCCAATTTGGCAAAATTTTTTTACTTTAATATTTTCTTTTTTAGCTCAGATAATGCAACATTGAAATATTAAAAAATTTAATTGCAAATTCTTTTTATTTTTGCAAAACTGAGGCTTTTCTTAATATGGTATTTTGCTCTATTTTCATTATTATCCCAGTGAGTGCTGGCTAAAGATAAAACTTAATTTAACAACTATTAGTAACTGTTAAAAACAGGGGTGAAAGTTTTCCGTATTTTGACGGATTTCCGTCTTTTTAAAAAAAAACATAAGATGGAGCGAAACGGAATATTATTAATCTTCTAACTAATTCTTTTCGAAAGAGTTAAATCATTACTCTATATTAATCACTCTATTTTTTGTGTACTTTTATTTTAAGAATTGTAAATTTTTTAATTAAATATAAATTGATAAATGTTTTTAGTTTGTAATTAAAATTTCATAATTTTTCTTTTTAAAATTGATAAGTATAGATATACTGTAAAGATAGTTGTGTACATGCAATATGTTTTTAATCAATATGTCTTAATTTTAATAAGCATTGTAGGCTTAACATTTATTAAATATCAACATTTTGTTGAATATTATTTTTACTATTAAACTATGTTTAGCTTGAAAATTGTTTTTGTTATTTATTAACAAAGTATTAACTTAGCTAAGTATTATTCTTTTCCTTAAAATGTTAGCACTTTATTTTATTAGAAAATTAAATGTTTGAAAAAAGTTAAAAGCTGAAGTAATTTTTGCTTGAAATAACTAATTACTTTGCATTTTTTGTTTATACTCCTGAACTATAGTAGGTTTGCTAAAATAAATATGGAATTTTTATAAGCCTTGTTTGCATTTTGTGTATTTTACTTTTTATTGAAAAATTTGTTCACAATTTTTATGAAAAGAATTCATATATAATTTTGTTTACTTAAAATTACTGGACGGGACACGCCCACTTCTGAAATTTTCAGTCTTGACAATTTTTGAAACTTTCACCCCTGGTTAAAAACTCACACACAGTAATTCACTAAAATGTACAGTAATTCACTAAAAAAACATTCTTTCATAAACCGTGATAATCTTCGAAAAGCAGCTTTAATTTTTGTCATGAGTTTTCTGATAGCGAAAAATTCTGAAAATCAGTTCAACTTTAAAGATTTTGATTGGCAACCAGCTTAACTTTGTTTTAAAAGCAGCTGTGATGTTCAGAAAAATGTTTCGTTAAGGAATAGAAGTGAAATATATGAATTTAAAACTAAAGTAGTTATTAAGAAAAAAAATTATGAAGTTTGAAAAAACTGCAGTTGCAGTTAATGAAAAAAAATTTCCATTCCAACAAAATAAGAAAAAAAATTATTTTTGTCTATTTAATCATTTTTACACTGATTATGTTATCTCTTATAACAAGGTGCTCACACAATAGGTAAAACGCAGTTAATTTTATCAGTCTGAAAAAAGAGTCCGGGAAATAACATTGAATTCATTCAAATACCGTTAAAAATTTTGGAAAAGGAGTAAGACTTTAAATGTGAGTTTGAGGTGACAAATTGTCAAACGTTTTCTTCCAAATAAATTGCTATTAATTCAGAAAAATTAGCCCAATTTATATCAATAAATATCTAATTATAGTTTAATTATTATATTTATAATAACTATTAAAAAAAATTTATTTCAACTTCAATAACAAGTAAAAGTTTTAAGTATTTTTCACTCTAAACAATCAACAATAAAATTTATCCCATCAGCTACTAAAAACAAGAAAATTTTATAAAACCAGTCTTGAAAAATCTGGGATTTTTTCTTTATTTGAGTGTTTGTATCTATTCTATCATACTTTCCAGAGAGATATACAACAAGAATTGTGTAAATTAAGTAGTAAAGAATGAATTTAAAAAATAAGCTGCTGGGCAACTTTTTCTAACATTTAATTGAAATATAGGATTTTTTTAGATTGCAGGTGTTAATTACAAGCTTTGAATTAAAAATTCTGTTTATTGCTAGCCTTTCCAGTCAAGTTTATCATTAAAATATAGCTTATTAATTGATTTATTAGGACAATGATTATAAATAAAAATGTTTTTAAAATTCCAATTGCGTGTTTGTTTACATTCGATCCTGTAGTCAGCAATCATAGTTAAGGTTTGATTTGAGAATGAAAAAAATTAGTTTTTGTACATTGAGCAAAATGCTTTTAACTTAAATCTTTCTTTTTTTATCAATAAGTATTGTACTTGTTGTATCGAAATTATAAAATATTTATCACATTTCATTTTATTTTTAGAATGACAAGTTTACTGTTTGTGGAGATATTCATGGCCAGTTTTATGACTTAATGAATATTTTTGAAATGAATGGTTTGCCATCAGAAACAAATCCTTATGTATCCTTGAAACATTTATTACAATAGTAGTTATAGTCTTAGTTTAAATATGAATTAACCATCTAAACAGATGGTTAATTCATATTTAAACTATTCTATTCTTATTCAGAAATATATATTTTAGAAGTAATAAAAACGATTAATTGGAATTATAAATGTTATTCATTTAAGATATAATCATAAATAAAAAGAGTTGCAGTTAATTTAAATTTATAGTTTATTTAATTACAAGAGCTATATTAGGGTAACATAGCTTTTGTAATTTATTGATTACAAAAACCACAAAAGTTCTTTATGTTTAAAACATTTGAGATTAATCAAAAGTTATGCCATTTTTATTATTTTGTGATTTTTTTTTCTTTTACATGTGGGTAACTTTGTATGTTCAAAATAGAATTGTTAAAAACAGTATAAATCTTTCACTGCTCTTTATTTCAGCATAAAGAATATCTATTTTTAAAAACTCAAGATACTGTGTTTTCCTTAATTTTATTAAGTTATTCAATGGTGATTTTGTAGATAGAGGCTCATTTTCTGTTGAATGCATTTTCACTTTATTTGGTTTTAAACTATTGTTTCCAAATCATTTCTTTATGTCACGAGGTAAGATGCCTTTGTAAAAGTCTGCATTATCATATTTACTGAATTTTAGTTTTTTATTTATTAAGAATTTTTTTTTTTTTTTAGGCAATCACGAGAGTCAAACTATGAATCAGATGTATGGCTTTGAGGGAGAAGTAAAGGCTAAATATCCTTTTTATTATTCATTCTGTTTTGAAAAAATAAAATAGATATAAGTACAGTAGGCTTCCAAGTTTTGACTATCCTGTCTAATGTGGTTAAAAAGTAGTTTGAATGACAAAATATTTTGATAAGACAAAGTTCCACTTCCTGTGCACTCTCCTTAATAATTAAAGATGTATGTTACGCATTTTAAGATAATTGATTAATGCAAAAGTACTCAATGTTTGTTAATTAACTGCACAAACATGAAAGTTTATGATTAGGAGGAGTCGAAATGTGGGATACCCTCTTTAGCATTCCTCATTTTTGCCTTCTCTAACTTCAATGACATGTTTTACAAATGGTTAGTTTTATTGGACCAGAGTATTGGGAGACTATTTCACTTAAGAAGTGAAAATAGTCTTGCATTGATACATTTATGATTATTATTAAAAATTTTTACAAGACTCTTAGGTTCTTTTAATTTATACTTAAAAAAATCAAATATACACCCTTAATATATATTTTACAAATTTTGTTTAAAAAAAAGTGCATAAGCAATTTGCTTTTTTTACACCATTTTTAATACTTGTTAGAGTATAAGTTAAGGGCAGTGATTATGAGACAAGTTGTAAGAAGTCAATTAAATGCTTGGTGATAGTAAGTTCTCAAGAAATTTATTTGCATTAATATTTAATTTTGTTCAAACATTTAACTTTTATTTCCTAATACTCAGATTCACAGTTTCATTTATTTTGATTAGCACGTCTTGATTTTAACAAAACTAGTTAAGTAACTGTCATTTAATGATAAAGGAAAACAAATAAACATTTTTCTATGTATTTATTGTATTCAAAATTAAGATTAAAAGAAATTTATAATAAATTTGTGTTATTTTGCTTCTTCATTAATTCTTATTAGAAGTATGTATAATCTCTTCAAATTAAAATTAGTAATAGAAACAGATGAATTTAGGTATTATAAAAAAAAAACTAATAATTACAGATGCACTAGAACTCTGGTTTTACATTGTACGTTCTCAGACTTTTCTTGTTAGTTGCCAAATATGTTTGACTATGAAATTTTTTTCTGTGCGCGTGCAGTTTGAAGGAACTAATTTTAATACTTGTATCTTGCTTTTTTCTTAACAATGTTTTTTCAAATTTAAAAGCAGTAATTTCCTTATTAATTTTTAATTGCTCCAAAAATTTTGTTTTCTTTTATTGAATATTTTTAGAAATAGCAACAACAACAACAAAAAAAAAAAATGCCAAGACAAAAAAAAAGTTTTTTATAAATATGTCCATGTCTTCATTAATAATTACGAAACTAGACTTACGAAGTTGTATACAGCTATTGCTAATAACAATCAAAGTAATTGATACAAACTTCCAGCCTATTGCTTGATTTTTCTGGCCTTGGGAGTCCAAAAATACTTGTTTTCTTTCATAATTTATAGTCAGTCTCTCAAACATTTGATTTTTTTAAACCATATTGTAAAGTATAAAAAATCGCATGAACTAATCACCTGGAAAGTTACGCTTGAGAATTGTAAGAAACTGAAAGTGTCTCTTCTATTATTGTAGGATGCTGTATTTCGAAAGCAAAAGAAAAAATTGTTCAGGAAGCTCTGAAGTTCATTTCTATGGTGTCGACTGAAATGCGGTATGATTAGATTTAATCAAACTTCTTGGGGTTATTTACTTTTCAGTACCTAACAAGAACATTCACCTTTCCGAATAAAGTTGCATGTCTGAAGATCCTCCGAAGTCGACGCATATATCCGTTTCTCCACTCATACTATTACTTTTCAATATCTGATTTATTCTCTGTCCCCGATGAGAGCGATGAAGATGAGTAATAAATTTTGGATGATAAACCCACAACTGATCAAGAGTTAGAAAGCATGAAACTGAAAAAGTAAGCTTCACCTGGGTTATTGTTGAAATTGTATCTCAAAACAAAGAACATGTGAAGATAATACATTTTTTCTAGTAGTTCTTTACATAAGTGTCAATTTTTAAAGAATATACTTTATTATTAATTTTTTTTACCCCAATTTTACGTTAGACCTGCTTTGTGTGTTTATTTAACGATAGTCTGGCGAAATGCGTAAGATCGGAGTTTCACTGTATTTGAAATACTAATTTTCTTAGGTAGTTATGAGGAGAAGCTAAAATGGTCCATTCTTTTTATACTTTTCTCTGTTAACTTCCAGTATGCATATTCTATCTTAAAATTTTAAAATGTTTTTAAGGGTTCATTCATGACTTAAAAATCATACATTCTCTATATACACTCTATTTTCATTTTCAATTGGTAATGGATGCTATTTCATCTTTTTTAGACTTAGACAGTTTGATATGAAGTAGGCATTTATTTGATTTAACGAAAAGTTTTGCTTGGACTAAATAATTGTCAGTAAAAGATAGCGATTGAAAATGTAGTTATATACACAAATATATTTTTTATTGAAATATCTTTAACATAATCAAATATTCATCTCAAATGTCAGAACTCTTCACTGAAGTATATAACTGGTTGCCATTGTGCCATCTACTAAACAATAGAGTTTTGGTAAGTATTAACTATGCATTCAGTATTTCTGAAATATTAGATCTTAATCTTATTTGTATTTAAAATTAAATTTGGTTTTCTATGAGCCTGATTTTTAAAAAAAATTATAATAAACTGTGTTTTATTTATAACTAGCTGTACCCTGCGTGCGTTGCAACGCTTTCAGTTTGAATTTTAATTTTGTATTTAAGTGTGTAAATGAGATTTGCGATTATGATTTGAAATGAGAATTTTATTTAATGGTGAAAAAAACCAGTGATAGTCTCAACAGTTAATTCTCTAGGATATCGTTAGTGCATTTTCAAACAGACATGTATGGTGATGCACGCGGACCATGAAACATATTTTGGCTGATGATCTGAAAAAAGTTTGAATCAATGGCAACATCAGGTATTTCTGTTGATATGAGCTGGCCAATTTGTCATGGTGTGATTTTTTCAATAAGCCAAATCATGTGGCAATTCTCTTTCTTTTTTTTCTTTTTTTTTTCTTCTTTTTTTTTTTGCCATTACATAAAATACATCAAACACCGTGTCTCTCCAAAAACATGAAGCTTCGCAATAAAACCAAGCATAGAGCTTAATATTTGTTTTAACTCACGTGCGGTAATGCATCATCAAGATCTGATGATGTTTGCCTAGTATACAAAAGATCTTTAATTTTAGCTCAAGCATGTGAATGTAATAAATGACTCTGGCTGCTCATATGCGCACAGATACTTGTAGCACCGAATGAAGTCATTTGGAAACAGGAATGTACCGGCATTTTTACGCCAAGAAAAGTTTCTACTATCTTGCTTGACCAACACCTCCTAGAAAGAGTAGGCCTCAGCACGGGTTACCAAAAATATCCTTTAGTAGTCCAAACGTAATGACATATTTCGTATTTTCAACCACTGCGCAGCTTAGTACCCCGAACGTAGATACATTTTTCTTATTTTTCAACAACTGCGCAGTTAACTTCGTCATATCGGACTACTAAATTTATCCGTGCTGAGGCCTTCCTTCTTCTAGGAGGTGTTGGCTTGACCCGATAACAACGTTGATAATAGCTCGGCGGGCGACGTTAAATCGGGTAGTTTCACTTTGCCTCCAGAAGAGCAAATTTCAGCTGTTTCATTCTTAAATTTTTGAGCACTACAAAACATACATAATTGATCCATTTTTCCGATGATGACGCTTAGGTGAAGACTATAGTTGGTTGTCGGTTCATAGTGAAATGTACTGAGATTCAAATCAGAGTATTGGCAGCGAAGTGCGTTCTTGATCGATTTTCCTTCCTGCATCCCGTTGCTCTGATGTTTCCGACGAACGGGCTAGAGTAGCGCGTAGTTGATTCGTTAACAGTCTTCTTTCCCGTTGCTCTGATGTTTCCAACGAACTGGCTTGAGTAGTGCGTAGTTGATTTGTTAACAGTTTTCTTTCCTGTTGCTCAGACGTTTTCAAGGAACGGGCTAAAGCATTGTGTTCTCGATTAGTTTCAAGTCATTTTTCCCGTTGCTCCAATGTTTCTGAAACACGGGTAGTTCTCTTTTTGCTTGCTTGAGATGTTGATTGACTAAGAGCGATTCGTTTAGGCGGCATATTTTTGCAAATATTCTCTCTCAAACAAAAAGAAATGTAAAAGTTGACAGTGGCCGCAAATTTGCTAAATCTAAAATTCACATATTTATTTTAAGTAATAAAAAAAGCAATAAAAATGAAATAATTTAAATAAAAAATATAATAATGATAAAATTTAAAACAAAAATAAATCTATTTTTTAAATGAAAGAAATAAAATGATTGGGAATTCGAAAACTTTGTAATAGCAAACAATCTAATAGTTTTCAAATGACAACAACTGTCAGCAATGAAACCTTCAAAAAATATATTTAATTGTGCTTACCTAAAATTGCATACTAAATATAAATAAGTTTTGAAAACGTGCAATTTGAATGAAATTTGCTTTCACCTTTATTTTTATTAAGCAGTTTTCACAATACTAAATCCGTGATACCACCAATAATTACGAAATCTATTCTCGTTGATTTTACGTGCTTGTGCTCACCTGACATGAAGAAACTTGCGAGAATTATAATTAAATATTAAAGTATATGTAATTTACTTTTCTAAAAGAATAGAGCTATAAGATAGAAAGTATCACTGTTGTTATCTTCAAGATATTTAAAAACTGAATCGTTTTTAGCAAAATTTAAAACAATGGCTAACTTTTAACCAATCAGAAAATTCCATTTCGACTTTCGCTGATATCGCTGGAACGGTTTGTCGCAGAATGTTCTAATGTCGACAGAAACCTTCCTCGTGCTTTGAACTATCTGTATGCCAAGTTTCATAGCTTTCTGTCGGATGGTTTAGGAGTCTATAGGGGACAGACAGACAGACACACATTCACTTTTATATATATAGATGTTGATAAGTAGCCTTACTTTAGTGACATACTTTTTTAAATTTTATTTAATTAAACATTTTATAACTCTTTACATAATTTTCTCGAAGTAGCACAAGTTGATATTTGAAACTTCAGTTTTATGTGTAATATAAAGGGTAAAATATTTCTATTTTATCACAAATAATGAATAACATACGATGCTTTTGTTTATTTTTTATTTATTTTTTTTTTATTTATTTTTTTGTAATAAACTTATATCACCATCAAGAATAATAAGAATTCCATGTCTTTCAAAAGTGATGCACCTATTTTTTTTTTTTTTTTGTTTTAGGTGTGGCAATAATAAATTATTTTAAGTCTTTATTGTTTCTATATAATAGTTTTTATTTGGTACCTTTTAAAATATGGAGAGTGAAAAGCTGCCTTCTCCCCACATTTTACTTTTTTACTATCGAAAAAGTAAAAATGCTTTTAAACTAAGAAAAAGTCCGATGTGTATGGAGAAGGTGTGTTGACAGAACATCGATGCCAAAACTGGTTTGCTAAGTTTCCATCAGGCAATTTAGATGAACATGCACTACGATCTGGGAGGCCTGTCAAAGCTGATGAAAATACAACGAAGTCAAGAATTGATGCAAATTGGCAAATAACAACTTCTGAGATTGCTGAGAGATTAAATTTATTGACATTATTGATCATTTGAAACACATAGGTTTCATTTCAATACTAGACACATGGTCTTATGGAGAGAAAAAAAAGGTGTTGCATTGATGTCAAAGATTTGCTACTCAAAATCAAGAAAATTATAAATTTTTGAAGTGTATCATCACCGGGGATAAAAAAAAATGGATTGTCTACAACAATGTTAAACACGAGAGATCATGGAGTAAGAATGAATCAACTCAAAACACTTTGAAAGCCAATATTCATCAAAAAAGAGTAATATAAATCTTTTTTTTTTTTTTTTTCTTCTATTGGACTACACAATGATCAATTCTAAAGTGTACAGCTGGACAAATTAAATTAAAGAGAAAAGGACAAAATTGTTCAATAGAAAAAAATGTAGTGTTCCACCTTGATTTTGCAAGACTTCTTACAAGTTTGATAATGGATGGGATATACTTCCACACCCAGCATATTCTCCAGATCTGACACCATCTGGTGATAATTTGTTCTGGTCTGTGCAAAATTTTTTAGATGGATGGTAAAACCTTCAGTTAGAATTAAAAAGTCACAAATCCCCCTTATCAGTTTTATCCAAAGAAGGACAAAACTTTTATGCATGTTAAACCAGAATAGACAATATTGAGTTCAATGAACACTTACTCACTATATGAAAATAATCTTTCATTTTTTTTCAATAAGAATGTTTATTGTTAGCATGTTATCGTTATCTTTTATAGATTTATAACTAACTTGATTATTATATGGAGTATTGTTGATTTATATTGTTAAGTCTTTTATTGTAGGTAATGCATGGTGGATTGTTCTCAGAGCCTGGAGTGACACTAGCTGACATTCGCAAAGTTGACAGAAATAGGCAACCTCCTGAAAAAGGTAATTCCCAACTGTGTTTTTATATTAGCAATTTTTTTAACACCTTTTGCACTTGTTTAAAATCTGTTTTGTTCAATTTGTTGCATGATTACAGGGCCTTCTTCACTAAAAGTTCAACTTTATTATTTTAATAATGTATATTTTTTTAACTTACATTTAAGAACTAAATTACAAGTCAAAAATCTAGATATCATAACAGTGAAGATTCACAGCTTGCAAACCTGTCCGTAAAGCTGCACGTGTAACCTTGATTTTGAACTGTGCATTTTGACTTTTGATAATTTTTCACTTAATCCATTTCTATAAAACATTTAGATTCTTAAAAGTAATTATATTCAAAAATATGCTGGTAATTTAACTTGATATTTAATTTAAATTTTATAAAATTTAAACACAATGTCCAATTTTTTTAATTATTTTTTACAGTTACTAATGTTATTTTCAAGTCTAGTTCCACTGGGCAATCTCTTGTTCTCGAAGTTTCTTTCAAAAGGGGAAATTTCTACTTTCAATTCTATCTGAAATCAAATTTAGCAAACTATCATGTAAATCAACTGCTTTATAATCTAAAGTTAAGTTATACTAAATGAATATGTTGTATAACATTTCATTGCAATAACTTTGAATATGATTATTAATAGTTATTAAAACTTTGGAACATGGTTGGGTTTTTGTCGTCAAAAACTGGTTTTTGACATGACAGTGGTAAAAAACCGTGTTTTTTCCGGTAAAAACCGTCAATAACCTACTGTTTTCTTTAATTTATGGCATATAGCGGACAATATATTATTTTCACCTAATTGCCTTTATAAATGAATGTTGTAAAAGATTGCTATTGATTTTGCAACTATATACATGTTTTCTTATAGGAGGATATACATTTATACAGAAACATTGTAATATACTTATTGAAAATAGTGATACTTACTTTTATCATTATAGCTTGATTTGCAAAGGATTCAAAATTTTGCACATCTTAATTGTTAGAAATAAACAAACAAACAAAAAAGCTTGGAACTAATCATAAATTCAAGAACTAGAAAGAAGAATTTAAAATTTGGCATTTCTTAAATATTAGAAATAAGCTAAACAAAACTTTCAAAACTTGTAACAAGTTTTGAAAGTTAGTAGTAACTACTAACAAACTCTTAAGTCAAGAATTACTGCTATTTTGTCAAGTTAAAAACTTTTATTCAGTTGAAAAAGCACATTAAACAAGACTTAATTACAAACAAAATTACATGTTCAGTAGTCGGGGTCACTGTGCCGAAGCATACGATAGCAAGTGACTAATTGTGCACGTTTTTCATTGCCCTGTCGATTTCTGAGCTTAGTATGGATGAGTCCAAAATTCGAGAAGATTCTTTCAATGAATGCGGAACTGGATGGGCAAGACATAAGCACTTAAATTAATTTACAAAATTCGCTTTCACTGCTACCCTTTGCTGCAAGAGACTCACATTTAGAAATACCTTTCCACCAGACATAAGCATTTAAATTTGGATTAGCAGCCTTGAAGTATGAAAAAGGGAATGGAATTAATTTTAAATTATCAGCAGTTAAACTCCAAAAAAAAAAAATAATAAATACAGTTTTACCAAAACTATGGGTTTTTGACATGATGGTAAAAACCGTCATGTGTCAAAAACTTGTCCGCCCTGCTTTGGAAACACCAATAGAATGGAGTCAATTTTTTTCTATCACAGAATTAAAGTAAATGTTTGTGTGTTCACATTAACAAACCACACATGACTCTCTGTACATAAAAGATTTTGCTGATCCTGTAGTTCAAATTTTTGTTATCTGATTAGCAGATCTGTGGTTTGTCTAAGAAAATAACTGCATGCTTGCTTATTTTTTCTCTTTCTAAGAATGATTTTCTCTTGTGGTAATGCAGGGGTGATCATGCTCCAGAAAAATTCCGGATTTTTCGCTAACAGTGATCCGGAACTTTCTGGAGATCGAAGGTCCAGACGTTTAAAAAAATCAATGATCACAGAAGTTTCCGGAAATCAAATTTTCAAAGGTGGAACTTAAAAACACAGTTTATTTTATTTGTTTGTAAGGGAGAGCCTGAGAGATACTTTATAAGCTCATATTCATGATTAATATTCATTTTTTATCAGTAAATAGTTATTATAATCATAAACTCAAGAAGGTAAGACATATTTGTAAATTTCAATTACTTCTGCAGGTCATCATAGGTATGTGTAAAATTTTAAATATATTTTAAGTAAACTAAGAAATATTGAGAAACAGGAGAAAAACCTTGTCTTAAACTCAAGAAATTTTCTGGAAATTTGACTTGAACTCACAATCACCCCTGGTAGTGAAAAGAGAAATGAAAAATTAATTGTTGGCAAAAATTATTTTAGATTTAGGCAAAGCTTGAAGAGAGCATGTTAAAAATGTAAAAAATATAATAATAATAAAATAAATAAAAGCAATTAAGTTTTGTTATCACTTTAAATTCACAAGTAAAATCTTGTGGAAAATTCAGAAGAATGTACAGCAATAGAACTGTTAAAAAATGAATTTAAGAAATCTACATATTTATGTAAATATTTTTATATATTGTTTTTACATCTTATACCTTCTTACAGGTGATATTTTATTTTTTTATTTGCTTTTAGAATAAGGGCACAATATATTTCAAGTGTGTGTATAACAGATTTTCATTTCAGGACTTATGTGTGAATTACTCTGGTCTGATCCTCAACCCCAACCTGGTATTTCACCTAGTAAAAGGGGTGTAGGAGTTCAATTCGGCCCAGATGTTACTAAAGAGTTCCTTGATAAAAATAAATTAGACTATATTATACGTAGTCATGAAGTTAAAGCTGAAGGATATGAAGTAACGCATAACGGAAAGTGCATTACTGTTTTTTCTGCACCTAATTACTGGTATAATATTTATTTTTTTACTCTCCTATTTATATTTTAATTTTTATGTGCAATAACTATCTTTTAGACATAAGATTATTTTATTTTACAATTGTTTATTAAATTGAACAATTTCAAATGTATAGCTGAACATAGTAATTGCATCAGTAATTTTGTGGACCTGAGTCCTTGTATCTAATCATATTTGAAATTGTTCTTTATGATATTTTTGTTTTGGAGGTTGTAATTCTTATTTTATATCAATAACAATCAAGGTTGGCAAGATTTTGCCGCAGGTGGAAAAAACCATGGTTTTTACCGGTAAAAACCGTCCTGGCAAAAACAGGTTTTTGCCAAGCAAAGCGGCAAAAGCCTATATTTTCCAAAATGAGAGGACAAAAACACATTTTTGATACAAAATTATTCCTAAAATTGGAATATATATACTATAAATGTGTATAATTATAAAAAAAGTTAACAAAATTATTATTCCATAATTAAATAATAATGTATTAATATATCATTTTAGTAGTTAAAAACATTATTGATTGGAAAATTAGTGATTATTCTCTTTTTTCCAGTGAAATGAACTTATTTTAAATTAATATAACTATAATTTAAAACATAAAATATCTATCAACGTGTGTAGTTAATTAAAATATACAAGTATCAATGCAATTTTTTAAAGTTGCCCAAATTCAATACTTTATTAATCATCACAGTACAATTTGTGCTGTCTCAACATAGCATAACAGAGCACTAGTTTTGAAACATTATTTTAGAGTCAACTTATTCCGAATTTTAGAATGTACAAATGAAAAATTCAGAAACACTCTTTCAATGGCAGTACTACTAGAAGGACACGAGTGTAAATGAGACATTAATTCCCAAAATTCACTGGAAATTTCACAAGAATTTAAATTGTGTGGTTTTGTTTGCATTTTGAAGTAATATTGAGAAATGAGGTGATAATCAAAATCTATCTAATAAAGCATCCATCTTAGCTTTCTTATGTCTCTCTTTAAATATAGTGTAAAAGTGATATGTAAAATAATACATACCAAAAGTTATTATGAAGATGTAAAAAAAAATACAATTTGTTAAAAAAACATTTATTTAAGGATTCTAAAATGAAAAGAGGTCAAAAACTTTCAATCCTTTAAAAATTATTACCCTTATATTAATTATTAATATTTTAAAAATAATTTTTTCATGTAATTTATCAAAATTATTATTCCTTATGATTAATTTAAATTTGCTTCAAGTATTTTGTAATAATATTTAATCAGCAATTTAAATAATTTGGTTTTTGCCGGTTTTTTACCAGGTTTTTGCCACTGTCCTGGCAAAAAAAAAAAAACTTTTTGCCGGCAAAAACTCCAACCCTGATAACAATATGTAATGTGTGTACATAGGGTCAGATGGGGGAAAGTGGTGGTAATCTAAAAAAATGCACTTTTTTCACAATAAATGTACATATTTTTACTTTTTTTTCAATTAATACATAATTGGAGTTTGTGACAAATATTTCTATTAAGATTTGTAAATCTAGCAACAAGTTTACTGCTGTTTATCTTCTTGTTTACATATATGTGCAGTTTGTTCTTAACACATCGTATTGATAAACTTTGTTCTTGATCCTTTCTCACTTGAAAAAATTAGTGTATTTTGATACATTTCAGTAGAAGAACTTCTTAGAAACAGATTCATGCATCAAGGTAAGAATTATTTTATTATTTCAATTTTTTATGATTTTTTTTCTGAGGTGGGGGAAAGTGGTGGTATAGTTAGGCTTAGCTCAATGTTGTATGATGATTCAATTTTAGACTGTAGATGTGATTAATTTTTGAAAATGGGCTGTAATAAAAGTATTAATCTAAAAAAATAGGCTTTATTTATAAATTTTAATCTTAATATGATAATGCAATTAAATTAAAAGTTATTTTTTACATATTTAATCATGATTTAGAATATTTTTTAATATCATTAGAATAAATTTAATTCTTTTTTTTTTTCAATTTTGATAATTTTAATGTGTGACTGTTCACTGACATGTAATTTTTTTTTCCAGCTTAAAGTATGCCTAGAAACTACATAAAAAAGACTAGTGGTCCTAAGTATACACAAAATGGTCTTCAGATGGCTATAGCAGAAGTTAAAAATGGAGCATCGATTTATTCTGCATCCAAGAAAAATGGTATTCCTGAACAAACTTTAAGGAGGTGGATTGTTAAAAGTCCATCACATCAAGGACCTGGCCGATCGCCTTTTCTTAGTCAGGAAGAAGAGAAATGCATCGTTGAAGCTGTGAAATTCCTGTCAAAATGTGGATTTCCATTCGACAGAAAAGATATTCTTAATGTTGTTGAAACATACTTGCTAAGCAATAAGGAGCTCAGCAATCTCTTTCCTAATGGAAAGCCAGGAATCGAATGGGTGAGAGGATTTGAAAAGAGATGGAAAGGAGAAATTGGGAAAAGAAAGCCAGAACTTTTAACGAAAGCCAGAGCTAAAGATATGTGCGAAGAAACAGCAAATGCTTTCTTTAACATATATGAAAATGTACTGCTTAGCAATGGTTTGCTTAAGGAGCCAGGAAGGATTTTCAATTTGGATGAAACAGGGTTGTCTACTGATCCCAGATCAAGCAAGATTTTTGTTCAGAAGGAAAGTCGAACAGCTTACTTAAAGTCTGCCGACTGTGGTAAGGCCATGTATACAGTATTATTTTGCATATCTGCTGCTGGTGAATATTTACCTCCTTTTGTTGTCTACAAAGGACAGAACTTATATCAATCCTGGATGACTGGAGGGCCACAAGGAACTCTTTACGGGTGCACAGAGTCTGGTTGGATGCAGGATTTTTTGTTTGAAACGTGGATGAAGTTTTTTATCGATTTCGTCAAAAACTTTAAAAAGCCGGTATTGTTAATATATGATGGCCATGGAAGTCACCTAACATATAATTCCATTAAGCTAGCCATGGATAATGGTATTATTTTACTATGCCTCCCACCTAATAGCAGCCATGCACTTCAACCACTAGATGTTGGAGTTTTTTCACCAATGAAAAATTCGTGGAGGGACGTATTAAAAACTTGGTAGCGAGAGAGCAGGTTGCAAAATGTTTCCAAAGCAACCTTTCCATTTCTTCTAAAGAAATTATTTGAAAAAATGAAGGCAACAAATGCTGTAAATGGATTTAGAGGGACTGGCCTTTATCCTCTCAATAGAAATGCCATTCAACATCGTATAATTCCTACAGAAAATAATCCAACAGTTGCAGCTACAAATAAGAGCTCGGCATCTTCTAAAGTTTCTGCACTACTAGATTCACCTATGAAAGATTTGAAAAAAGCAATTCTGTTGACAGTATCTCCCACACCATCTGCAAACACGGTTCTAGCTATGGATAACTCTAAGAAAAAAAGAAAAAGGGTGCAAAGCAAATCTGGGGAAATTTTAACTCAAGAGAATGTTTTAAAAAGATTAGCACTGGAAGAAGAAGACAGAAAGAAAAAATGCAATTTAGGCCAGGTTCCTAAACGAAAACACCAAAACAGGTCTGATATAAAAATAAAAAAAGTCACCAGTCCTACAACCCCTCTCGATACCAGAAAAATCAATCAAGGTTCATGGCTTGAGGTAAAATACAATTCCAAAAGAATTATGATGTGCTCATTTATCGGGCAAGTTGTTGAGAAAAATGGTGATCTATATCATGTTAAATATCTTACTAAGTCTAAATTGGGAAATTATTATACTTTCCCAGAATTAGATGATGAAGATAATGTGGAAGTTAGCAGCATTATTCGCATTTTAGATGAACCAAGATTTGACAGTCGTGGACATTATTTTTTTAATCAGTAATTATAATAAAAACTATGCAAGAAATTTTATGTAAATTGGATACTTTGAATATAGATTTGAATGTAAATCTCATAGCCTTTCCTTTATTTCACAGTTAAATTTTGAAGAAATAATAAATAAAAACATATTATACCCCCACTTTACCCCACCCTGGGGGAAAGTGGTGGTATCAAAACATGCCTATTTTAAAATGAATCTACAAGAAATTTTCTTGGCAAAACTTTATATAAACACAATATTTCTAACCTATATAAGTCTAATGTATATAATATCTACTAAAAACCTGATATCTAGTGCTTAAAACTTACTGTTATAAGGATTTTTTAAAAAAAACCTTGATTTTACCACCACTTTCCCCCACCTGACCCTAATACAGGGTAGAGTAAAAGAAAACTCAGACGAAGCTATTGCATCATAGAAGATTTCCTTTTTAATTTGTGAATTCATTTCTTTTTGTCTACCACTTTAATTATAAAATCTTTTAATATGTCTCTTAGTTTACGTTTTTTTTCTTTTAATAATGTTATGCAAAAGATGTGCTGTTTTAGAGTTGTGTTAGCAAGAAAAACAGCAGTGTAAAATTGTTTGTTTAATCTGTGCACAATCCTTGAATATGAAAGTCTAAAGCAGTGGTCCCCTACCTGCAGTACTGGTCTGTAGATCAAATTGTAGCAGGTCGCACAAGGAACATTGAATTATTTCCAATCTATTTACTGTGGTGTGTTTCTCTCGGGTTCGTACTTTCTATGGACAAGAGTTTAATCTGGGGCAGAGAAACGTTACTCAAAGCTGCACCAATACTGTTCATGTCACTGTATTTGGAGGTATGGTTAAATACTATTTAATTAAATTAAAGTAATAAACTTATTGGGCTGCGGTAAATTTTTCAAACATTGACGATAAAAAGCTTGGGGTGCACTGATCTAAGATAGTAACTTAGGCAGAAATAGGCTGGATCAGAGGTAGAAGACTTGTCATACATTGCTGAAAATTTCAATAAGCTTGAGCACCTATGTGTCACTGCAAAATGCTACAATTTTGAAACTGTTTTTTATTTATTAGTAAAAGTCTACTTTTATTTGTTACCTTTTGTTGATTCATTTATTATTATTTGTCCAGAGTTTTTTTTTTTTTTTTTTTTTTTTTTTTTTTTTTTGTAGCTCTCTTATTAGTTTAATCAAACATTTTTACAAGCATCTGTTTTAGCAATATTTTTGTTTATCACTTTTTTCTTTAGATTTTATTGTGGTGTTGAGCATTTAAAATGCGAAGGAGAATGTTATGTTAAATTAAGATATTGATGTGTGAGAAAAATAAATCTTTAATTTATTTCATATTTTAGTGATACAATGGGAAACAAAGGAGCCTTTATTACCCTAAAGGGAAAAGATATGAAGCCCAACTTTGTTACATACACTGCTGTTGTAAGTATTTTTGTTTTCTTTCTTTAAATTTTCATTTTTGTATTCATCTGTGTATTTCCAAAAATGTTCAAAGATATAAAAAATTCAATTTCAGAAAATAGGAGACAAAATATATAATAAATGTATGCCTTGCTGCATTCTGCTTTAATAACTGTGAAAAAGTGAAATTTACTCAAAATCCATTATTATATATTTGGTCTAAAAACTATTTTAGAAAATTTTGAAATACAGGTAAAATGTCCCCCAAGCTTTTTTATGTGAATGAAATAAATAATTTACTTCAAAAGTAAAAAAAAATTGGATAGGCTGGTTTTATTTTTTGTAGAAGCCAACATTATATGTGCAAACTATTTTTATATAATATTGAAGAGCTGCCATTGGCAACTAAAACTATTGTGAAGAGAAGGTGACAAGGATAACTCTTTTTTGCTAAAATATATTAAAAAACGACTATTTTGCAATCAGTTACGAAAAATGTCTACTTTTGTTACCGATTAACTATGAAAAAAGAAGAACGAATTCACATGTTTTTTTTTTTTTTTTTTGTTATTTAGTCCTATCTATCTACAATATGATTGCTAAACTTGTTTTTTTTTTTTTTTTTTTTTTTTTTTTTTTTTTTTTTTTTGATAATCTAACAATAAAAAGAAATTAAAATAAGCCATATTTCATGTATATTTAATTGTAAATAATTAAAATTAATGTTAATATGTTAATGTTAGATTAAGTAGTACAGATACAGTGCACAAAATAAAAAGGGTATCACATTGAATAACTTTATTTCTAATGATTACATTTTCACAGATTAATTGCCAATAATAATGATTTAACAAAGCAAAATCTAATATGCTAATTTTTTAATTATTAATTAAAATACAAAATCAGGCATAGAAATGTACTTCCCCTAAATAAACATACACTCTATTTAGTCATATTTAGTTTTTATCTTTGTGAAGTAGCCCCAATCTGGAAAATAAAGTCCCAATAGTTAAGAAAACAAAGCACTCAAAAGTTTGGATCCCTTCATATTGGTTTTTTTTTTTTTTTTTTTTCTTTGAATTTTTCAGATATTGGCTTCTTTTTTTTAAGTGATTTGAAAAATGCTTGCACAGAAATACTAATTTAGCGAATCAAGAGAGAGTTTTATATGTAAAAAAATAAATCTTAATAGTTTTTTTGTTTTATTTTTTTTTTTGTATTAATTTATTGAAAAATTTGAATGAAAAAATTTTAGCAGAATTGTTAGAATAATTTTGGAGAACTAGAGTTTTAAAAATATCACTTTTTAAAAAAAATTTCAGCTCAAAAATATTTAAATTGATTTTGCCTAAATAGTGTATTTTTCCTCTTAAAATTAGGTGTTTTAAAATAGTGTAATTTATTGCATCCAGTAATAAAAAAAATTTACAAAAAATAAATTTTTATTGAAAAATTTTGTTTGAATAAACAATTTTTTTAATTTGGTTTCAAGCAGCTTTAAAACTTCTTGCTATACAAAAGTTGCTGATTGATTTGTTTCCACTGCACGTACCATACCATTCAATTTTTTTTCTTTGATATATCTTGTTTTGTTTTTTTTAAACATCTGTATATCAAGCCATCTAATACATCTTTAACAGATTGAGTTTAATGCTTATGCGTATTTTAAGAATTATTATCACATATACTTTTGTATAAGCATCTATAATGTAAATGTATATATATTTGGATTATGTTATATTAAAATATGAATGATTGTAAAAATATGTTAAAAGGTGGGACTATTTTGGCAAATATTTTTATGCATCTGAAAACTATTTTTGAGACTATTTTTCATACTTGAACAGCTGAAGAGCAGCTATTTTTGGAGTTTTACCCCAGTAACAGCCCTGTAATTATAATTAATCATTTTCTTTGTCTTGTTTGATGTTTATATATATTTTTATTATTTCAGCCTCATCCAAACGTAAAACCCATGGCATATGCCAGCAGCCTGCTTGCTTTCATGTGACGTCGGTCATCTTAGATAATCATAGCCTCAGGAAATTCTGTTATGTAAATACAAACTCCTTTGTTGTTGTTTTCTCAGCATCTGTTTCATTGAATAACTCTGGAGATGTTTATATTTAGAATTATACTGTTTTAATAAATACTTGTATATAATAATTTTAATTTAAAGCAATCTGAGCGTTTCTATCTTTTTTTCTTTTTACACATTTGTTACATGCAACACATTATTAGCTTTAATTACTTGTTAAAGGTGATGTTAATAATAAAATTTCTAGAAATATTAGATATTTTAGCAAATTCCTAAGAATTTAGGATAATTAAATGAAAAACTTAGTTAGTGTAAGATTACTCTAATTCTTATCAACTTAAGCTTCCCTGTGTTAAGTTTAGATCCATAACTTACACAATGAAAATTTCACAACTTCTATTCAGTAGAATAATTGGACAATTAAATCAATTTTCATATGTATATTATCACTTTGCTAATAAATAATAAACTCAAGGTGTCCTTATCGAAGAAGGGAAGAGATTTTATCAATCTAAAAAAACAAGTAATGTAACAAAAATATTCTATAAGTTAGGATAAAATAAATTAATTTGAAATGGAATAACTTGAAGATCTAATATTTTTTGCAACAATTGAAAAAAAGTTTATTTTCAGCCTTAATATGAGAAAAAATAAAAGTCTTGGAAGCAAAAGATCCCAAGGTTTAATTGCTAATTAATTTGAAATTCTTGAAGTTTTGAGGATAAAAAAATAAGATTCCTAAAAGCATTCAAAAGGAATGCGCAAATAATGAATTAGACACCATAAAAACTAAAAATTTAGCATTTGAGAATGAATAATTCTCCTTTTTCTAGAGTATCCTATTTAAATGAATAGAGTTGGCTGGAATATAAAATAAATCTGAGGGGGAAAACTTATCCCACCCCCTCCCCCCGAGTATTTGTGACCTTCCTGAAGTTTAACTACGATATAGTTCAAAATGAGGCTTCCATCATCTACAGAAAGTGTTTCTGTCTTATAAAAACAGGAAATAAAAATGTTCAGTTTTTTTTTAAGCTTAGCACAATCATAATAGTTTTGAATTAAAATGCTGAGGTGTTCTTAAATTCATTAATATTGCAAGAATCGAAGTTGTTATTTAGTGATACAAATTATCATTTAATTCTAGATAGGGCCTTACTTGCTAATCTAGTTTTTCAATGAATACTTACATTCCAGCCTTACATTATGGATCTTGGAATTATCATCTACCCTTAATATTATTAAGTTAAGTAATTCATAATAATTATTAAGTTGCAAAACAAAAAAAATGGTACAGTATACTCTCTATATCTCGAATACCTTGTTATGTCAAAAAAATTATTCTCCGTGGCTTTACATATCTACATCATGTTAATTTGAATTCCTTTGTTGAAGAATTTCTTCTCAAAACCTGGTTATGTCTAATATTTTTCGAAAAAGAAAACAAATTTTTCGGAAAAATCACAATGTTAGTTTATTGTAGACCAATTTTTTTCTATTTAATGCATAATTATTTTTGTCTTACTTTTAAAAATAAAATTATCGTTACTGTATTTAGACTTATCGTCAATTATCATTACATATATATTTATTAGTAATTTTTATGTTTCATTACTCTACTTTTTTGCGTGCTATCTTAGAATATATCTTTCCACTTTTTAGAACATCTTTAGTTCTGAACTTGCCATTTCAGAAATTTTTTTAGCGTCTCTTCAACTTAGAGATATCGAGAGTATACTGTATTTCGAACTTGAGAATTACAGCATAAAATTTGGTTTGAGTACCTTAAAAATGATTCTCAAAAACAATATAATAAAACTGTATATAATGTACATCAAAAATTTGTGTTACATCTCAAAATCAGCAT
This sequence comes from Parasteatoda lunata, assembly GCA_949128135.1. Taxonomy (NCBI): domain Eukaryota; kingdom Metazoa; phylum Arthropoda; class Arachnida; order Araneae; family Theridiidae; genus Parasteatoda; species Parasteatoda lunata. The sequence goes on along the minus strand of OX421972.1, from coordinate 37,769,222 downwards.
GAAATTAAAGACCTCTCTTACTAAGTATATATCCAAATGTTAAAAGTTTCTAATCTCACTTACAACAGTTATTGTTTCAGTAACTTAGTTTTATAACAGAAAAAAATACGTTAGTGACTTTTTTTTAAATGATAAAATAAAAGGCCAATCACTTTTTGAATATTTTCAATAATTGTTAGGAATCATTTAGGTTAGATATCATTTTGCAATATGCCTTAATTCAGTTAGCAAAATTATTCACTCCCACTGTAGCTTGATTTTATAATGAATCTGCAGCCTTGTATTTTTTTATTGCACCTATATTTATTATCTATGGTCATTTAAAAGACTAAAATAACTGGCATGTTACAGATAAAAATTGTTTATTAGATGAAAGAATAATGAAATACATATATATATGTGTTGCTCCACTAAAAAAATTTCCATTCGTGTACTTAAATGCTTATGAAATGAACTGACAGGCATGCAGCATGAGTTTTTTCATAGGGTTGATGAATCAAATGATTCACTAATTGTTCATTCATGGAAAAAGATGTTTAAATCAAGATCTGTCTGAGCATTCAATCGGTTCGCCATCTTCACTTGAATCTGGGCAGACGCAAGATCTGCTTCCTTTTCCATCAGGCAAGCATAGGTATCTACATCCTCCATTGTCAACTGCACATGGACTACCCACTGAAAAATAATATGGTGAATATAATAGAATGAAGGATATAACAATAAAAGTAATAGAATATGTTCATAGTAGGAGGCAGTAGCTCATAGCACTGATTGAGCTAGGGGTAATGAGTTCAATCCTGATAGCCAACGAAACAACTGACGTGTATATGCAGTAAGGGGAATGTAAATCTGTTGTGGCTGAAAGTCTACTTATTGGTTGTGATGTGGAAGTTGGGTGAGATGGGTACCAGCCCTGGTGCTGACCAGGGCCAAATTTATGGGGCATTCCTACAATAATCTTTAAAAGATAGAGCTCTTAAAATGGGGGAAGGTGCTGTTCATGGTATGAATAGTGAAAACATTGTAACAGTAGGCATTCTTATTTATCAACGTACTAAAGAATTTTCAAGAAACTAGAATGGGTGATTAAAGAAGGGATTGTGTTTCGTAACAACTATACTGTCCCAATTGTTATTAAATTCTTGATTAATTAAACTAATTTCAAGATAGAGGTTAGTGGATTATTTTTCATTGTTAAAACTATAAAAATAAAGCCTACATTAAATAGTAATATCAAATAAAAAAAATTTTGTTATCAAATAAATGTATACTTTACTTCCATTCACTTTGAAGGTGAAAGCTTTTATCTGTTGATTACTGTATCTTAGAAAGTTTTGGAATAACTAAGACTTTACTATTAATTGTTTAAAGGATAAATCCCCATCTATAAATGAGGGAAATAATTCACTTCCTTGTCAACTATCGCTATCAAGCAATGCATCCAAGTTATTTTGTGCCGTCATTATTTGAGAAAAAGTGCTTCGTGCTTTTAAAATAAAGAAGAAGAAAAAGGATTATATGAGAAACTTTTAAGATATGGTTATGTATGAAAACTTTTCAATTAAGAACAAACTTAGGAAATCTTTTTTTAAACTAAATGTACCAGATACTGCCACACCTGTTATAACCGCTATGAAAAATGGAAGTTGATGTAATTTTAAATAATTAAAGGAAATGCTAGCGAAAATTGTGAAAAGGTTTTTAATTTTTATGTTAGCTGAAGAAAGTGAATAATTTTAGTATACAATGATGTAAACATAATTACCTGATGGACAGTATGAGGGTAAAGAGACTAATCCATACATTTTCCCACTACCTCCTGCAGGTACTTCTAGAGGCTCTGCTTCGCCTCCATTAACATCCACTCGGTGTAAGAATTTACTAGGAAAGAAAACATTTTTTGTTGTAAATAAGTCTTGGAATTGTTGAAATATCTATAGTGATTTTAAACTGCTTTGGTAAATTCCAGATAGCTCAGTAAAAACTGACTAAATATATGTGCATCAGTTACATTTACTATCTCACCATATCTGAAAATTGGGAAATGGGATGCTACATTTTATTTACCTTCCGTTTTAAGTTATGCTTGAATTATTTGCTTTACTCTTTTAAAATTGTAATCAATCGTGTTCTATCTGGGAAAGAAAAAAAAAAACATTACCAACGTAAGGCAACATTATCCAAACTGTGGGTCATCTCCATCCAGAAGAGCGAGAATCGATTTGCGGCAAGGTATTAAAAGTATGTATGTTTTCTACAAAAATGTGAAGAACTCAATAGTTTTCTATTTAAAAAGAATAAAATAAATAATGTATGTATTATTAAATATATCCATCTATCTATTTCATTGAAAAACTATATATTCCCGGTGGCGGTATATTATCCCACCCTAGCTTGTCTGATAAGTAAAACCCTGTTCGTAATGCTGTCTATATTTTATTACCTTTGCTTTTGCCATGAAATTATGTAGTATTTTAGTCTCTAACTAGGTGATGTGATAATTCTTTTAACTAAATCTATTAAAGTGCTTTCTTACCAATAGGATCTTTGTTACTAAAGGATTGGTCTTTATAGGAATCAAGCTTACCCTTACTTAATTTTATTCATTTTTGCATATTTTAGTCTTCATCGCATAATTTATATTGAAAACGTTGGGTTTGCATTGAAAGTTTATCCTATAACGACCTAAACTTTCGCATTGTCTAATGTTGTTTCTTTTCTTTTTTTTTTCGAAAAGATTAAAACTGGTAACACATTTTTTTTCTCAATTTATTTTGATAAAACAAGTAATATTAACAATATAAATTATGTTTTGATTTGAAATTATGGATTTTTAAGCCCTAAGTGACAGTCAAATAAGAAATTATCACCTTAGCTTTAGCACTAATTCTTTACCACTTTTAGAAAAAGGTACTTATTACTACAAAGTGTCGCTCTAACACGACGTCTGTAAAGGATGGGTTGAAAAAGAAAATTATTCTTACATTTCCCAATCTGTCCAATAGATATGGTTTTCATGGATTGCAATACCAAATGGATAAGCTGCTGGTGTGTATACTATTCTTCTGCTTTGGCCGTTTAATGCTATACACTCTATTCTTCCTAAGCCTGTAAATAACACAAGACAATAAAAATTGAGAGAGAGAAAATTCTTGTGAATCCTTTGGATAGATTCTAGTAGAGTGAGCAAAAAATAACACCCTGAAATAGCATTTTTTTCAAATGATTGGATTTTTGCGTACTTAATAATTTAAAAGATTTTCCAATCTTAATAATTTAAATGATTGGCCTCAAATATTCTAATTAATTAGTACTAGATATTAGTTAAATTACAGAATTAGGCCCCAAAACATACTTAACACACTTTTTTCCAACGAATTGGGATTTTTGATCATCAATAGTATCCAATCCCAAGAGAGCAGTCAAAAGTTTGTACCCAATAATAATTTTTTTTTCCTAATCTCTAAGACTAATAGCACAATTTAAAAATTCTTGCACTCATCCACTGAGGTCGTTTATCAGTCGGAATTTTTTTGAATCATAAAGCATACGAGTGTTTACATAATTTTAAACGATGTAATTTTATCGGTTGATTAGTTTCTGAGTTTTATAATTTAAAAAGATTTTTTTTAATTTTTTCACTTTTCATAAACTATTGGACCGATGAAGTTCAAGTTTTGTATTTTGTCATTAAAATGACATAATCTGAGATGATGTTAACAATGAATGACCAAAATTTCTTTGTTTGTTATTTAAAAAAAAATTAATAATTATTAAAAATATTTTTTTTCTCTGTGTAACCATCTTTTGGTTAACGAGTCTCATAAGTGTATGTTTATACAATTAAAGATGTGACGGAAAATGTGAAATTAACAGTTAGGATCCCAAACTTTCCATTGATTTCCTGGCAAACTATAGGAACCTTATTTTCTAGATTTCCTTTCCATTCTAAAAATGCATCGCAAGCTAACAATATATATATTTTTTCTTTCATGAAATAAGTTAAATTGTTTTGCTTTTTTTTCCTTTCAAATTTTATCTATGACAGCACACATCAAGCAATAGGTTCATAATGTAGACATTTTCACTTTCAAGGCAGACTCAAAATTACTGTTTTTTCTTCCAATTACCAGAAGAAAAATGATTTTTTTGATAATTAAATTAACAAATTAATTTTCTTACATTTAGCAAATATTTTGATTTCAATAGTTTTCTACATTTTTGAATTGCCGCTCAAAATTTGACGAAATCTTTTTTTTTTTTTTTTTTCAAGGAAATTTTCTGATTAATTTCACTACACTTAATTTTATTGCATACAGTATTGGAAAAATTTCGACCAGCAGTTAACTTATGGCGTCAGTTCTCGACATCGAAAAGGATATTTTAGATTGTACAGTTCAAAAGATAATTGTTTTGAGGTAATAAGAAAGAAAATAGTCTTTGTATTAAAAATTTAAACTTTAATAAATGCATAAAAACTGGGAAAAGATCTTTACAATGGGGGAATAAAAAGGCTTTTTAAATATTCTCAAAACTTTTCGGAACTTCCCGCCAACCTTTTTTGGCAAAAGAAGTTTCTTTCAATTCAGCAATCGCTTCAAGTTTAATAGAAAAATGCATGAAAATGAAGCTAACACTGTATGCAGAATAAATAATTTTCTCAACTTTATTTGAATGTTAGGAAAAGTTCAATAAACTAACTTATTAGCATTAAACTATTACATTTTTTTAAAACTTCCAGGAATACGAGATATATAAGGAGAAAACATTCTCTAAATATTTTTTAATATTACGCATTTCGCTTCAAAGAGAACGAATGTCTGATGTGTCTAGCCGATGTATGTGATGTTTACAATCCAGGAACTAATGTAGGGATCCTTTAAATCTATGTTACAATCAAAACTGACGTTACCAGATTCAGTTCTGAAAGAGGTTCGTGGATTTGAGTGATGTCCTATTACAGTTACACACTATCAAAACAGATATTTCTCACACGCAGGTCGTCGGGTTACCATAGCAGGGGAGCAATCCCCTCTGCGGAGGATCAAAATTGCGATGACATGTCTTCGGATTATCCTCAGGCATGTTACCGTCGCCAATAGCTCATTTTGAAGCCCTAGTATGACGTAAATAAAATACCTATTTAACATAATCACAGTAAACAATCAGAATTAGGTTTACTGTGACAGTAAGCAATCTAGTTAATGATGACATTCCGACATATTTGTTAAATATTATTTTCTCACATATAAATGAGACATGCACTGATGGTGAGTGTTCAATTTTTCTTCCAACAAAGCGGTTATTAATGCATGCAGAATGTCGACATTTGCCAGTGAACGTAAGAAATTATTCTTTAGATTCACCGAAGTGGCTGCATTAATACGGTGTCATTCACTCGAGAATGTTGATATTTAAGAATTTCGGTCTTTCACCGTTAACTCATTTAGCACTGTTATTTGAGGGCTCCGTCGTGATATGAAATGATGCTATTTCGCGAATTATATGCTATTTTTATGTCTGTCTGCAACTGGTACTCATGACTGTTAGGTCAAGTTTAGCCTATCTAATGCCAGCGGTGTCTACGCTTATTTTGAAAATGGCGCAACGCGTCAATATGTAGAAAAATCTCAGTTTTGTAAAAATTAAATGCGTTTGTAATCTAATTTTTTTAATATTTAAAAACTTAATATAAATGTTTTATTATTTGGACTTATAAAAATTGGTAAAAACTGAGTATAAGGCGGTGATTTTGATAATTTTTATCTGGTAGGAAAGTGTAGCAAAATTAGCGATTTTTAAAAAAGTTTAATAATTTTTAAAACATTTTAAGTTGTCTGTTCTAAAGCCCAGATAATTCTTCACGTCAAGATTATATATATAATTTAAAATCAAAGCATTGCTTCAAGTGTAAGACACTTAAACTATGGTTTTTATTTATTTATTTTTATATTTTCCTTGGCGACAGAGCTTCGAAAAACAGCGTTAAGCTTGTATATGTTGATAGTTTTTGTTTTACTATTTGTCGTTGCGTTACATATATACACTTAAAAAGTTAAAGGTTCAAACCTGAATCAGTCCAGCATAAATTATTTCGGTCAAAATCAATAACGATCATATTAGGGAGACCGAGGTTGTCGTTCACTAAATCTGATCTTCCTGTACCGTCCATGTTAGCCATTTCAATTTTTGGTGAATTTCTACTCCAATCAGTCCAGTACATTTTCCTGTTAAAAAGTAAAAATTATCCTTGTTTTAATAAATAGCTTATACAGAAGTAATAACTTCGTTTAAGCTTAAAATACAGTCGGTCGTAAATAAACTGCTGTTTGTAGAAAATGCAACACCATGAAAGAATCATCAGAATCAAATGAAATTTAATGCAGAAACGACTTGTACTGATACAAATAAATGATGAAATTTTCAAAACAAAAGAAACAAATTAAGCGTCCGAAATCAGTATTTGGTGCAGCCACCACGCGCTGCAATAAGTGCTGCTATACGACGTGGCATGGAGTCAAACAGATGTTGAATATCTGCTTGAGGAAGAGAATTCCATATCGCTTGTATGCGCAACCAAAGTTCGTCTTTGGAAACTGCAGGACGCGGATCACGAGTGAGACGCCGACCAACCATATCCCACACGTGCTCAATAGGCAACATATCCGGCGAATAAGCAGGCCAAGGAAGAAGTTGCATGCGTTGTGCTGAACAGAAGTCTCTAACAGTCCGCGCAACATGTGGGCGTGCATTATCCTGCTGAAAGATAGCTCCAGGGATGCCTTGAAGGAAAGGAACGACTTCGGGCTGTAGCACTTCACGGACGTATCTGTTGCTATTGAGATTACCCTCAATTCGTATCAAATTGGATCGTCCATGATACGAAATCGCACCCCAGACCATAACTCCGGGTGTTCGACCACTATGTCGTTCAATAATACACTCAGGAAGGCAGCGTTGACCGGCATAACGTCTAACACGAACACGGCCATCATGGGTCCACAAATTGAAGCGTGATTCATCTGAAAAGACAACTTGGTGCCAATCAGCTCGCCAGTCTCTGTGCTCAAGAGCCCACTGCCGACGCAGCCGTCGATGATCCGCCGTGAGGGGAATCCTGTATAATGGCACCCTTGCACGCAATCCACGGCGCAGCAGACGACGACGAATTGACGAAGCCGACAATTGTACACCTGTAGCAGTAGACCAATGTGCTGCCAGCTGCCTGGAGGAAGCTGTGCGATCATTCACCGCCATGCGGAGCAGGTGTCGATCATCGCGCTCTGACGTCACCTTCTGTCGTCCAGTGCCTGTTTTTCGAGTTGTTCGGTGCTCGTCGGTCCACTGCTTCCAAACTCGCATCACTGTGGAACTGTTCCGCTGCATACGAGCTGCTATTGCGCGATAGGAAAATCCTCCTTCTCGAAGGCCGATTATCCTCCCTCGTTCAAACTCCGTAAGTTGCTTGAATTTCTTATTCTTCCGTCGTGGAGGCATACTCAGGTCTCACTAAACGTTTGCCACTAACAAATAATCATAGACTATTTTCAACGTCCCGCTACAGCACTTTATTTATACGCTTTCAGCATCAATTCAGAGGGCGCTGCGCGCGCCACGCACGCGCGATGGCTCTGAAACTTTATTAATTTGCATAATATCCTATAATTGACATTTGCTGCGAATTTCATTTGATTCTGATGATTCCTTCATGGTGTTGCATTTTCTACAAACAGCAGTTTATGTTGGTTTTCTGAATCATACATTTTGATTTAATAAAATACGATACACGCTTATAATGTTTTTTTTTTTTTTTTTTGTAGTGACAATAATAGCAAGAAAAAGAGCAAGTTAAAAAACAAAGGAAAAGATTACAATAGCAATATTATATTGAATTTTCTTTGATTAATCAATTTCACGGAGAAAAAAAGGGAGTTATCTAATGAGCTCCCAAACACTATTGCTGAGATAATCAACCTAATCCTTACCTTACACTGTTGAGAAATATAATCTCCTATAGTCACCTCAGCAGAAGGGTAATGTATAAGCATTTTATTGTTAAAAAATATACTGAAGGGTAGCAAATGTGCACAAAGAAAACAAATTCTGGTAAAATTACTGCACTCTATGTTAATAGCATTTAAAAAACATTATTTTGATAATAAAAACCAAAAAATATAGACATCATTTATTTTGTAACTTTTTCGTTCATATTGCAATGCTTTATCGGAAATTCTGGCTTTCAAAATTATTTTTCTTATTACCGCACTTTTAATAAAAAAATACATAACTGAAAAGTAAATTTAACCGAATAAATGATTTTTATGCCATGCTTTAAGGTATCTTGATAAAATTACCAAATTTTATCATTGATTTAAAAACCATATATTTTTGGCGTTCTCAGAACTCAGATTCAGAAACTCAGTAAATTTTACCATACTTTGGTACTTTTGACCTTTTTTTTTTTCTCAGTGTGTGTAAAAAGCTTACCTATCGCTACTTAACGCATTGACTAAATTTCTTTTTAAGGGTAAAATTCTTTTCAGAACAAAAATATGTGATTTTCATTGAAAAAGTGTCAATTTAATTCTATTACATCATTTAAACATTTCTGTTTTAATCCTTTTTTTGTACGCATCTTATTTTAGAACTAATTTTACAAATATGTGTGATGTACCTACCCTAATCCTGGATGTATTGCTATGCCTCTCGGATTGCTTAAATCTTCAGAAATCAACACTTTTCTAAATCTGTTTGTTAAGCCAGCAACTTCAATCGTATCCTTTCCTGAATCAGTCCAGTATAAATTTCTACCCAGCCAATCGATTGCAACACCCTCCGGAGATAACATATCTGAAATATAAATTCATATTTTAACCAGATGATAAATACTTTATTTCACTAAGTAATCACTTCAGTAATTACTATGTCTTTCAAAAACGATGCCAAGTTTAAAGCTATTAAATTTGGATTTTATATTTTTGTGCAAATATATTTCTGATAATCTAACAAATTTTTTTTAGTTACTATTAGACTGTTTTTTTATAATTAAAAATTACTTAAATATATTTTTGCTTGTAGTTAGAATGTCAGAAAAAGAAATATATATATATATATATATATATATATATAAAGGACACCACCACAAAGAAATTTCCAGAATATCTACACCTAAATATTCATTTATTTTTAACCTATCAGATTTGTTATAAAAGTTTTTCTACTTTCAACAATAATATATTGGAGTTACAAATTGAATTACAGATTTTACAATTACAAAAAATTTGAATTAAATAATTTTAATCTAAATGTTTCGGTTTTTGTATTGTTAAAATTAAACAGGGAAGTTTCCACTTAATTAATATTTCCACTTAATAATTATTAAATCCCCTTAAGTAGTAACAACATTATTAGTATTGGCACATAGATAAGCTATGTGTCAGTACGTATTTTCTTTTCAATTGATTAGTAGTTGTTACTTTTATTATCATATGAATTTTATTAAAAATTTTAATATTTTCACTTACCATCCGAGATAACCATTGTAACTTCTGAACCGTTGTAATTAGCTTTTCGAATTACTTTTAAAGAAGCATCAGCCCAGTATATTTGCCCTAGCTTACAATCAGTGGCTAATCCAACAGGTGTTTGATGAGGCTCCATCAAAAGCAGTTGTCCCGGATTGCTCTTGGTTGGTACGGATGGTACTCGGAGAAGAGACATACCATGAGCAAACACCAAATGCCCACCACTATGATGTGCTAAAGCTACAAAAAAAAAAAAACATTTGTATTAATAGCCATTCTATATCAAGTAGACTATTGTCACACCCATCTTAAACAATCCATCAAATCCAACTTAACTTAGGTCCTCTAATAAATTACCGATTTACACCAGTTTCGCGATGTCGGCATGCTGTTTTAAAACATTTTAGCTTCTTCAAAGATTGTAAAAACTAAATTTTATTACTTATAAGAGCAGGGTGTTCCATTGTGACACGCTCGTAGTTTATATGTTTAAAATATCCAAAGGGAAAAAAATGTACAGTATGCCAGAAACAAAAAAACGGACCAACTTTTGACTGAATTATTGGATCTTCATGGTTCTAGGACTCGATTTAAATGGTTCGAGGATGTGATCTCAAATATGCTAATTAATTAGTGCAGACGATATTTTAAGTTATGAAACCAGACACAAAAATGAAGTTTTTCTGAATAAACATACGATGGATTCAGATTTTTGACCACCAAAACATTAGCTGCAATCTGGAAAATATGGTCCCGGTAGTTTGGCCAGGAGAGCGGTCTATTAACCTTTACTTTTAGCACATTTCGCCATATCTCGAGAAATTTTTGAGCGAATAGAAAAAATTTTGCACACAATTATAAAACTTGTTTATCCAAAGATAATTCAATGCAAAAAATAAATAAATAAATTTTAATAAATATTTAATATTTTTTATTAATTTATTTAATAACAGTCGAAAAAAATTTAAATTGTATGCAATTTTTTATATCATTTTAAATTTTCTAGTTTTGCATGGTAAAATACAAAATTTGAGAGAAATAGTTTGAATAGTTCCTAAGAAATGAAATTTTAAAAAAGTCGTTTATTTAAAATTCGATTGAAGTCTGTCGAATCACTGTTGAGAAACACAGGAGGAAAAATATCAAAATCAGTTTGATTGTCTAATGAAACTTTGAAGTGTGTCCAAATGTCACTCTTCACCCCATTTTGTTTCCGCCAGCTATCGAGCACGCTTGAAAGTTTTCTATTCCGCCTACCGAAATAGCAATTAATTAAATTTCGGAAGCGCTTTCGGTTTTTCATCCGTTATTCATTCATTTTTGACCACTTATATGCAAACTTTTTTTGTTTTCATTTTTACTAGGTCTCTAAATATAGGTATTAAAGGTAATCCATGCGGAACATTTTGGATTTTAATAAAAAAATTTTTTATTATTTTTAATATAAATGTTTTTTTGTTTTTGTTTTTTTGAAAAATATTAAATTTTTATTGTGCAACAATATCGTGTTAACTGTCTATTACGTGAAATTTTGGATGCAAAATCTTTAATTATTGCTTAAGTTGAACAATATTTTTATTGCTATATTATTTTCATGAAACTGTTGCTACTATCGAAACTGAACAACTATCGAATCAAATGTTTAATTTCGTAGTTAATATAAGATTAATTTAGCAGGTTTAGCCATTTGCCAATTTTATCAAAATTGGCAATGGTGGATTTGGAATCACAGAACATCTTAATAAGTGGAAGATTTACACAAATTTATGACTCATAAAGAAATTTTATGCCTTACCAGTACAGGAGAAACCATCTCCGATAAATCCTTGTAAGCATCGACAATCATACTGTCCACTTGTGTGATTTGGAACACATTCTGCGTTTCGATCACATTGATAGCGATCTTCTACGCAAGATCTAACAGCTCGACAATAGTGACCATCTCCTTCATAACCAGATATACATTGGCATCTGTGAATAATAAAAATATACGATGCATTGGAATCTATAAATAATATAATTTGCAAGTAATGAATCTCCGTAAAGCTAGAGAAAAAGAATATTTACTCGAACTTGCATTATTTTATAGTTATAGTGTTTTTATAATATTTTCCGCCACTATGACGGTTGTTGGTTTCACGTATTTCGTAAGAAAAAAATTTTTTTTTGTAGAATATCTGTGTGTTTGTCTAGTTATTTTATTTTTCAGGAGGTAATTTTTACGATTGTTTATTTATTTATTTTTTTTTTTTTTTAAAGTATAGGTTTACGAAGTATTTTAATTTATTATGCCGTTATTACAAGTGATTTTTGAGTGAGCAAATGAAGCATATAAATAAAATCTGCACACCGGGTGAATAAGCGATTTAATCTAATAATTAATGGGGAATCAGTAAACGGTTAAATTAATGAAAACGCTAATTAAATTGTAAGTAAATTAAAAAAATAATAATATACAGCTGTAGACTATACAATATTTCTTTAATACTAAAATGGATGATAGAAATTAATGTTTCGCAAGTATTTCATAAGAAAAGGAAATTTTATGGGAAAAGTAAAAGTAGATTATTCTAAAAAAAAACACTAAAAATTAAAAAAAATAAGCTATTCTATTTTCAATGAGCAAAAATGCACATTATGCATAAAAATTGCCGATTTGAAGTGTAAAACTCTATAATTTACTGAAAACATAAAACAATCAACTATGAAATGAGAAAATAACAATAAGGAAGAATATCGGAAATACCTTTATACATTTTGAATTACAGAATCTAGAAAAATTACAAAACTAATGAAGTTTTGATAAAATTATAACAATAATTTTTTTATATATCCTTGTTTTTGCTTACATAAAAAATTTATTTCGAATTTGTTTCTCGCTATGACACAGTTATATATTTTGTGATAAAAATCACATACCTGTATCCTCGTGATAATGGATCATATAAGCATTCTGCTCTCACGTGACAGCTATTGATGATGTTACATGGTATGGCAGTTTTTTCACATCTATGTCCGTCTCCTTCATAACCTGGATTGCACTGGCACGTGTATCGTGAGTTAACGTCATCATAAATGCAACTTGCACTTTCGTGACACGTGTTTCGAACGTTGCACGATGCTTCAGGATCTGGGAAGCAAGTGCCTCTGCCACCCCTGCCTTTGTATCCGGGAGAACACTGGCACCTGTATCGTTGAGTAGCAGAGTCGTAGATGCACTGACCATTTGCATCACAGTTTTCAGCTGTATTACATTCGTCAATTGGATCACACGAAAAACCATCTCCTTCATATCCCTATCAAAAAGAAATTAAAAAAAAACATCCTTGAATTATCCCCCAACCTTATGGCAAAAATTGTATTTTCATTTCGGGTAGCATAGAAAGGGTGACTAATTAATTATTTTTCAAACTTAGTGGAAATATTAGCATGCCAACTTGTTTTCTTAAAGATTTAATAAAGGTATGCAAAAATTATACAAAAGATTATCATTTTTTAGCTTTTACTGAAAACTTTGATTTTTTTCTTCATTCTAGCTTTGTCCAGGCTCTCATATGCAACATTTCGTTTGTGTTGAAAGCTTAATGATCAGGTCAACCTTTTCGTTTAGTGTTAAAGAAAGTACATAAAAAATCTGCGCAAACACAGCTTGTTTCATTGGCGGTCATAAAATTTAAAATAAAACTTGAGAAGGTGAATTTATCCTTGGTTTGAAAACGCTCTCTAGTCTTGATTTGTGATTGATTATTCCTCCTCGATATAAAAGGGCTATTTATGCAAGCTCAATGCGAACCTCATAGCGCATAAACTAGCATAGTTAAAAATGTTTTTTTTTTTTTTTTTTTTTTTTTTTTGCTATTCATCTATAAACCTTGTTGGGCTTTGTAATAAAGGTTGTTGCTGACCTTACATTTATATTGCTATCTGGAATAGGAACAGGATATTGATTGAAAATATTGTTTAAAGAGCTAGAAAAAGGAGACAATAGTAACTTCCTTCATCAAGAAAACGCATCACATCACACTTTACTGCTGATTCACTAGCTTTAAACCAATGAAAGGGAGAGAACCATGTAATTTCTGAGTCTTGCTAAAAGGAAAATGTTGACGCCTTGGATAATATTTAGAAAGCAACTGCAGTGCAGCTGAAAACCCTATCGACAAAAGCTATAAAGCAAAGAATAATTCGGACGTAGCCATTTTGGTGAAAGTAGACTTTTCCAGGAAACCTTATAGGATTAGCCAGACTTTCGGTTTTTACCGAAACAACTGTAAAAGCCTGGTAAATACTAGGTTTTACTGGTAAAATATAGGATTTGCAAGAGTGGCTTGGTAACTACTATATTTTACCGACTAGTCTTGGTAAAAGGTAGAAATAGAATCATATTAAAGCATACTTCAGACCTTTACCCAGCCGCTGTGGTAAAAGTTACGTTTTACAAGTAATACGTAGGATTTACCAGACCTTCGGCTTTTACAGTAACACATATAAAAAGAGAGAAAGAATGAGAGTGAAGTAAAGATACCTCATTACAGCGACATATATATTTTCCAGAATATTCTTCTCTAATGCATTGAGCATGCGGTGAACATCGATTTATCTGGTCGCATGTAATTTCTTCCTCTCGATGACAATTTCTACCGTCTCCTCTGTACCCAGCATTGCATCTACAGTGATACCTGTTCGAATTGAAAAAATATAATTCGATATAATATTTTCAAAATAAAAGCTAATCGCTAAACTGAAATATCGATATCTGGAACCATAATATCGGTCAAATTTGTTGCCATTTTAATAAGGTGTTAAATTGATCTATGTTTCAACTAAAACTGAACTGTAATATCAGACAACCAAGCTTAAGAAGGATTAATTTTCAAAACAATATGATTTAACTTGAAATCTTATTTATATTGCATCAAATTTGAAAAATAATTTGATACAACACACTTTATAATTGTAAATGACTAGATTTCTCTGAAACGAGTAGTAGAAGCATTAATTAGTATGTGGTTAAAATGTACTAATTTTGCTACTGATTAGTACAAAACACCAAATTCTATTCTCAAGACCATTTTTCATTTCTATCTCTAAGAAAAATTTTTAAAAAGCCTCAAATTCAATTTAATAAGCCATTTTTGAGACCCTTTCATTTATTTTTTTTTTTCATGAAGACGAAACTCCTCTGAAATAGGTTATGTATTAACAATAATGTCGCTGCTTCCAATACAATGCTCAAAACATAAAATGAAAGGCTTTTTAATTCATCTCTTTTTTTAAAAAAAAAAAAGTTTAGACTCACCGGCCAGAACCCCCATGTAGAGGTTGTCCTTTGATATATTGTTCCATTATTAAGATACAAAAAACTTTAATAATGAAAATTTATAAATTTGAGAAGAGTTTTAAAGCGGCTGCTCCGTCTGAGCGCTAGCACTGTTCTGCGGTTAGAGTTGGTTTCTCTGTGTTGTGCGTGGATGTGTATTCCTACAATAATGTATATGTGAATTATTGTTTTTAATATTATTGCAAAAATCAAAGTTCTAGACACTTTTTTTCCACAAGGAGGCTCGCTTGCCAATATTCGTTGTTGTTGTCGTGAATGAGAATTTACTTCTTTTTCCTTTTTAAAAGACGATATTATAGTTGTAGACCTGTATTTCTTCCGACTTCCCTTACGTATCTCTATGTTAAGCAGATCGTGGGTTCGAATCCTTTGATATTGCGCTAACCATGGGAGATTTCTGTATTTATACTCTTTATGTAACGCAAATGTGGGTTAATACCATCGCATTGACGAATTTGTCCCAATGTTCGATCTAAGAGTTGCCTTGTTTCTAGAATGTGTTCCTAATTTCAAAACGTAAGTGTAGTACACAGACGTATAACCGCTAAACTATTATGAATCGGGAATTCATCGCTGGTAATAAAGAACAATTTAAACGATAACTATTTTATTACAAAGCTGATTTTGGCAAAATCACAAAAATCGATTTCCGCATAATGTCTGAAAGGCGATTACATGCAGATGCTATCATTTGTTTTTATTTTAACTTTTATACAAATATGCACGGATGCTGGGTAGTTGTTAGATCACCACAAGAACATTAATATAAATTACACATTTTATTCGGAACGTAGCCAATATAATGAATTTTACTACATCGTGTGTAATATTAACATGCAAATTGGTGAAAATGTATTTGTTACTTTAATTTAAATTGTGGCAGCAGTTGAATATTATGAAAGTATAATGATTCCAAATTATTTATAAAAAAATACTATATTTCTACTATGAAATCAATACCAAGTTATCTAAATAATTGTAATATCTTTTCTTCTTTTTCGAAAACATCGTTTTAATCATAATTGCTTATTGAATTTCTTTTATTAATTATAATTACTCTAAGGTCACCTTCTACATATAGCCTTGATTGAATTAATTTTTTTACATACTTTTAACGAAGTAATATCTTTTTTCAACCAATAAATATTATTCTATTAAAATTTTGTAGCATTCCTGTAGCAAAAAAGATTGAATACCTTATGTTATTATAGAGTTAAAAAATACTTATAGGCTGTGCGCGAAATGAAACTTTTATCTAATGGTTAGAAATACGGAATACCTTTGGTCCTGTTGGTCGTAAAGGCATTGTGCAAATGGATTGCAGTTGTTAACGACATCACAACTTGAGAAAGATTCTTCTGGTAGACAGACGTACCCGTCTCCCGAAAATCCTGGCTTACACGCGCAATAGTAAGCTTCACCCTCGGCATCATACAAGCAGCTTCCATCAGGACTGCAATTATCAGCAACATCACAACTGTCTTCAACACACACGATTCCATCACCTACAAAGGAGAAAATCTTAATTTTAAACGAAAATCCATATGGTCATTAATTACTTAGTAATAACATTGTACCATAATTCTAATTAATTATTGTAACAATAAACTTACTTTGGCATTAATAAATCAATTTTTGGCTCCGAATATGTATATCTAACTAGAATTTTTGTTTTAGACTAGTAAACCATACAGTCATAAATTACTAGTTAATAACATTTTATCATATTAATGATTAGTTATTGAAAACAAATATAATTCGTTATAATAATTAGTTATTGTATTTTTGAAGGTATAAATAATTTTCTGGTTCTGAGTAGGGATATCTACATAGAATACTTGTATTAAAGTTAAACTCGGTTATTAGACTGAAATATAGAAGATGGAACACAAGTAATTATTATACATAAAGTAGGACAAAAGAAGATAGAAAAACATATTTTCCGGTTGTTTTAAAAGTAAAGAGCAGCCAGTGCATGTTTTTGTGAGCCTACTATTCTTGGTTCAGACATCCTCCCCACCTTGATCTATCTCCAAGGGAATGACCAGTTGCAGAGGAGGTGACAAGATCTTGTCCCCGCGCTTCAAATGTACTGTTCTCACAACTCCATCTCGCCCAGGTATTAGCTTTAGAACAAGAGCTTTTAAATACCTTACTAATACTTGGGCGAAATGGAGTCGTGAGAACTTGTTTAAAACATTTACAGTGAATGCAAAATCAAGCTATGATAGATGTGTAAACGCATCTATCTCAGGCAGTTGCATTTTTATTGTAAATGGAATTGTCTTTAGTGGCAGAAGTTAGTTTTAATGTGAAAATTTATCATCTGAATTTAAAGTGATCACTGTCTAGAACAAACAACTGGAATATTTCCTTTCTTTTGGAAGGGCGTGCATTAATATCGGATTCGTCAAGACAGACTAGAGAGAAGAAATTCCATCATCTCCCATGAATCCATTGTTAATCGAAGAAACACGACTCGTAAGCTCAGTGCAGCAAATTTTTGTTTTGTTTTTAACTTGAGTAAAGGAATGGTACAGTCACCTTCTGCAACTGAAAATCGTGCTACCTTGCGTAGTTCTGTTCTAGAGGCATCCTTCTTAGAGTGACGCAACATTTATTTTAAATGTCTTTCGTCTGCGATGCACTCCTCTTTCTTCCTTTAACCATGAATGGGAGCACTTCTATTGCTATTGTATTTCTGACAAAAGCACACAAATTTTTCATTTGGACAACCTCCATGAATCAATTTTCTTTAAAAAAGCCATTTTATACGAAATAAGAATATCGTATAAAGAAAGGACGTTCGTGGCAAATTTGCCATCCATATGTTTCGTACCAATTTTATCCTGCTCATATTCCGAATAAACTTTACCTACTGAAATATTATGTAGTTGGATTTTGTATGAAGTGATTTTTGTGAATAACATGGTAACATAACTAGCAAAAATTATAGTTAATAAACGATAACGTTTCTACTTTTTTTTTTTTTTTTTTTTTTTTTTTTTTTTTTTTTTTTTGAATCATATAATAACATTTAGTTTTGAGTTCATGGAGAAACGAATTCTTCAGCTTCTTATAAACATGAAAGAAATTTTAGTTGTAAGAGAAATATAAAAACTTTAATTACCTGTGTAGCCTCGTCGGCAACGACAAGTGTGTTTATTTGTTTCCTCCTCGTAAATACACTCTGCTCTCAAATCACAATAACTTACACTTCTACAGTCACCACCATCAGAAACTTCACAGGTTTGGCCGTTCCCTGCATAGCCAACTCGACACCGACACTGAGGTCCTCTCAATGGTTCGTCAACACATTCCGCATTTGGGTTACAATTAATGTCGGAACAGGATCTTCTTCCTATAATATAGCCACAAAGTTATATACCAAGCATGATTACGTATTTTAAAAGCTAATTTCAGATCGTTTTGAACCAGAATTTTTTTTTCTTTTATTCTATACGTAAAATACAGTGCTTATCATGCCATTCTTAGCTGGATATACTTACGTTCACACGATACTCCATCTCCGTGATAACCTGCTTTGCATCTACACATGAAAGAACCTGGCAAATTAAGACAGTCAGCAAACACGTGACAGTTGTCTCGGCCTATAGCACATTCATCAATATCTACAAAATAAAAATATGTTATTTGAAGGACTTTAAAAATATGTAATTCAAACCTCATAATTCAACTTAAAGTTCAAAATTCATAGATAATACTCTTGCCTGGTTTAATAGAATAATTCAGTTTACAAAGATTATTATTGTGCTCGCATGTTTACTACTATTAAATATGCATGTTTATTAAAGTATATATTCAGTCTGGCTATTCATTAGATTTATTTTCTAGGTCGAAAGGTGCTAAATTAAATACTTAAGTAAGATGTATATTAGATTAAAATTAATATTAAGAGGTCCCTCGACTAACTTTTGCTTACACCCCCTTAATATAGATGGCTCGATTAGAATCGAGCCATGTCAGTGTGTTCTGAATCGGCATTTTAAAAATATATGCATTCGAATAATGTTTATCAATGATATTAGAAAGTATCTGTGCCTATCATGGGTCTATAAATAAGTAGCCATTGTTTAGACTTGTAATATTCATTCATATTAAAATATGTGCTATTTGTTTAAAAAATTTGATTATCTTATTTATTTATTGATCTTTTTTTCTCACGAAAATTGAAAGTTTACATACCAAAGCATGTTGGTCTTTCATCCCCTGCGTCTTGTTCATAAAGATACTGATAACCTTGATTGCAAGGACATCGGAAAGAATCACCTTCAACTACGCAATTGCTGTTTGGACCACACTGGTGACGTCCTTCTTTGCATGGATCTTCAACTAAAATTTTTAACGAAGACATTAATCTTACACACATTTGGTGATAGCGTGTATTATCTATTAATAATTATTTTGACACCTGTAAAAAACGCAAAACTTATTCATATTCTGTAGTTGGTAAAGCCTTCATAAGAAGCATTACGGTTTCAAACCTCCAGGACATGATTCTAGAAGTTCTTGTATGACCGCTATTATTTTCTACCACTCGATTAGGAGAAGGCCTTTGAATTCTCCCACCTTTTACGAACGGTTGTTTCACACCTTAATTCGGTGACATAACTCCTCTTGGAGTTTCTCAAGTAAATTCAGATTTGAGCTCTGTACAGGCCATTGATATGATGACAATTCATTGTCATCATATCAAATTAAGGTGGACCATGTTAAATAACACATCTAGCGTTGCCGTTTTAAACGAAATATGGATTAAACCAAAAAAACTTCATAACTTTGCTGCTCCAAGTTTGACTTTGTATATTAAACTTAATTTAACCTATAAAGTGTTCAGGAATAAATAGATATAATAATTGGTCTTCTACGCATTTTATAGCCCATTTATGATTAAGCATAAAATAAAAACTCTAAGCTCTCGTTGTTTACACTCTATCAGTTAAATTTGATAGTCAGCTCCCTCTTTTAAGAATAAAACCCAGTCCCAGAAATTGTAATGAACTTCAGCAAATTTAGTAGAGTTGACTGTTAAATTAAACGGTCAGCTCCTTTATTTCAGAACGAAATCTACCAAACATAAAAATACCTTCCTTGAAAAACAAATTTCACTGTAAGCAGCTTATATTAAATGTGAAACGTAAATGAAGAAAAAAATTACACAAAATTCATTTTTAACATTATTGTGTGTTTGTTTTTTCCGAAATTTTGTAGCACTATAAATTTTTGAGTTATTATTATTATAAATTCCACTCAAAATTATGTTGTTAGATTATTTTGTATTTTAATAATGATTACATTAAATGCATTTTTATTAATTGTTTCACACCTTAAAGCTTAAAGAAAATTACTTATTAAATACTAAAATGAAATTGAAATAAATTAATAACTTTTTTATTTGAATTCATACTAAACTTAAATTATTTCATAACCAAAACTGGACTTAAAATTTTGAATAATAAAAAGAAAAAAATACTTTTTTTATTAGTTGCATTTAAAACAACTTCTTTTTGCAGCAGCAAATATTCTCAATGCAACTTCTAAACTCAATGAAGATTTCAATATCAGACTACGGATGCAAAGGTCCTAGGTATGATTACAGTCAGGGAAAACGAAAATACCTCTTACAGTATAATGGTGATCACAGACAAATGGAGACGCAATTTTCTTTTTCCTTGACAGATGGCAGCACTGCACTACTTGGCTTCGTTCCACACTTCGTTTCCATCACAGACAAATGAAGACGCAATTTTCTTTTTCCTTGACAGTTGGCAGCACTGCACTACTTCGCTTCGTTCCACAATTTACCGTATTTCAATAAACACACTGTCTGAATCTCAAACAATATCAAAATTGGAACTAAAGACAACTTTTTCTATCATAAGTTCAGTGGCTATATATTTTACGAGAAAAAATGTACTGGCAGACGTGTATTTTCGTAATCATGACAGCTTTGCGGGAATACATATATTTTTACGGTCAGTTACCCGAACACTTTTTGCTTGTAACTGAGTTTTATCTAGCTATAATTGTTGAGAGGACTAATTATACATATTCCGAGATCAATTGTTTGAGTCTCACCTGATAGAGGAGATATCTTATTGGTCATAGCATATCGGACTATTTGTTCCTGAGCGTCGTATACAATAAAGTTCCTTGCCACTTTCAATCGAGTACTTGACATCGGAACTTCACATTCAGTGTAAGAAATGGTTTGGTCCAAGGTAAAGGGTACTTCAAGATTGTTTCCTTCTAATCTATAAGATCTCGATGAATGTGAGCGAATCTGCCCTGGAAAAAACATTATGTTTAGTGAAAATCATTGGCAGCAGAATTCAATTTTACTTGTAAAAAAAGAGAAAACTGCAGTTGAAACTAAGTAAAAATGGGCAAAATAATTGCATTTCAAATATTGCCTTTCAGAAATTTTGTTCTAATGAACAGAATTTTATGGTAATGCTTAAATTAAGAGGCCTCTTCATTCTTACCGGACACGGAGGGAGTTCATGTTTTTGATCATTGATATTTAGTGTTCACTTATAAACTGATAATTAGGTACTTGCAAATCGAGAAGAAGAATACCGCTGAAATTGCGAAAATGTGTCTAATCTCGTGGTTGCGCATAGAGCGTTAACAGTACAGCTATTATCACCCTGAATTAATTTTCGGATCAGATTTAATTGGATGCCTACCAAGGACGTCACGCGGTGTCGAACTTGTTTGTCTGTTGAATTGTGGTGCTTTGTTATCATTTTCCCAAACGGAAAGTCACTTACAGGTATTCAATTATAATTTACCCTACTCGACAGTGTCTTTTGAAACATGTAAAATGCGAAGTTTCCACCCGATCTATCAGAATCCGAAAAATATGATAACTTTGAATTTGAAGTTTTTTTTTTCGTTAAAATTTTGCTAATACAATTCTGCAATCAGAATTTTCAGAAAAATAGATTTGTCTTATACCTGTTCTGTCTTTGAAATTTTATAGGTATTCTTGGTAAAATGTATAGATGTTTTTGGAAGTTTTTCCTAAGCAAAAGTTAAAGCTAAAATTAGCTTAGCTTAAGGTAATGTAGTTAATAAACTTGCTAATTTTATTTCATTAGTTTAATTATTTTTTATAAATATATAAATACAGATTTTTATTAGAAGAAAAAAAAAAACATGAATTTAAGCTTTCTTTACCAATTATTGATTTTGGTCAACCAATATTTTTTTAAATGCTTTGAATTTTTGAAAATGCTTATGAAGCAAATTAATAATAAATTCTTCAATTAGTATTTTTTACTATAATTGTGATTTTAGATTTAAAAAACTGATAACTTTGAGGAATATTTTTTTGACGGATCTTTTATATTTTTATGTTCAATTCTGCATTCGGTTTCTTTTCAAGCCCCAGTTATCAACACCTCTGGGGGTATTGAAGTGGGGATTAATTTTTCTTTTGTTCACGTCAAAATTACGATCTGATGATAATTTAAGGGGTGTAACAATGGGTCTACCCTCTAAACCAGGCTCCAGACGTGTGTGGCTGAAGTCGTATTCTTGGTCATAGAAGGCGCAGCTGAAAAATAAGAAATGCACCCTATGCTTCAAATTCGCTTGGTTCCACCAAGCAGGCTTCGCTGATATTGGCGAGTCACATTTGAAACAACAACAACAAGCTCTAGTTTTTTTGAAATGGCATTTTTAGTCTATTTTTCGTTAAAATGTACAAGTTTAAAAACTTTATTTATAACAGGTGTACAATAAATGTTACTACAAACTTCTAGGGAAATAAGGACACATCATCAGGAGTAAAATTGCATAGAAACCCATGCCCGAAAATGTCGTCATAGGAGCGTTTCCCTATTATGAACTATTTCTACGTATGCTTTTAAACAGGTTATATTAGGAAAGCTCCCCTAGCCTCGAACGATGACATTTCCCGGCACGGCATGGGTTTGTATTCATTTTTAATTCTGATGATGTGCCCTAATTTCCCAAGAAATTCGTTTCAACATTAACACGATACCCTGTAATATCTAGCGCTTTTAACCTTGTACATTTCAACAAAAAATAGACTAAAACTTTAAAAAAAATAGACTCAATTAGAAACAATCTACTACTTTAAGAGTAAAAACTAATTTCAGATTTGAAATCTCCACACCTGAATTAGGCAAGATCAAGTATTTATATAGATGCAACAAAAAATGTGTATAACACACAACTTTTTTCTTTCTTTTAATAATGATGAAAATATGAAATAAGAAAAGTTGAATTCTTATAATTCATTAATGAGATAAAAACCTGGAGAAACTCTGGTGTATTCTTCTTCATAATCTGGAACTTCAATTTTGGAACCTACAGGAACAGATGGTACACTTCCTCTGAGTTTTACTTGAACTCTCATGTAGTTGAAAACATCGGGTCCCAAGAACGTTTCTTCAATATAAACGTGATGACCTGACTGAGGAAAGTCAACTTCAACAGTTCTGTTAAAAGCTCCACCTGTAGAAGAACAAAAATTTCCTTGATTATTATGCTTTTCATAGTAAAAACAGTAAAAGAATATAGTAAAAAATTAAATGTAATATATATTTTAAAATATAATAAGAAGGAAAAATAATGGCACTTTTGTCTGACCTAAAACGAAATCCGTACAGCAGCAGGAAATCACGTCTTTCATAAGTATCTTTGGCAATTTCGATCCAATTTACTTTGGAAAGTATATACTGTTTGTAAAAGATAGGTACTCTGTCAGACATTCGTCTGGGGCGATGACTATGGTAACGAGGTATGATTATAATAAGTAGGGGTGCGGTGTCCCTCTTTAGGACTGGTTTCGGCGAGAGAAAAGGAGACCTCTTCATCGAAGCTACCCTCCCTAAAATGCTCTCTTCTTGTTTACATAGCACCAGACTGCTGCAGACTTAGTGGCGGTCAGAGTACCTATCTTAGACAAACAGTAGTATAAGTTTCGTGTTTATTAGTTTGTTTTGTTGGAAAAGTGTCAAAATTTTAATGGCCGAAATTGCGACATTAATTTCGCTTATTCGCGATCGTAACGCTCGAATACGCCTTCTAGGGGAGAAGACCGGTTCCATGTATTGACTCTCCCCCTTTCCTCTCCTCTTCTTTTCAGTTGTATGCGAATGTACTACGATATTTTCCCATTCCATAATATTCTTCATATTCAATTGTCAAAAATATTTTCTAAAATTTCTACGACTCTTTCCATTCGAATTATGCTTAATGCAGTTTTTAATTCCATATAGTTTCTTAACTTTAAAGTTTTTAATCTATTTGAAAATCAAGAGAGAAACTATTGTACTTCGTTTTCAAACGCTTTAACTATTCGAAAAGTGGTTAAAAATCATATTGACAATAAATTGTGGGAGAAGTGGTCAGAAAATAGTTCGAAATTAAATTGTAATTAGGCAAAGTACTTCTGTTGAAATTTGAGCTCTCGTTAGTTGGAATTTTGGTAGACGATAAAGTCTATTTGGCGATAATGTGATGAAATTTTGCTAATAGCTGTCAAGAAATAATTTGAACTTAGATTAAAAACAATTTATTGGTTGTAAAAGAGACCTGAATCTCGAGGCTGAAAGAGATATTTCCGAAAGTGGTCCAAATTTTATTTGTAGGATTCTACCCTCACAAATACGAATGAGTTGTGTTTTTGAGAGGTAACATTGACTTTAACTATGTAGCATTAAATCCGTTTACAATAAGGAAATATGTAGTGATACCTGTTATTGTGAAACCGTTTGGAGCGCCACTTCTAGAAACTGCAAAAAGCCACCCCACGATTCCGCCAAGGGGAGTAAGCACTTGCAAATCTGAACCAATGCCTGGTGGTACACGACTTACGGCAGTATATGTCCTACCATCTTCTGTAACAATATAAGCATGAAGATCTGCTTCCTGTAGTGGTATATCATTAATCGTACCACTCACTTTTCCATTCATACGTTGAGGAGAATCTAAAATGCATCATTATAAAAAGACAGTTTTAGTTATCAACCAAAATTATTTTGTATCATTATGAATCTTGTGTCTTATTCTAGGTAACAATTGTTTCAATGTTTTACAGCTTTGTAGGGGAAATCTTAACTAATCATCCTTGATCCTGCTTCCTCATAAATAGTGTGGAAATTAAAACAAATAATGTGTAAGTCATAGTAAAATCATTATTGTAACTGCTAGGAATAGAAAGATCTTTTAAAGTTAAAGAATGATATATTTTCATAAAATTAAATTGTGGGCCATTAAAACTCTATTTGATAGAATATTCATGAGGAGTCAAGAACATTTAGCATAAAAGTCAAAATAATGACAATAAAGTAACTACTACGAAAAGTAAGCCGTTTATAATAAAACCAAATTAAGAATACTTTTAAAGTTAAAGTTTAATTACTTTCAGCATGGAATTAAAATTTGTCCAATAAAACTCTTCTAGTTAACGTAACGAAGCGGTGCCAAAAACACGCAGCATAAAAGTTAAAACCTTGAGATAACTACAAAAATTAGGAACTTTTAAAAGAAAACTAAGTTAAAAGTACTTTTAAAGTACCTAAAAAGTTAGTTTTTGAATGAAGTGAATATGTGGTAAAATAAAATTTTTAATTATTGCTTAAACTAAGTTTAATCTTGAAAAATAAGATGCTTTGTAATTCCAGATCTTACTTTTTAACATTTGGTTGACCTTTTCCTGAAAATAAATTACATTATCATTTATGTAAATTACATTAATGATACATAAGTTGTAAAATGTTTTAGTTAAAATAATAAAAATTACAATAACCAGAGAATATGCCTTTTTCATGTATTATCTTTAAAGAATAGTTTTACAATTGTTTTGGTATCACATAATTTAATTCATCAAATAGTTTGAATTTAGTTGGAAAATTTAAAATATTGTGAAATTTATTATGAAGGGCTTGTGAAAAAATAATGATAAGCAACTTTTTCAAATTATTTTTCTATTAAAAACACAGCGTTTCTCACGTAGCTCTCTGCATTGTTTCTCTGTAAGTTCTCTGAAAAATACTTATTTTGTATCGAGAAATTTTAGAATCCATCTCGAACAAACTTTAGATGCCATCTCGTAAAATTTTGGAATACCTGGCAGAAAACAATGTTAAAGAAAAGTTTTATATAAAAATAGCGCAGTAAAAAGTGGCTTATTATTGTATTTTGCCAAAGCCTTTATAAATAGGTTTTTATATACTATGCAGTTCATTAATCTACTTAAAGAAAAAGGCCCTTTCTTAGGAAATCACACTGAAGGTCGATTAATTGAGTTTAAACCTACTTTTTTCAACACAATTTCTACCATTTCCAAAAAAGTTTTCTTTACAGATGCAACAAAACCCGCTTTTGTCTGGATTATCGACGCAAGTCGAATGAGGTGGACAGGGCAGCAATGTGTCAGCGCATGTTGATGTTGAATGTCCATCTTGTTTACCATCCCCTCCTTCCTGAGAATCCATGTCTGGTGGAAGGACATTTCCTTCCGATCCTACGACTTGTCCGATGTGGAACAGCCAAATGCCTGCTTTTCTTGCATTGGACATTCTAAATATACGTAATCAAAATACCAATATCAATAATCAAGACAGATATACAACGTGTATTTTTCAGTTAATAAACATCTGTTAAGAAAATTCTCGGTTAATTGAGACATTTTTAGTTTTTAATTTTAAAATTTTTTTTTAAATTTCTTTTTTTACTCATATCATCTGTGACGAATGATGTGACTACTTAAACTGCCTGACTAATAATGAAATTTAATGTTAAACTTAAAAAAATAGATTCACGGAATTGTTCCAATTACGCTAACTTAACTGATCCAAAGAACTAACTTGAAGAACTTTTTAGAACTGACTAACTTTGAAACTAACTTAATTTACTGTGTAATTGCAAATTGCTCACTTTTGTAGATATTGCTAGTTAAAATGCACCTTTTATTAAAACATGACCGGCTGGGCCCTATATTATTTATTCCAACATTCATAAGGAAATAATGTTAAAAATGTATGAAATCTTTAATTGGTTTTTACTAGTGATGGGCAATAACAGGTATTTTCAAATAACAGGTTCCAGCTGTTACAATACAAAAAAATACCTGTTCCAAATACCTGTTCCAAAATAACAGGTCTAAGGAAAAAAGTCCACTTTTTTATATTTGAAAGATAACTTAGAATGGCAAGTATTTTTGTAGCAGATACATATTTTTCTATTAATTTGACAAAGTTGTTAGGAAAAGTATTGTTTCTTTCTAAGAGTAAGAAAATATCGCGAAGTTTTTTTTTATTTATTTTTTTAAACTAAAAGAAAGCAGTTACTACATATAAATTTTTGTTTTATTCTCTATTGTTTAGGCTCGGTGAAAAAACTATATTTCGTCTTTTTTTATGTATACATATTTTTTGTTTTTGTTTTTGTGATTATAATTTAGATTGGGTAGTTCAAAATGGTTGAAAACACTTCAATATTTGTTAGTGTAATCATATATAATAAATAATAATAGAAACAATAATTTTTGTTAAAAAATATAGTTCTTTTTAAGGCACTTTTAGGAGAAATGAGTGACACAGAAAAAATTCTTTTACAAAATTCGCCTCTTTTTAACAAGCATAAAATAATTTAGAAAGCTTAGAGAATTAAAAAAATTTTGAATATTACAATGTACATTGTTTCTAAATCTAAATAAAAAGAATTTAGGAATTCCCTATTACATTCTGTTTGACGATATAACTAGAATCTTTTGATTTCTACAAGAGGGGGAAAATGGAACTTCATAAATATTGAGATAAATTAGAAATTTTTAAAAAAAAATTGATCTCTGAATTTAAAATACAACATATAGTGTATTATTATTTTTAAATCAAAACAATGTAGGAGTTGCGCATTATATTCTGTATATGTGGCAGAATAACCAATATTTTTTTCATTTGACAAAAAGAAAAAAATAATAGTCTAACTGCAGGCATTGCAACCTCGTCGCAACTTTTTAAATTGTTCGAATAACATCATATTATAGTTTTAAACAAAAAAAATATTTATACAAAAATTTAATTGATTGAGCTTTATCAATGTGCACCAGCTAAAATATTTAGCAAATTAAATATAAATATAGCATAATCCCAAACTTGTAAAAATTTTTTTAAAAGTAAATATTCAAAATAAACTTCAGTATACGAATTTAGCATAATTTTTAAAGAAACAAGCCTTTTTAACAATTCCAAACTTTTCTTGGATTATTTAAATAATATTTTTCTTTCAAAACAATTAGCACATTAATTTCATAATATCACATACTATGCAGCCTTAATGATAACTTTAATGTCAAAGGAAAATTCAAAACAATAAAAAAAGAAATTCGCCAAATTAACTGTAATAGATTTTTTCCTTTCCGGCAGAATATTATCATTTAAAAATATTTATTTATTTTCTTCAAAAATTTAAAATAAATAAATCTTTTAAGCAACAAAATAATAGGCAATGGCAGAGAGACATCTATAACTATGCGAGTGGACGAAATTCAACACAATGACAAATCACTCTTCACATAGAACATTGATTGAATTATTACAACAAATAACTATGAGGGAAAAAAAGGACACGCCTTCATGTAAAGATATTGAGAGAGTCGATTCGTAACCTTGAAGGTCACGGTCGAAAAAGGAACCGAAAGTTATATTAGGGGGCCAATGGCGTAAAGAGGTGCCTGGATTCTCGAAGTAAACTACTTGATTAGATGTCCCCCAAAAGACGATTGTAATTAATGCAGTAAATACAGTAGTCGGAAAAAAGAGGGGGGGGGGGGAATTGGAGCATTTTTATGTAAATGCAGGCCGTAGTTACACTATAGTGGGCAATTCACTATTTCAAAAAAAATATTCTGAATTTTTCATTAAATGTATAAAATACATAAATTTAATGACCCCTAAAACTTTATTACTATATTTCACTATTAAATCACATTCATAAAATATTTTGTTCAAGCCAAACATCTATTAGATAGTTTCCTAATAAAAATAATAGCAATGTAATTAGTCTTAAGAGTCCATAATCGACAACTTTATGCTTCCTTTGGCTGAAAGTTAAGAATTGTTTCTCTTTTTTCATGAAAAAAAAAATACATATTTTCATATTATTCTACTACCCTTCATCTTCTCTGTACTATTGTACTACCCCTTCATGCTTCGTCATAAGTTCAGCATTTTAAAATAGACAAAGTAAGTGTTGGTGTATAGTGTATAGTGTTTGATATTAAGGTGACATATAAATCGACTACGTCCACCTTCATCTAACAAATGGTACCACATAAATAAAAGGGTAAATTAACATATATTATATACTAGGGAATTAGTATTCAATATTTATAGTGGTAGTTACACCACAATAATATAGCTTGCATACAACGAAAATAAAGTGTTTAAATATAGCTTGAATTCGCATACTAAATATAGTTTTAACAATTTTAACACCCCTTTCTTATAAGGGAATAAAAAGTTTAAATAGTTATTACCTTGAAAAAAGTAAGAAAAAAATGCGAAAGAGAGAGAGTAAGAATGTATTTTGTAGGAAATTTTTGTGAATTTTTTTTCTATCTTACATGTAGGAAATATGTATCAATATCAAAATTAGGAAAAATATTTAAATGCTTATACTTTTTGCATCACAGAAAAAAAAAATTAAAACAAGAAAATGTAATTAGAAGCAACCTGCCCCCCCCCCCATATGGCCGAGCATCATTGCCTATTCCTAAATACAAATTTGTTCAAAAATACTAACCTGCTTCACCTGTTCCAAAATACTAGGCTGTGACAAAATACCATCTGTTCCAAAATACTAGCTGTGAAAAAATATCGCCTGTTCCAAAATACTAGCTGTGAAAAAATATCGCCTGTTCCAAAATACTAGGCTGTGACAAAATATCACCTGTTCCAAAATACTAGCTGTGAAAAAATATCGCCTGTTCCAAAATACTAGCCTGTGACAAAATATCACCTGTTCCAAAATACTAGCTGTGAAAAAATATCGCCTGTTCCAAAATACTAGCCTGTGATAAAAATAACAGGCTGTTCCGATATAGCATGTTTAAAATATTAGGTGGTAGTTTTATTAGTAACAGGTTGTTAAGACACAGAAGTAGAATCACAAAGAGGGTAGGGGGGGGGGGGGTAGCAGTCGACTATCAATAATTTTCAATTTTTTTTATTTAAACTTTAGAAAGGCTATTTATTATTAAGAAATTTAAGACACTTTAAATGTATTTTAACAATATAATTGCAGAATAATCATTTTCTTAGTGAAATAATAAAAAAAGGCATTTAATGATTTACTTCGGACGCAAAATAATTTTAACGAAGCGAAATTTAAGTACTATTATTATTTTACGATTGGAATTAATATTTAAATTTAAGTTTATAGAACGACATTTAGTTTTATTGGAACTAAATTTTATGACTTCTATTACAGCTCTTTTATTTTTTAGACCATGAAAACACAGAAA
This sequence comes from Parasteatoda lunata, assembly GCA_949128135.1. NCBI lineage: Eukaryota > Metazoa > Arthropoda > Arachnida > Araneae > Theridiidae > Parasteatoda > Parasteatoda lunata. The sequence continues at coordinate 37,738,831 of OX421972.1, read as the reverse complement.
TTGAGACTTACCATGATTTCACATATACGTTACAAAACTTATCGTATGCTACTCACGTCCCGCAGTGGACTGATTGTTAAGACACGGTTCCCATCAGATCACCGAAGTCAAGCATCACTGGCTGCCGTCAGTGTGCGGGTGGTTGACCACTTGGATCAGTCTGCGTAGGGACCGAGGGTGTGCGGTATGGGCTCACGTTAAACTGTTCTACCGTAAAGTGCTCAAATTCGCGTGCAGTTCGGTGGGCTACCGAAGCGGGGGTGCCATCTCCTCTGCAGAGGATCAAAATTGTGATGGCATGTCGTCGGATAATCCTCAGGGATGCTTCCCAAACAGTTGCCAATAGCCCATTGTGAAGTTCTAGTGGGACATAAATGAACTACAACGTATGCTACTCACGCGAGAAGTTTTTAATTCTTGCTGATACAAGTAAACAGTTTTTTAAAGTATATAAATTGCTTTTAAGTTTAGAAATATCATGTTTACACTTAGAGGGAGGGGGGAAAAAAGAATGTTGAAAAATTTTTGTTCTATTGATCGAATTTTCACGTTTTAAGTGCTATCTATAATAAGAAACATTCTTTGACTAAACCGATCGTTTGTTCGATGAATTTGGATTATTTGTTTTTCCTTTTAATTCTATTTTGGCTTGTTAATTTTACTTTTTACGTATTCCATGCAAAAAAAAAAAAAAAAAAAATTTAAACGAATTAAAAAAATTTTATTCATTATTATAAAATTTGTTTAACTAAGGGAAGTACAATGTAATCTTTTTGAAATTATTTCTTAATTTATTCTAATTTGTTTAATAATGGTTGGAACAATTTTGAATACCAATGCACATTACTCACATATCATTTTAAACTATGTAATTTTAAATGACACAATGCAAAATTCGAATGAAGTCATGTATATAAACATTTTTAGAATAATTCATTTGATTCTAGCAAAGTTACTCGTTAAATTATTAGATTTAAAACAGCTCTTAAAAAATTATAATACTAGAAATACAAAACTTGTATAGACCCTCGCAATGTCTGGCTACGGCCCTGTAATAATAAATAAAACGTGATTTTTTTTTCTTATTATAAACTGCACAAAGATCGCCAAAAAAAAAAAAAAAATTTACATTTTTAAAAAAAGTAGAAAAAGAAATTTTTGCCAAGATAAATTGAATTAAAATTTTTGCCTAGTATTTTGGAACAGGCCTTTCGAAGTAACCTGTTATTTTTATAGCAGGTATGATTAAATAACAGGTTCCAAATACCTGTTCCAGAAAATATTGGACATCTCTAGTTTTTACTCTATCACACCAGGTGTGCTCTACTAAGTCACATAATTAGATTCCATTAAGTTCATTTCTTATTTGAGGGTATTTGTAATAATTATTACTTTTAATAATATGGCAACGGCTTTTATCTGTGAGCTAAAGCTTTCACTGCGAATTTTAAGCTCACCATATAGAAATAAAATTAAAGATATTAAGAAAAAAAAACTACTTTTTTCATCTAGACTAAAAAGAAGGATCTATTTTTGTTTTTGTCAGACTTAAAACGAAAAAACCCTGGTTGCAACACTTACAAAAGTCGAGAAATTAATTTTTGATAGTAGAAGCTTGTTACAAAAAATAATGCGTCCTACTTTGTAGATATTACAAACATAAAAATATTTTTCTTAGTCTGCTTGAAAACTATAGCTTTAAAATATTTTATTTAGTATTTTTCTTCGCTTTTGTTATGTCTTTGTTATTTTATGTTGGTGAATGGTCGAAATTTTTATTAACAAGATATTCTATTTAGGTACAAATAGCGATATAAATTCTACTTGCTATCGTCGTGAAATGTTGGTACTGATAATGTCATTTAACTAAGAGCACTAGTTTAATTCTGAGCACAAAATTGAAGCTAATATTTGAGAAATCTAATTAGAGAGTAGATGGAATTTGAAATGGCGGTATTCTTTTTAATTATAAATTCTGCTTGTAGAGCTCAGAAAACAACTAAAAGTTGTATTGTCATGAGGCACATAGCTCCAGTTTAAATTTGTGACTTAAACTTGTGAAAATAGTCTGAAAAATGGATGATAATTCAATTTGGTGACAAAATGACGATAATTCTCATAGCGATCAAGTAAAGACTGAAAATTTCATTGACATCGAATAGAAATATGAACACTCTAGCAAATCTAAAAGTGGTCGAAATTTCTATTGCAAGATTCCACCTTCACCGACAAAAAAAGAAAGCGAATTAATAAAAACATAGCAAAATATTACAAAGGAAGATGGGACAAAAGCATCAAACTGGACAAAAGCAAAACCTTCTGTCAATTAAATCATCTCATTTGGCATTTTCCCAAATGAGATGATTTAATTGACAGAAGGTTTTTTTTCTCGGTATTTTATTGGAAAAATGTATAGTGCTAGTTTCCATATAAAACATTTTAAATCTGGCTCAATATGTTTACCTGTCGAAGTTTTTAGCTTGTTCTGTGCCCGATCCTCTGAGAGTGTAGAGTCTTCCATCTCCGGACATGAAACCTGCCTGTGCTCTTGCATCTGGCAAGTTAGGATTCTTTCCCTGACTTTGAATCCATTGAACTCCTCCAGTTGGATAGAGAAAATAAGCGTAGCTATCTTCTCCATTTGATGCTATAACCACTTGAAATGTATTAACCTAAAGAATTTTATTACAAATAAATGTAGGCAATAAAATTCAAACCTCACACGTTATTTTGTACTTCAAATCCTAAAGTCATAAAAAAAAAACGTAAGTAAAACTGGTTTGATCCAGAATACAAGTAAAGGGGTTTTGACACTGTGTTACTGAGAGTCGGTCATAATTATTTCAATCAATAAAAATTTTATCAAACTGAAGCAAATATGTCAGCTTTTAATTTAAATCTAACTCTAAATTTACAAAAAGAAATGTAAAATTAACTACAGATACCTCAAAATGGTTTGTACCGATTTTAGAACTAAGAGATTCTTGACACTGCATCACATGAATATAGTGACAATTTTGCCAAACACAATGAAAAAACATTTTCTCCAGGGAAAACAAAAGTGTAAAAAAATTGAGAAAGTCATCTATCTAACAATTTATTCCTTACGTAGCTAAAACCTGTTTACCTTTTAATTAAATCAAGCATTTCAGTATCCAATTTTTTTTTTATTAACTTAAGGAGGACTTTTGCATTTTATAAAACAGAACAAATTTGGAAAAAAGTAATTTGTTTTTCTAATTTGTTCTGTAAAAGTAATTTGTTTGTAAAAGTAACTTAAAATTAGAGAATATTTTCTGTTTTATAGCATTTATTTCTGAATATTTTGTTCTGAATTTTTCATTTATTTTCTGAATATTTTGTACTTCCTTGCATTTTGGGAAACCAACTTTTTCTATCTAAATTTGATATCAATGGAGTTTTTTCCGTAATCAAGTTTATCTTTCCACTCAGTTCCTTGGGATTATTCATTTTAAATATACTGAATGTAAATAAGCACGTTTCAAAATGAGAACATGCTTAGAGACAAGTTTCAAAAGCGAAACTTGTAAACATGTGGTTTTAGATGGCTTTCAAAATACTAATTCGGTCACGTCACCCATACGTGCCATCCACTTTGATTTTATCTGAGTGTATTTGACTTAATCAGAACTTAATAATTATTAAAAAACTAGCAATATAAACTGCAACTGAAACTCGTTTTAGATTGAAGCAAACATCACTTAGAAAAAAAGAAAAAACGGAATCGTTTGCAACAATACATAATGCTGATTCTATTATTAAGGTTTGATTTTCACGTCTCCCTCCCTAACAAATAAATTGACTTATTGGACAATTTTTAGGATCGAAAAACTAAAATTTCCGCTTGTACCCAATGTCCAAATTTCAAGACCCATGCACAAACGTTTCAGGAGTATTGAAAAGACACACACGCCCAAACTCTTCCTGATATTATCTTATCATATATTTTATATTATGTTATATTATCATATAATAATATATTCTTATATTATTATATTATCAAAGATGAGTTATTTTAAAAATCAAAACTGTCTTGTTTATTAACATGTATACATTACAAAGTTGTTGAACAAATTAATTACTATCATACTGTTCTACTTAAAGCACCAAATCATTTTAGAGAGTCATAAATCATCTTACTTTGTCTGTTCTCTTATCGTAATAGCCGACTTCATCCCAAGTGGCGATGAAGAGACTCCGAGGTTGAAAAGTGGCAGCGCTTGAAAAATGAGCTCTTATATCTCGAGCAGCTCTTTCTAACAACTCTTCGGCTTGAGTCTCCCTGAAAAAGAGAGAGAGTGCAATTCACGTAAACATTTGAAATAAAGAAAAACCTTACTTCCATTTTTATAAAAAAAATTTAATGTCGTGTTATTTTCGAATTAAACCACAATATCGGGCAAATTTGCGGAAATTTTTTGTCCATCCTAAACATTACCAGATTAAAAAATTCGATCACTTAAAAAATATTTAAATAGGAAATAACAGTCGGCATGTTTCAAGTGCTCAAAAACCGACTCCCATTTTCAAGTCTTGCCAAACGTAAGTGAGAAGAAACGAGAGTGATTAAAAATATAAAACGTAAATTAGCCAACGAAAGATGGAAAAATAAAGGCAAGAAGCAAAGAACCACAGAAGCCGAGAGAGAAAAAGAAATGAAAAACAGAACAAGAAAAAAAATAGTTGCTAAGAGTGGTGAATCAGGGTAAAATGCAATTCCATGCGCTATGGAGAGGTATTTAGAAACTAATGCCGTTAACAAGGCAGTTAGCATTTATATGATTAAAAGAAGATTCCAGAGCATCAAGATGAGCTGATGCAACAAGTGTAGAAGCAATTTTGGCATTGCGAAATTGAATTTATGAGCAAAATCTCAACAATGTGCAGCAATTGATGATGAGGACACGTCTGTCGTGTTTCGTAAGTTTAAATTTTAAAGCACGTCTTGTTTTATTTTTATTTTATAACCGTCGTTGAACAGCCGACCCAACTTAATGGGTTTACGGCTACTAATGTTCAACTCCGTAGCCTTGTAATTTTGAACCCAGTCCAGAAGACAAGGGAACTCCTGGATCGAGTATTGGGAGAAATTTGCCTTCGTGGAGGACTTTTTGATGAAGCTAACCCGCATTTGCGTTACATGGAGAGGAAGACCACGAGAACCTCCCACGGTTAGCCTGACGGCAAGGGGACTCTAACCCATGATCCGTCTACCACTGAGGATAGTTCACGTCAGCACTGTGGTCAGTGCAAGCCGGATGCGGAATTCGTATCGACTGGGATTCGAACCCGGTTCGCCTCATTGGAAGGCGAACGCTCTATCCCCTGAGCCATCGCGGCTCGCACGCCTTGTTTGTCCGATATAGCCTAGGTCATACTAAACATGTTTGAACCTATAGTTCACTTTGAACAGAGATGTTTTGAATTTTATAAGGATTTCGCATACTATTATGGTTCAACAATGTGCAGCAATTGATGATGATGACTCGTCTGTCGTTTTTCGTGAGTTTAAATTTTAAAGCGCGTCTTGTTTGTCCGATATAGCCTAGGTCATACTAAACATGTTTGAACCTATAGTTCACTTTGAACAGAGATGTTTTGAATTTTATAAGGATTTCGCATACTATTATGGTTCAACAATGTGCAGCAATTAATGATGAGGACTCGTCTGTCGTGTTTCGTAAGTTTAAATTTTAAAGCGCGTCTTGTTTGTCCGATATAGCCTAGGTCACCCTAAACATGTTTGAACTTGTAACTCACTTTGAACAGAGATGTTTTGCATTTTATAAGGATTTCGCATACTATTATGGTTCAAAATAAAAATGTACTTTAAATCATCATAATAACGGTAACGGAATTTATAATAACTATATTATAGTTCAAAATTGAACACATTTTTCTGGAAACGAACTCCATTATTAATTTCTACTGTACTAATATTGACCAAAAGAAAGTCAAAATTTAGGTACTTATAAATAGTATTTCGGAAACACGCATTATTGCTTACGAAATATTTCTTATTTTGTTTTATGAGTATGAATTAGTTACAATTATTTCCTAAGCATGCACCATCAGGTGCTCCACCGATTTTAATATATTTTTTTTTTGCAATTTAAATTTTGTGTATTTTATGTTAGTTCTAATGTCGCAAATCAATTCCCTCGTTTAACTTGCAGAAAGTTTTTTCTCTTCTTTTTTCATTACAAATAGGTCAAAGCAATAATAAAATTATGTTTTTTTTTTCTTTAAATTAAATATTCGATAGATAAGTTTTAAAATGAATATGTAACTAATGAGAAATTGTGAGGTTCATTTCCTGGAGTCAAATGATTTCTCAATCATTTCTATTTAATTGGTCGTTGGGAAAAGAGAAAAAAAAAGACTACAATTTTATCTCTATTTAGGGTTAAAAAATTTATTGAAATGTTGTTATTTCTACTCGTGACCAACTCTTGACCTAATCTTTGAACTCTAATTAATGAGATATTGTTGTGTAATATATCATATTTTGAGAAAGAGCTTCGGATTCGGGCAATCTAATCATGACCCCCCTTTTTAAATTTTAATAAGGAAGCTAATGAAGTTTTTTATTATCAGATTCATCCGATTTGTTATTTTAAACTGTTACTATTAAATTAAAATTGAAATAGATATGAATATAATAATTAATGCATTTTGTAAATAAATCAAAGTATTGAAATAATAAAAAATAAGGAATTTTTTTAATAGTAAATACCTGTAATATATTCTTCCTGCACTTCTCACATCAATATCAGAGTACAATGGGGCAATGATTGGATAAGTGAGTGGAAATTGTGCATTAAAAAACGAAGGAACTTCTGTTAGAAATGACAGCAAGCCATTATCGTTTACCTGAGAAAAAGAAGAGAAACATCGTTGTTTACTTTATGTATCCGATTAGAACATGAATATAAACTTAAAAGTAATAAGATTTTTTTCTTCCAATAAGTTTGGAATAATGATAAAATTGTTTAGTAGTAAATATTGTTTTTTTAAAAAAAGAGATTGTTTTTAATTAAATATAAAAAAACATTTAAACATATTTAAAACATTTTACAAATAGTTCGTATTTCGTCACATATCACGTAATTTCGAGACGAAATGATTCTCAATATAAACGAAATACAGCTGAATCGTTAAAAACGAGAGTTTTTTTTCCTGGGAGTACCAATGTCAATCTCTATCTTCAAAATATGTCTACAGATGCTAGTAGGAGCAAAAAATCAGCACAGGAATCAGTTTTTGTTTGCCTTTATAAGTTTTGTGCAAAATAAGAAAAATCACTTTTTCGAGTTTACTTTGGTGCCCGCATTAAAACATACATGCATTTCGATGCCTGAAATCACAACAAAAATTTTCATATTGATTATATCAACAAAAAAATATTTAAAAGTTTTTTTATATCATTCTACATAGAGAAAAAAATCTGGTATAATTTCAGTACTGTATGGTAATGGTATTTCTGGTATAAAAAAAAAGAAAGAATATTGGTTAAAAAAACCAACATATATGCTATTTAAACCATTTTTTTGGTTATTTTTCTGATCATATGTTAACTATTAATAGAAATACTGGTTATATAAATTATAATCATATTTCCATAGATGTAAAAAATAAAAATTTGACAATAAATTAAACCGAATAAATTATGTTTTTGCCAAGTTCTAGGTATCATGATAATATTACAAAATTATACTACTCTTAGCAATTTTTCATAACATATTTTTAGTGCATTTACGAGTCAGTTCCCATAGAGTTCCATATACAGACAAATGAAAAAAGGGGAAAAAAGAAAATTATTTTAAAAAAAAAGAAAAAAAAAGGATAAAATTATTTTTTAAAAAAGAAATCCAGAAAAAAAAGATATAATCTTTTTATCAGCTCACACGATTATATCAGTAAAAAAGAGTGCTTTCTAATATTGTATTAATATAGCCAAAGCAAAATATATCAATACAATAGTGTGAGGAGCACTAAAAATATTTTTGCAAAAATTACAACAAATAAAATAGAACAAAATAAGTAAAAACAGAAAGTAAAATATAAAGAAAAAACAGAATAGAACATAATCCATAAAGCGAGTAGCGAAATTAAATGAACTAGTGTAATGATAAATAATGTAAATGATTAAATGTAAATGATAATAATTAAATGTAAATGATAGTTCATTTAATTTCGCTACTCGCTTTATAGATTATGTTTTATGTTCTATTCTGTTTTTTCTTTATATTTTACTTTCTGTTTATACGTGTTATAAAAGATGGGCAAAATTTAATGAAGTGATAGTACGCACCCAAACAAACAATTTTTATCAAAGAATGCATGGTCGAAAACAAAACGCAAAGGTGCTGGCGTATTTGGAAAGTTGCTTCATGCAAACGTGAAAGCTCCATTCCTGCTGCTAGTTACCACGCTGCGAGTTTTTATTTGCATGTTATGGGAAGAAGAGCTCGTATGCAAATTTTCGTCACGATTTATACGTAAAAGCTGCTGATTCGAGAGTGCATTGTCAATCGTGGTAGAAACGCATCGGAGGATGTTACCCTTCTTTAATAAGGAAAATGCCGATATGCATTTTGTTTATGAAGCTGCAAATGGAAATAGCTTAGAGGCTCAACAGTTGTACGGAGTACGATTTCCCAACAGGCAGTTGTCCAACCGTAAAACGTTTCAGCGCTTGCACCGACAGGTGTGTGAGATGGGCGAGGTGGTCCAATAACATGGCCACCACTCTCGCCAGATCTTTCATGTCTCGATTTCTTTTTGTGGAGACAGCTGGAGGCTCTTATGTAAGAGACTCCCATTGAATCTGCAGAAGAACTTGTTGCCAAGCTTTCGGTCGCTGCAGGGAAAGTTTGCGATAGTTTCCTGGTGTGTTTTGGAATGTTCACCAATCTTTTCTTCGCCGTTGTACTGCGTGCATAGCCGTTGCCGGCCACTGTTTTGAACACTTATTGTAATCACACACCATTAAATTTGCTTTTATAACTTAACTTCACCGTTCTTTGTGTGTTTTTGCCTCGTATAAGAACATAACTTTTGACGCCCTCTAACGGTTTTGCGTTTTGTTTTCGACCATGCATTTTTGTGTACTATCACTTCCTAAAATGTTGCCCATCTTTTATGAATCACCCTGTATATATAAATAGATGCTCAAATTTCATGAAACTTAAAGTATTTAAGTTTCATGAAATTTGAGCATCCATTTTTTACAGTGAGGAGTAATATTTTCAATGTTACCTTTTTTCTTACCCGTTTTGGCTGCTTCATCAATGGGAATTCTTTTCAAATAGTTATAAATTTCAAAACTAAATCAAACATTTCACAGAATTTATTAAGAAATTTTAAAATGTTTACGTGAAAAGCTTCTAAAACTGTATCTATCAAGGTTAATTTTATTTTATTTTTTTAAAAAATAAGCTAATTTTTTTTACAAAACTGCGTTTTAGAAATTTTTTTTTTCTTAGTAGAAGACTTGAAATAAATAACTTTTATCATAATCCACTTTCAAACTACCTTGAGACTTTATTTACGTAATAGTTTGTTTATCAGTAGTCTACATTTTTTCCATTCTCAAATTGTTTAAATCCCGACACTTGTTGAAAATTGCTGATTACAATATTTTCTTTACGATAAATACTACCCGTTCAATTTTTTTCTCATTAATGAAAAGCAGGAGCTAATCTTTGCATGAGAGATAAGTATAGTATGTCAAAATTCAACAAACAGATAAGTTTAAGGCGGGTGACATGAGTGTTAGATTCACTGATTTAAGTCATTCAGTTGTTTTCTAAAGTCAAAGAACTTAACAGCTTGTTTTATCTTGAAATTATAGCTTCCTTATCGGAAATCAATTTTTCAGGTATTTTGATAAGAATGCTCTAAATTAGATGTGTTCAGTTATACGTTTTTTTGCTGTATTTCCTTGTCCTTGTTTTTCCCTATCCATTGATAACTCTCAATAAAAGTTATAGCAATTAGATAAGAAATATATTATTATGAATAAATTTTTACGTAATTTTTTCCTCATCATCGGCGTAGGAATTCTCAATATAGATTGAACTTTTATATAGAGAACTCTTATGTACTTTTTCTCTTATCAGTAGCGTATGAATTCTCAATTTGGAAAATTTTATAAAGAGAATTCAGACTTATTTTTTCCCTCATCAGTAGCGTATAAATTCTCAAAATAGAATAAAGTTTTGTATAGTGCGAATTCATGCGCAATTTTTTTTCCTTTATATCATCTGCGTATGAATTCTCAAGGTAGAATAAAACTTTATAAAGAGAATTCTTACGTGTTTCTTCCCCTATCAGCAGCGTATGAATTCTCCAATTTGAAAATTTTATAAAGAGAATTCGCGCGTACTTTTTCCTTCATTAGCAGAGTATGCAATCTCAGTGTGGAGTGAAATTTTATAAAGAGAATTTATATGCAGCTGAAAGAAAACTCGTGACCAGGCGTTTTTAAAATATTTACTCATTGTTCAATTGTTTCAACAAATATTGTTCATGTAAGTTGAAAATGTTTTTGATGAGAGAAAAATTGGCTTTAAAAATTGTTTTCTGAATTTTAGAAACCTGTTTTGAACAACGTTGCCAAAAAACATTTATACTGTTATTTTGAACAAATTTCATGCGGCTATTTATCAATTTTTTAAAAAAAGCATAAAAATGATTATGCTTTTCTCTTAGTTCTAAAGGTAATTATATAAGCTCTTAACAAATATTCCTGTTCTAAAAATTATTTCCTTCTGTTCTAAATTTAAAAAATTGTAAGATTTTAATTTTTAAAAAATGACAATTTATTTCGAATAAAATATTGACACTAGATATTAACGAAAACTTCCATTTGAGCATAATTTCAAGATTTTTAAATAAACAATATCTTCCTGTAAATAATTTTTCAAAAATTTAAAAAAAATGGTTTTTTCATAATATTTATAAAAATAATAGACACTGCTTTCTGAAAAAACAGAGGTTCTGATAAACAGAAAATGGTTAGTGGAGAAAAACACAGTTTTTTTATCATTATTAAGTTGTTTTTTTTCTCTAAAAATACTTGAAAAAACTGACAACATTTTGAAAATGCAGTTTGTTTTAAAAAGAATGTTTGCAAAGCTCTATTATAACGCAAAAAACGATTTTATTTTATTATTATTTTCAACGTATTTTATCATTTTAGAATTAATAAAGAGTTTATTTAACCATTTTTAAAAAAAAATGAAATGTTTCCTCGATTATTATGTTGTTTCAGTGTAAAAACTTAATACTTCACAGAAATTTGAAAGCAACATAAAAATATTACATCGTAAATAAAGAATTCAATAGTTTACAATTTTTCATCCATTTTAATTTATATTATACAGTTATTTATGATAAATTGAGATGAAACAGATTAATAGTAAAGCTAGACTAAAGTTCAATTAAGTAACTGAATAATTTTTAATATAAACTAATTTTAAAATACAATTTTTAATAGAATTTATCTAAAAAAGTTTACAAAAAAATTTTCTTAAACCAGAAACTAATATATTATTCTGTATAATTTTTTCATTTCATAACAGCATATGCTTAAGTCGAAACTCTTCTATAAACCGGTTATAAGATATAAATGAAATAATTTTAATTGTAAAAATTTTAATTCTGAATTTTTTTCAAGCTTTTAGCTCTTATATCAACTGACTATAATTTTATCTACTAGTTTTAGGTATTAAGCAAATTTACAAGATTGGTTTACAATTCAACTGTTAACTAGAACATAAAGAGAACGATTTTGCACGAAACTTTAATAAAAGATGTAGTAAATCTGAATATATTCCAATATTCAAAAAAAAATCAACGTAATTCAATTAAGGTCACAAACTTTCAGCTCTAAAGGTACTAGCCAGACTCAAATTTTTGCTCACCACTAAAGTCACAAAAAATATGTAAACTAATGCGTTATTTTAATTAGGCCGGACTGTGTAGGGGTCAGGGAACAGGCCTTGCATAAGAAAGGTTCTGGGTTTGAATCCCGGGTAAAGCATGTATGTTAATGTTATTTCATTCTCAGTACTATCTGTCCTTACTGTGGGAGCAACGTTTGCCCACCTAATACAGTGCCACTGAAAAAGTAGCCAATAAATCTGCCCTGTAATGCCTGTATGATGAAAGGTCATTGCCCAGTCTGGGGTTGGAAAAAAATGTTTTATTTTAAAATGTTATAACTAATGCAGTATGAAGAACTTATCGTTAACCCTGACCAAAATTATAAAAGGGTGTAGAAAAATTGATACATATTTATTGCAAAATAATAATCTTTTTTAAATAAGGTTGTCGTAAGGTTTTGATGATAATATCATCCACATACTATTAAAAGTCATTAGAATAAGAAAAGTAACAGAAATTTTTCGATGCTAGTAACACTTCATGCTTTTATACCACTACCTTTTGACATTAAAATACCATTTGTCAGAATCAAAATAAATCGTTGGATTGATTTTTTGAAGTTCTGAGTAAATCTTTCGAGCTAATTTCGAAACTTGAGGTTTCGTACCGAAATTGCGTGCAGATATTTAGATATTTTTCCCAAACTTTAACGTAAACACTAACTCAGGAAAAAAATGCGGTTGGTAGATTGTTTTGAAACACAAAATTGCATAACACAAAACTTACTCGCCTTTCCTAAACTTTCCGTAGTCAATGGCGAGTTGGCAATTAAACAGTTTGCTCCCTGCTTAAATTGCATATTAATTTCTAGATAAAAAAAAAAGTGATTTCCCACATAAAAAATTAACTTTTACAGTTTTTATAGAAATGTAATTGATATTAGCTGTAAAAGTTTACTCAACAACAAAATAGTAATATTAATCATTTTATGTATGAAAAAGACTCTTTTTTCTCTTCTGTATTAGTTTCATTAACTAAAGAGATTAATTGATATAACGGAACAGATATACTCTCCTCAGAGCAATATGAAAAGGATAATAAATAAACAAATATGCTGTTATTAATAAAACAAACACCAATATAAAATTCTAAAGACAGTAAAATTGAAATCAATAATGTTTTTACAATAACAATATGAAGTATTCTTATTATTATCTTATAAAATATTCACTGTTTAATCAGTTTTAGTCTTTGTGTCTCGAAGAAATATAGATTTCTACATTGTTAAAACCTTTAATAATATTTAGCAGTAACAAACTCATTTTATGCTAATGCGTGTATAGATAAAGGATGATAACTAGTCTAAAATAATTTTATCCTTTTGCCTACAACATATTATCCCTACAATAAGGTACCCAAATATCTTCGACGGCAAAATTTAGAAAAAAATTTTTTTTGGATTTAAATGGTATATTATACACTAAAACATAGTATGAATACAATAAAAAAATAAAAAAATTTTTTTTAGAAAATATAGGGGTAAGTGGGTAAGTTGGTCAAAAAAGACCACAAAAATCACATAGCTTTGTTGAAAATTATTATTTTTCCATTATTCTTGCTTTATAATACTCATAAGAACTCAACTTGATGAGTAGAGTACGCCTTACATGTAATATTAATAGTTATTGTTTCAACAGGAAATATCGAAAGTTATTTGGCTTAAAAAGGCCAAAAAATTTTATTATTTATTTTTATTTTAGCTGCAAAATTCAAAATAATAGTTTAACCAACTTGTCTGTAATCTATTTTCTAGACCTATGTATAGAAAAATATTCCTGCAAAATTTCAAGCAATTCGAATCCGAAATATTTTTAGGTCATAGAATTTAAAAAGATGAATAATTACCAAAATATTAGTTTTGAGAAAAAGAACAAAAACAAAAAGGCACTATTATCAATGTATTAATCAAAATGAATGATTTTTTTTAATTATCATAACTTCTGTTGGACTACTTGTTATTGTAAATTGTTGGATAACTTGGAGTAAAAACAAAACTCAAAAGATTTTACAAAAATCAATGGTCATAGTTTTATTTTATGCAAAAAAATAGAAAACTGATTTAGTTAAAATCAGTTTTTTAAAAAAAAAGATGGTCAGGTACCTTCAATAGTAATTTCATATTCAAAGAATAAAAAGAAATGTTTAATGTTCGCTTTATGTAAATTACTGCATAACTGTATTTTTCAACGCGTCTCAGTTAAGAAAAAGGCTTTAAAGATGAATTTCTCAATTTCAATTAGATTTAATTTCTTCAGAGAATTTAACATACATCAATAAGCTTAAACAAAAAGTATAAGGAAAATGTCTGTAAATAGCACTTTTCCCCTGCTAACAAATCTTTCAATGCATATGCCTACTCTATTGTAATCTCAGAGTCTTTCTAACAAAAATAAAAAGCAGAACTTTTTGTATTTTCTTCGCATCATACACGAGAATATGGTTCTGCAATCGAAGAACAGAAATAACTTCTGAAAATATTTCAAGAATACAGTTGCATTTCCTTATTCTCATATAAATAAGCAACTAAATACAAAATATTTCACGTTTAAAGTAATATTTAACTTCAAGAGTTTCTCCTATACACCATAAAAAAGTTCCGGATCAAATTACGGCATAAAGCACCGGCACTTTGTATTATTGTATTAAATCTTTGTATTAAATATTGATCATCCGCAAAATACATTTTTACCTTTATATGGTATATCATAAATTTCACAGTAACACTTATTTATTTAGAGTGATTCAGAGATTTTACTCTAGTTATTACTATAAGACATTATATCAGTATTTCAGTTTACTGTAATATGTTTCGATAAAAATGTATTTTAAAGTAAAAAGTACCTGTATCTTGAATGCCGGTACTTTTTACCGTAATTTGATCTGCAACTTTTTACAATGTGTTATAGTAGAATAAATAAAGTTAAATAGTGTTTGAAAAACGGGTTTCCTTTTTTCATAAAATATCTTTTTATAATTTTTCATATTTCAAGAGAAAATCTCAAAATGTGATCAATATTTTAAACTTTTTTTTTTTTAAGTCAAACTTATTATTTAAAACCTTAACCAAGTTCACTAAAATTTATTTAATTAAATGAAATGAGAGAAGGATATGATTTAATAAATAGGAAATTAGTGTTCTTATAATTTTTGGAATGACATTGGAATCGGGGAAGTTAGTATCTGATAGTAAAAAAAAAAAAAAAATGGAGTTAAAATATATCTCTGGTTCGCTAAAATATATTTTTGCTTAACATTAAATCAATAACAATAATAACTCTTGAATATACAGTGTAAAAAATTCTGGAATAAATTACTGTAAAAAGTACGGGCACTCAGGGTGAGGTTTTTTTTAAACATAAAATCCATTTTAACCGGAACATACCAAGGAACAAAAAAATCTAATATACCATAATTTTTACTGAAAAAATTACTGTGAACTGACTGAATCATTATAATTAAATAGATATTACTGTAAAAATAACAGTATAATATTTTACGGCAAAATTGAATTTTACAGTAAAATCTATTTTACGGATTATACATCCAAAGTGTTGGTACTTCATAGCATAATTAGATCCTGAATATTTTGCAGGGCAGTTTCTGCAAATTTTTTTAAAAATATTTTTGCTAAATAGTTTTTAATAAAAGTTTTTTAATGTTTGCACTTATATTTTCATACTCGTGCATAGGGATTTATTATCTTTCTAGCAGGCTCATGTATGAGATGGATTCACATATATGAGCTCACATGCAGGAAACAACACTCGGATACATATGCATGCTATATCACAAAGATTTCTTTTGCTATTTTCAATTCTGAGGACATCGCAAAAATAAGTTATTTTTCTGTAAAAAAATTCCGTATCAAATTCCGTTACTAAGTTCCACAATTTAGCGTACCACCCATTTCACCGTAAAATTCATTTTTACAGTAAAATATAAAACCATTATTTTTGCTGTAATATTTATGTAATATGAGTGATTCAAAGATATTATAATCATTACTGTAAAAATTACGATGTATCAGATCTTTTGCTCCGTAAAATATTTAGGTGAAAATGGATTTCCCGGCAAAAAGTACCGGCAACCTGAGTGTCGGCACTTTTTACCTAAATTTGAACCGGAATTTTTTACAGAGTTGGCTGTTCCTCCCCTTCCTTACATTCTACATTCAATCGTCATCTGAAGTTTGATGAATCTATTTTGTTCAAAATGCATACGTTTGAAACATTTTATATGCATTTGCTTTGCTCTATGCATTGCTCTAATGAAATAACTATGAAACTAATTTCTCTCTTTTTACATATAAGTCTTAATTATCTTTTTTAAATCTATGAGGTATCTTATTGGCCCACTTTTTGTGCTTTTTAATAATAAATATTTTTCTCTGTTGAATAATATGCAAATTAATTTAATTCATTTTGAAATCATATCAGTAAATGCGTCCTTATTTATTTCTCCTGTAATTACTTTTCCATTATTAAGCGAAAAATAATTAAATTAAGTGTAATTAGTTATTTTGTACTAACTACAATATTTTTCCAATATTTATACTTATAAAAATACATATATCATAACAGCATAACCAGGAATTACGTGTGACCTTTCAAATTTGCATGAAGGGCACACATGCAGTAAGATTAAAGTCGATGGAAATTTCAACTATAATATACTTGAAACAATCATAAAACATAACATTATAAGCTTATCGTAACGTTAGTAAAAAGACTGCATTTAAAATATATACTTACATAAATAGATCGATATTCATTTCCATAAAATACAATTGGTACACTTAGGGGCACTTCTGCGGAGCTAACATCATCCAATGATTGCAAGTACTGTTCGGTACCAAACGGAAATAGTTCACTTTTAGGAAATGCGGTACAGCCCCATAAGTATAATAAAAGAATTACAGAAAAAAATTCCAGTTTTCTTGCAGCCATTTTGTAAGATATCTTAAAGGAAAATAACACAAATCATGTGTTTTCTCAATGTTCTGGGGGCTTATCCGAATGAAAAGTAAAGACTCTTGAGCAAAGATTGCGATTATCTTTTTTTCTTTGTTTGCCTTATTCTCGACACACAAATCAAAGTTCTTTTGAACTTGTTGAACTAATCTGATTTTCCCAGAGAACTTTTGAAGAATTTTGAAAAACATATAAACACATTTTCTGACAAATATTCTATAATGATATGTATGGATTTTATCTTGTTAATTGTAAGTTAGTTACGATTTTTAAAAAAAAACTGAATGAAGTTTTCAAAATAATCATTTTTTTTTTTTGTAAAGAAATTAGTTTATGCATTTCAAGTTCATTAATATTTATTATTTAATATTTAAAGCATAAAAATGTCTCTCATTCTGATTTAAAACATATGAAAGCCCTTTCTGGGAAACATTCTCTTAGAATATCTATGGAGTTTACCTTGATACTAATTATAGCTTAAATATTTCTTTAAAATAATGAATAACGTTAGAAAAATAATTGTTTTCTTGCACATAAATTAGTTTTTTATATATCTTTGTTCATAACTTATATTTGTGATCTGAATTTGCGTCGAATTTCAGTAAAATTTTTAATATAATTCGGAAACTTTACATTTTAAATGGACTTATTCTAGTAAAATTCTTTTAAATATACCAATTCTATATAGCATGTTCAGCTATGTGACCAGAGTTAAAAACTTATCTCAATCAGTATTATCTAATATCAGTACAAAAGATTTTGCGTTTTTTTTCCTCCTCCGCCTCCCCTTTCAAAACACGTGACAGGATTTTGTGGGATTTTAATTTGAAAGCGAGAAAACTGGGACCTCCAGAAACGAAGTCCAAGATTGCCATTTTGAATGTCTGCCTCAAGTCTTAAATTGGATGGACTCAACTAGTCGTAATTTTGTGACCACTATGTCACAGAGTTATGACACTGAGCTATGACTGTGAAGTAACATGTTCTATTCCCAGTGACGGTTTGAAATCTCGTCAGCTTCAGAACAAATCGTAGATGGTGCAAGCTAAATATGTCGGGGTCACAGTGTCCTCCAGGTTCATTTAACAAATTAAAACCTCTGGGGGTACTGGATCGGAGATTGATTGAGCTCTGGTTCTTTCAAGAACTACGATCTGCATGGAGGGATGGTGAGGGAATGCGTCCTCCCTGTTAAACGAGCTGTGACGAATATGTGTGGTAGAAGTCGAATTCTTGACCATAGATGGCGTCACTGGAAAACAACTCCTCTGCCTTGAAATAAGCTTGTCAGTATTGACAAGTAGCATAAGACAACAACAACTTCTTTCTTATATTTTTGATTTTGTTTGCTACATTTTTATATCTAATTTTTAGGATAGAAAAAAAGTTTTTTTGTTATTTTTCATTGCAATTTATCAAATATAATAACGAAAATATTTCAGCTTGAAAGTCAATTTTTTTAAATATTTCCATCTGCTTAGTTTTTTGAAACTTCTTACAAAATCTCAACTGAGTACAATAAAACTCTAAATAAATTCCTTTATTAAAAGTTAAAGTTTTCTAAATTTCATCTGAAAGTTCTTTTTACTTGCAGTTTTAGACATGAAAAATCTTTTAACCTTATGGTTTTAATAGTTTTTAAATTATATATATACTACATGTGATACAATTTTATAAAATTGTATAACAACTCTGTACAATTTAAGCTAAGACGGTATTGTTCGTAAAACTTGATTTTGGTTTTTACTTAATATCGTCACATTACTCATACGCTACACTGCAGTTTTAATATTATCACATTGATTACAATATATATTCAGGAATTTTTATTTACACTCTCTCGAAAATGTGCAGAGTTTTTATTCATTGTTTAAGTAATGTTAAACAGTAACACTACAAATAGCACAAATTCCTTAAGCAGAAGGTAATTTCGTTATCTTACTTTTTGTATTGTATGGATCAGATGTTCTACTGAATGCAAAAATGACTAATAGCAATGCAACAAAAAAAAATTACAATGACTATATAAAAAAATGCGTGCGCTTAACTCCGTCTTAAACGGACTTTATCGTGGATGAACGAATATTCCATTCTAAACAGTTTCTTCCAAATATTCCTACCCAAACAATAAACACGCCTTTTCGAGAAAAATTAAAATTCCATCGCATTAAAAAAATTAATGTTAAAAATCTTAAAAAACTTTTACAAAAATAGTTTGGTTTACATTTTTATTTTATTTCTAAATTAAATATTTAATAACAATTTATACAATGTGAAATAGGATTTAATTTTGTTTTGCAATAAATATTGTGCAAGTATATTGTACAAAAGTATTGTACAAGAATATTAAATTACACTATGCACATAAATATTGTATTTAAGAAGTCCATAATCGATGTTTGCTAATTTTCATATTGTACATTTAAAACAATACTTTTTTGTTGCGCATTTCAAATTTGCTTTAATGGTTGGCACTTTAATATTTCCGTTTCAAATAAAATAAAAAATTAATGTAAAGCTGCTAATTGTCTTTTAATGACTCCAAATATGCCGCCAGTGGATCTTCGTTGTATTCGTATTGTTGAATTGAGAAACTCAACTAGTTGTTCAATAGTGCAGTACATAAAATCAGGAAGAAAAAAATCAAGTAAACATTTCCGAAAACACCCATTTTTATAATTTTTGCTGCCATTTATTCTTTACACAGTTTTTGCTTTATAGAAATACAACTTCTTTTATCTGAGGAAAATAATAGGCTCTCTTAGTTAAACAGTGAAACCAAATAAATTTTGAAACATACTTAAAAATTAATAATTAGTATGCGTAAATAAGTAAATAGTTTCTGTACTTCAGTTAAATGATGCTTTTCTTAAAAGTGATACCTTAAAGAAATGTTTACAAATATTCTCATTTTTATTTATTAACATTCATAAAAAATTTCATGTTTGAAATTCTGAAGAGAAAAATTGTTGCAATTCTGTGTAAAAAAATTGCGTGCTTTTTAATTGTGAAAAAAAAATAGAACGCAGTTTCGCAAATTTTATTTGATATCTTATTAAATATTTGAGTCTGATTTTATATATACTTGTGAAACAAATAGGCTAACTCTTCAAAGTTACGTGGTACAAGTTATCGTTCTTATGATTCAGATTATATATTATATAAATTTTTCTGTTTTTAATTATGATAACTGAACAGAATGTAGAATCGAAATTTATATTTGATATCTTATTAATTATTTTAAATCAAGTTTTAAGTATACTAGTGAAATTAATAGGCCAACTCTTCAAAGTTACGTGATACACGTTATCCATCTTATGATTCAGATTATATGTTATATAAATTTTTCAACTTTTAATTATGAAAAAAGAACGCAATGCAGATATGAAATTTTTATTTGATATCTTATTAATTATTTTAAATTCAGTTTGACGCATATATATACAACTAACAGGCTCCTAAAAGTTATATATGATCCATTTTACAAAATATTTTATTGCAACATCCTTCCGGAACACCTAGGCCAAAATTCTCAGGTACATACACACAGAGAAAAAATTCTGGTAAAATTACCGTACTGTATGGTTATAACATTTCAGCTAAAAAGAAAAAAAAAACAATTATTCTGGTTAATAAAACCAAAATATACGGTATTTAAACCATTCATTTTGTAGTTTTTCCGTCTATATTAAAACGTTTACCGGAAATTATGGTTTTAAAAATTATAGTTCTTATAACACACATTTGAGAAAAAAGGCAAAATTGAAAAATAAATTTAATGCAATAAATAGTTTTTATGTCTTGCTATAAGATAACGTTATAAAACTACCAAATTTTATCAGTTATTAAACCTTATTTTATTGTTAATTTTACCAAAACCATTTCTGAAACACTTCTGTAAAAATTACCGAGATTTTTCGTGTTTCCATAGATCCAGAAACATGGTAAATTTTATCATATTTTGGTAGTTAATATTAAACCTTTTACTCAGTGTAGTATCAAACTTTTATTTTGTGGGATCGCCGACCGGCCTGTGTAGGGGGCAGGGAACTGTCCTTGCATCAGAAATGTTCCGGGTTCGAATCCCGGACAAGGCATGGATGTTACTTTCTCTCTATCTGTGTTCTATGTCCTTTCTCCTTTGTGTGTGAATGTGTGAATGTGGCCCGCCCTATAAACGGTTTGTGGTAGTGTGACGTGGGTGACGCTGCTCCACCGCCGTGGCTTCGCCACAGGTGCCCACTGGGTAACGAAAAGAGAGTTAGCAGTTCTGGCCCTTTCTGTGGCCAATGGACAATAGTTCCAAGTGCCCGCCATTAAAATAAATAAATAAATAAGTAAATTTGTGGGATCTTTTAGTTGAATCTTGTTTTGATGAATTCTAAAACAATATTTATATTGCTAGAATGTCTGTTCAAACAAGAAACAGTAGGCAACATTTTGTCTTATTTTTTTTAAGTTTTCGTTGTGAAGAAGAGAATAGCGAATTGCGAATAGCGCGTTAAATGCATTTTTCTATGAAAAGATCGAGTCTTACAGGTGCTGAAAAATGGGCACTAAAACGGCTACAAATAAAAGTCTCTGAAAACAAGAAACAACAAAAATTATAAACTTTAGTCTTCTCTTTCCTCAAAAGCCTCATAACGTTGATATATTTATTTCTCTGGATGTTTCCAAATAATCTTTGGCGTTGAAGTGAAGCTTAATTTGTTAGTTGTTTAAAAATTAAAGAGCACTATCCTTATATGTAATTAGTTTTATGCTCTTCTTTTGAGTTCAAGAAGAACTTTAGTCAACGTGTTTTGTATACGGAACTGGTAAAATGTATCTATTTTAGAAATAAACGTGTTTTTGATGAGTTAATACTTTCATCACGGATTCGGTAATAGAAAAAATCAGATGTTCCAGATCTCGATGAAAGAAACTTTTAAACACCAGAAAAAGTTCTTTGGAAAAGACTTTCTTAACCAGACTAGAATGGTTTTGTTCCATGGCGTAAGAGAAACCCAGATTTGGCATTGGTTTTAACTTCAGAACAGAACTGACGCGGGCCCAAGTTGTCAACTTTCATTTCCACCTAGCAGTCTTTTGGATGAGTTAGGTGGTAAACAAAAATCAACCAGCAACTTCTTTTGGAAGGGCATAAACCGTGAAGAGTACAAAAGAATAGACGATTTTGGAAGGAACACAAGAAAAAAACAAAATGGCTGAGGAAGTGTAAAAGAAACAAGAGGTAAAGAAAAAAAATGTCGCGGAAAAGGAGCAACTGGTGTCGGAATATTAGTTGTTGAACTGGAGGACTTCCAAAGGCAGTTAGAAACACAGTTAGAGAAAATCTAAAGACTAAAAATACAGTGGTGTGCGAGCACGTTCGGGAGATGACGATGCTCGTGAATCCGATGAGGACTTCCGAGGACAATTATTTATCGCCGTTCCAACACGAGGATGATCCCGAGAACGGTAAGTGAATTGTCTCTTACTGCCCAGCATATCGGCAATCTAGTCCATGTATGTTGGTTCAAGGCAATGGTATGAAATAGGATAAAACTAATAAAATAATAAGAAGAAAAAATTAAAAACTTATTTAAAATTTTTTACAGTAAAATTTGCAGTAATTATTTGCAAAAATTATAACACTTTGAGAAGAAAGTATTTTTTAGTATATTTTAATGCTATTATTGCAAACTTGCTTGAATTATATGCAATAAAATAAATATAATAAGTTTTATATAATATAATTTGATTTCTATATCAAACTGTTGATTATATTAGCACTGTTACTTTATAAAATATTTCCGTAACCCCTTGGTGTTTTTTATACAAATTCAATATTGCAAAGGTATTCTCATTAACATCTACCTTATTAGCATGATTATTGCAATGATGACATGGCTAAGCGTGCCATGAATGATATCGTTAAATGATGATGTTATTGATCGTGTACATAGCGTAGGTTATTGTTAGTGTACGTTAGTGTCAATTTTGTATCTACACTATATATAGAATAGTGTAGGTACAAAATTTATTTTACAATACTGGGATAAACCCCTCGTCAATAAAAACTTAATTAACATCCACCACAAAAATTTATTTAAAAAAACTTAATGAATTTTTTAAAAAGATTCAAATAAAAGTTTAAAAAAAAAAAAAATTAAGAAAAAAAATTACATTTAAATGTAAATCAATAGAATATTACATAATCAATTTTATAAATTTGACTGTATTATGATAAATTTGATAAATTATCATACATTTGACTGTTTATTAAATAATAATAATAATATTAAAACATAATAACAAGTAAAATTCTTTTAAAGGAATCTTAGTTCTTATAAAAACATTAAATAAAAAAATTTTGTTTTTAGTAAAATTTTCCGATTAAAAATTCTAGAAAAAAATTTCAGTAAAAAATTTAATTAAAATAAAAAGGGAAATCAAAGAATGGGGCGATGCAAGTTTAAATTTTCATCATTCCTAAATTACATAAAAAAATTATAATTTAAAAAATACTTAAGTCATTAAAATCAAACGTGTATTTCTTCATTTAGGTTATTGAATTTAATGCCTGGAAAAAGCTGATGTGAAATTCAGATTGAATCTATTATTCCTGCCAACAGAATAGAATGAGTTCAATAAAATGTTTTAAAGTGACGCTTCACTGACTTGTATAATTCTGACTCGAAACTTGATTTTTTTTCCAATGAAAAAAATTATTGAAGTGATTCGAAACAAATAAATAAGTTATCTTTGTGGGAATTTAAAGTTAAGATCAAATTAATTTAATTTTTATTTTGTGCGAAGAGATTTTCATGTGTATTTTAAACTAAATAATCACTTGAACTATTTGGAATTTTCATTTAAGGCAATTTTTGCCTCATAAAAAAAGAAATATTAAAGTCATTCGAATTAATATTTTCTTTCAATGAAAAGAATTATTGAAGTGATTCGAAACAAATAAATAAGTTATCTTTGTGGGAATTTAAAGTTAAGATCAAATTAATTTAATTTTTATTTTGTGCAAAGAGATTTTCATGTGTATTTTAAACTAAATAATCACTTGAACTATTTGGAATTTACATTTAAGGCAATTTTTGCCTCATCAAAAAAAAATATTAAAGTCATTCGAATTAATATTTTCTTTCAATGAAAAGAATTATTGAAGTGATTCGAAACAAATAAATAAGTTATCTTTGTGGGAATTTAAAGTTAAGATCAAATTAATTTAATTTTTATTTTGTGCAAAGAGATTTTCATGTGTATTTTAAACTAAATAATCACTTGAACTATTTGGAATTTTCATTTAAGGCAATTTTTGCCTCATAAAAAAAGAAATATTAAAGTCATTCGAATTAATATTTTCTTTCAATGAAAAGAATTATTGAAGTGATTCGAAACAAATAAATAAGTTATCTTTGTGGGAATTTAAAGTTAAGATCAAATTAATTTAATTTTTATTTTGTGCAAAGAGATTTTCATGTGTATTTTAAACTAAATAATCACTTGAACTATTTGGAATTTACATTTAAGGCAATTTTTGCCTCATCAAAAAAAAATATTAAAGTCATTCGAATTAATATTTTCTTTCAATGAAAAGAATTATTGAAGTGATTCGAAACAAATAAATAAGTTATCTTTGTGGGAATTTAAAGTTAAGATCAAATTAATTTAATTTTTATTTTGTGCAAAGAGATTTTCATGTGTATTTTAAACTAAATAATCACTTGAACTATTTGGAATTTTCATTTAAGGCAATTTTTGCCTCATCAGAAAAAAATATTAAAGTCATTCGAATTAATATTTTCTTTCAATGAAAAGAATTATTGAAGTGATTCGAAACAAATAAATAAGTTATCTTTGTGGGAATTTAAAGTTAAGATCAAATTAATTTAATTTTTATTTTGTGCAAAAAGATTTTCATGTGTATTTTAAACTAAATAATCACTTGAACTATTTGGAATTTTCATTTAAGGCAATTTTTGCCTCATCAAAAAAAAATATTAAAGTCATTCGAATTAATATTTTCTTTCAATGAAAAGAATTATTGAAGTGATTCGAAACAAATAAATAAGTTATCTTTGTGGGAATGTAAAGTTAAGATCAAATTAATTTAATTTTTATTTTGTGCAAAAAGATTTTCATGTGTATTTTAAACTAAATAATCACTTGAACTATTTGGAATTTTCATTTAAGGCAATTTTTGCCTCATCAAAAAAAAAAATTAAAGTCATTCGAATTAATATTTTCTTTCAATGAAAAGAATTATTGAAGTGATTCGAAACAAATGAATCTTTTTATATGAAGCTTTTTAGTGGGAATTTAAATTTATGATGAAATAAATTTATAATTTTTATTTAGTGCAAAGTGATTCAAATAATTTTTCTAAGTTAGGTGTTTTAAACTAAATAATCACATAAACGATTCGAAATTTTAATTTGAATCATATGTACTTAAGCCCAATTTCTGTTCGATCAACAAAAAAACATTGAAGTGATCTAAACCAAATGAATATGTATGATTTTAAATTTATGATCAAATAAATTCCTGATTATTTTTTTGAGCGAAGTGATTCGAATAATTTTCAAAAGATGTTTCAAACTTATAAATCACTTTTGCGATTCGAAAATTTCATTTATAGTACAGATATTAAACCTAATTTCTGTTCCGACGAAAAGAGTTATTGAAAAAAATCAGAATTATATGAATAAATTATCTTAATTTAATTTGGGTTTACAATAAAATAAGTTCGTAATTTTTTATTTATGATATATTTTATTTATGATTCAAAAATATTTTTTGAGGCACAGATTTGTTGCGTAACTGCCATTACAATTATTAAATAGCAATTCACTAGTATGTATGGCGTGTTTTACTCTATTGTATCTGGACATACCTTTTGAAAGATGAAGGTTGACATTTTTCGATAACATTCTCCCCACATTGGTGACCTGGACGTGATATGAACTCTCCTGCATTGAAAGCCCTTTCCCCAGAGATTTAAATCCCAATTACAATTTGGATTAATAGAATTTTTGAGGTGATCCGAATTAAATAAAAAAGTTCTTTTAGTGTTATGTGAATCTATGATCACATGAATTCACACCAGCCTGAGATTTAAAATATTAACTGATTATGTGATACATATGAAGATTCGATTCGGTAAGGAAATGATTTTTTAAAAAAATAATCACTTCATCAAATCATTCAATCAACATTCAATAATTTATTTGAGTCACTTTTCAGAATTAAAGTTTTGTTTGGAAGTAACGAATTAGTGAATTGATTCCAATTAATTGAATAAGTTGGTATATACTCATTCAAGGATGAGAATGAAGACATTCGAATCGGTGATTTCAATCATGAATTAAATCTGTTGTTTCTATGAATAGATTTAAAGCTTTTGTTTGAATCAGCCTTAAAATGGATATTCAAAACAATAGATCACATTACTAATTTCAAACTCTAATTTTCTATTTTTCTAATTTCTCTCTTTTTTTTTTATAGAAATGTTCAAAAATTTGTTCCGATAATTTAACTTACATGCAACAACATTATAAAAAATATTCTGAATCAAAAAATTTAATAATTTAATTTGGAAAAAGAAATTCCTGTTTAAACAAATATCGTTGTTCAACATCAAGTGAAATGCACACGGAATTGGAATTTCGAAAAATTCATCGCTGTTCAGAATTCATACTTTAATACAGTGTGTACCAAGGAAAAATTAACTTACGAGGAAATTATAAGGATTGTCAATCACAAATCAAGCTGAGATTTTTTTATACAATTAAATTAAATGTTTAGAAAATGATATGTATAAAATTTTTTTGTCTATTTTGTTTTAGTTGCAAAGATATGAATTATTGAAAATGAAAGTTTGGTTAAAAATTTTTTTAAAGAACATTATAAATTTCAACTAATGCACGATATCGAATACAGTTGGAAGAATTTAAATAAGATATTTAAATAATAATAAATTGCGAACGATTTTTTGCTAGATTTCTAATTTAGCAAATAAATTCTAATTAAAAAAAATATAAAATTCAATATTGATGTTGTAATGTTATATAATAACGTAAGGATTTATGACTAAAAAAATGGAATTTTTGTTGTTAATTATAACGTTTCTTTTTTACCCTATTATAACGCAATTATTAAAGTTTTGAATAAAAGAGAAAAGACTTTTATAACCAACAATTAATTTCATCTGCGGGATGAAAAGAGCTTGTTGGCACACTAGAGATGAAAATCGTATTTTTTTAATAATAACTTGATATATAACTTGATTGAAAATAGAAAAAATAAATTTTATGCATTATTTTTCAAATTAAAATACGATCGGCAAAAACAATTATCCCGATGGAGGAGGGTACATTGTAAAATAATTCCAGATCAAATTACGGTAAAAAAAAAAAATACCGGCAATCTGAGAGCTGGTACTTTTACCAGAACAAGTTACAGAATTAAAATTCTCTTATATACCGTAATTTTTAGAGCATTAAGTGCAGTAAAATCACTGAATCATTCTAATTAAATAATATTACTGTAAAATTTTCAGTATGAAATATTGCGGTAAAAATAGATTTTATGTTGAAATGGATTTTTCAGATGATGTAACCAAAGTGCCGGTACTTTATGCCGTAATTTGATCCGGAATTTGCTACTGTGTACCGTGCTTGTAAATTAAAGAAACAAGCAATATTTTGAAAAAAATGAGACACATATAGTTAAATTTTATTTATGACCTTTCATACGTTAAATAGAAAAAGTGTAAAGATTCTTAATTATTTCAGTACAGTTTTTAGCCTAACTCTTATATTTCTGTTTCATTACATTTTGTACAACTGTGTATAATTATGCACATTTTCACATTATTATTCATTTTCACAATGCTTACTGTCTGTACTAAGTGTTTTAGTCACGAGACTAAAATAAATATGAAAAAAATTTCTTTCGATAAATGCATTAAGTTTAGATAACATTTTAAGTTCAGATTCCACATTTTAAGAAAAAAACATATCTGTTGAATATTTTTTATTTATTTATACTCTTATGTAATTCAGAATACGTAATTTTATTAAAGATATACTCGCATATAAAGTGCCATTATTTCATTAATTTTTTTATCTATGTTGAAAAATAAGAACACTTTTGTTGTCATTTCGAAAAGTTATGTTTTAAAAGCTATATTCAACTTTTAGAGAAAAAAAAATATTTTTAAAAATAAATAAAAATAATGAGTACACAAATGGTAAATACTTATTTCTTTTTAATGATCAAAATCGCTTAAAAAATACAAATTTAAAAGGGCTAATTTTCAGCTTAGAATAAATGTATAAACAAGTTCGTTTTCACTTTGAAAAGTTATGTTTTAAAAGCTATATTCAGCTTTCAGAGAAAAAAATTCTTTAAGTAAATAACAATAAGGAGTACACAAATGGTAAATACTTATCTTTTTCTAATGAATCTCAAATTTTCATATGTCCTGTTTATGAAGCATTATATAAACGTTTTGAGACGCATATTAATGAATCATTTAAAAAATACAAATTTAAAAGGGCTAATTTTCAGCTTAGAATAAATGTATAAACAAGTTCGTTTTCCCTTTGAAAAGTTATGTTTCAAAAATATATTCAACTTTCAGAGAAAAAAAATTCTTTAAAAAAATAACAATAAGGAGTACACAAATGGTAAATACTTATCTTTTTCTAATGAATCTCAAATTTTCATATCTCGTGTTTATGAAGCATTATGTAAGCGTTTTGAGACGCATATTAATGAATCATTTAAAAAATACAAATTTAAAAGGGCTAATTTTCAGCTTAGAATAAATGTATAAACAAGTTCGTTTTCCCTTTGAAAAGTTATGTTTCAAAAATATATTCAACTTTCAGAGAAAAAAAATTCTTTAAAAAAATAACAATAAGGAGTACACAAATGGTAAATACTTATCTTTTTCTAATGAATCTCAAATTTTCATATGTCGTGTTTATGAAGCATTATATAAACGTTTTGAGACGCATATTAATGAATCATTTAAAAAATACAAATTTAAAGGGGCTAATTTTCAGCTTAGAATAAATGTATAAACAAGTTCATTTTCACTTTGAAAAGTTATGTTTTAAAAACTATATTCAACTTTCAGAGAAAAAAAAATTCTTTAAATAAATAACAATAAGGAGTACACAAATGGTAAATGATTATCTCTTTTTAATGAATCGCAAATTTTTATATCTCGTGTTTATAAAGTATTACATAAAAGTTTTGAGACACATATTAATGTATCGTTTAAAAAATACAAATTTAAAATGACTACATTTCAACTTCAAATAAATGTATAAAAAAAAAATTTTTTAAAAAAAATCTAGTAGGCTCAAATTTTTAATTTGAAACATTGAATTTCCAGATGACCTCTCTATTTTGAGGAAAAACGGCCAGGTCCCCAAAGAAAATTTTAAAAATAAATAATAATATTAAATGATATTTATGTTAGTGATCTGAAACATCAAAACAATTTAGTTTAATTATTTATTAATATAATTGAATATAATACAACTACAAGATTGCAAATAATATACAATTATTTGTAATCAATTTTGAAATTGCTTGTGCCGATTCAAATTGAATTATCAATAGATGGCCAAAAAACTCCTAGGCCGTTTTTTGGTCATATTCCAGGTTTGCGAAACAAAAACAAAACAAAAAAACTTTTTAACAAACTCAAAATTTTGAACAACTTTTCAATAAAAATGTCTGCTTAGTAGTTACAATATTTACCGCTTCAAATCTTCAGATTAATTTGCTTATGAATCTAGTGGGACATTTTTATGATTAGTAACGGATTAAAAAAAGTAAGAGTAACACTTGTATCAAACTTCTAAGAGTTAATAAATAGCATACTCATTCCACACTGCTATCGTATAACCCAGTATTTTTAACCATTATCGTATCAATCACAATTATCGTATTATCCTATTAATTTTCGTATAAACTATTATTTTAAACTTAATAAGGTAATTCAGCGAGGTACTAAAATATGATCATCGGGGACATAAACAGTTCAAACATCATTATGTTCATAAAAATTTAAATCTTAAAAGGTGTGTATGTGTTCTATACAGACTATAGGTTAAAAGTAAATTCTTTCCCAAATACAAAAATAAAAATGGGAATAATTGTTAAGTTCGTCTCAAAAAGAATTACATTTACCAAAATAAAACTATTATTAATATAATAATACATTAATTAATATTAATTTAATACTAAAAATAATATTTAAAACTAATATTACTTCACTATTTTATCTGTTTAAATGAGATTACTTTGCTTTAGTGTAAAGATTTTGGGAAGCTTTATATTTTTAAGACATCTTCAAGTTTGCTGTAAAAGTTTCACTTGTGAATTAACACACTGTTAGAATTTTAATTCTAAAATTAAGTTCAATAAACGTTAACAGTCTGTCCATCTAATTAACAGTAATGTTTACGGTTAAGAACATTTCGTTACCTTTACAGGTTTGAAACTATTTAAAATTGATATGGGTAGAATACCGTGAATAACTGTAGAGTTTCGCAAGCATTTATAACTAGCATGATTTCAAAACCGAAAAAATGAAACTTAACTCTACTTCGGAGTTAAGTTATGTTAAGCTTTTTGTAAGTTAATGAACGATGGAGTTAGGTTGTCGGGGAGTTATGTTTCGTCAAGTGAATCAGTGAATTTTCTTGATTAGTTTCTTTAGTGATGCAATCTATTGTGAGATAAGCATGCATTTTTTCATTGCCGAACAGAAAACATGATTTTTAAATACTTTAAAATTGGAAAATTTTTGTCTTAAACCAAAATGTTACGTCTTAAACAACAGTAAAAAATATAGAACCCTTAATAAAAAAGAACTTTATGCTCGTTTCTTTGCATTGTTAAAGAATTATTGTTTGTAAAAAAAAAACTCTTTCTTATATTTAACGCAGTCTTTATTTCTTTTTTCTGTATGAGAAAGTTTTATTGATATCAATAACCAAAGAATCATTTTCTAATTTTTAATGAATGTTACAAATTATATACATTTCTGTGCTACTTATTTTATAAAATATTATTAATATCATTTTGTTCCTCAAAGAGGATTGATTTAATCTTTTCTAATTCAATAATCACCACCATTCCTGTTCTCTAATTTTGTTGCAGAATCTCGCAAATTTGCTCTAAGAATGCTCTGGTTGATTCCGACAGACAGTCTTAGAGAAACAATGGAATTGACAAACATTTCCATAATTAAGTAAACTTTGTTGTAATTTCAATTGTAAAAATCCCGCACTTAACAAATATTAAATTCTTAAATTTCGTTTTGCAACTTATTTCTTATATTGTTTTGCTATTCAAGATGCAAAAGCATAAGAGTCTTAAGTG
The DNA here is from genome assembly GCA_949128135.1 of Parasteatoda lunata. Lineage (NCBI taxonomy): Eukaryota > Metazoa > Arthropoda > Arachnida > Araneae > Theridiidae > Parasteatoda > Parasteatoda lunata. The sequence goes on along the minus strand of OX421972.1, from coordinate 37,707,485 downwards.
TTCTTTAATTATTTTATATATTTTGTGGTTGTCGTGGGTTTAGTTTACTTAATATTTCTTACGTTTTTAATTATTTTATTCACTTTATTTCATTGTTTATTTTATTTCGTTTGTTTCATTTTATTTATTTTTTATTATTTTTTCATAATTTACTTAATTTATACTTCTATTTTTTAATATATAATTATATTTTAATGTTTTTCTTTTTTTATTTGAATTTAGATTGGCTTTTAACTTTTAAGAGAATTTATTGTTTTTAGAGTCAAACGATTACTTTAAGTATCCCAGTCAATTCGGAGTTGATTGTTGTTATTTCAAAAGAGAATTTTTTAGCAAAATTTTTATTTATTTATGATGTATTCTTTGCTTTACAATTTTATGCGCCTTAAAATTAAATAACCATGAAGTGTGAGCGTTTGCGGATTTGTTTTAGCTTGTACATCATTCAATTACATAAAAAGATACCCTTGAAACTCATAAAAAAAAACGAATTGCTAATTTATTATTCCCAAATAATAATTATTTTTTATAATTTTAAATTAATTGCAAATCAATTAATTACGATAAATTTCTCATGTAAATAAATCAAGTTAATGTAGTTTAGATTTAGTTTACATGAATTAAATAACTTAATTGGAATTTCAAAACTATTACTGACTTAAACTTCAAAGATTAAGAGTAAGGAAAATGCTTATGCAGATAATTATGGCCATTTTTTTTATTAAATAATTAAAATCACCATAAGCAATATTTTTTTTAAAAAAGAGAAAATTGCAGTAGCTTGACTCATTATATAATTTCTTGAAGAATTTAATTTAAACAAATTGATATGACTTCACTAAACATAGCTTACTTAACTAAAGGTAAGGATGGCAATAACGAAAAATTTTATAAAACGCTTATTTACATAAAATTAACTCTAACAAATCAAAGATTTTATGCAAATTATAGCTATAGTGGGTTTAATTGATCATATAATTTCCTGAATAAGCACAGCTATAAAACAGCGCTTACAGAATGAAATAGTTAAAGACCTTCGAAAAACTACGTCAATTGCAGCCCTGAGAACACTGACTCGGTCCGAATCACCTGAGCGTATTCTAAATTTAGGCTGAGAAAAACCCAAAAACTATTCTATAATAGACGCAGACGATTATTCCTGATGATGTTGGAACAAAAAGTATCATTCCGTTGTTTACAGACTATACTTAACTCATTGCGTCGATTGTGAAAAAACGGTTTTGTTTGAGTATTACATTCGCAACTGAAAAAAAAAATACTTTTGGCGCGCAGGTATAAATGTTTTGTCTCTTAAAAGAACTTTTGTTAAGCTAAGCGTTTAACTTGTAATGAACAAATATCATTAAGAAATTAAAGAAAAAACATCAAAGTAACAAAGTGAAATAATCACCATTAAAAAATTAGAAAAGAACGTCAAAATTGAAAAGAAAAGAAAAAAAACACCATTAAAAATTTTAAAAAAGAGCATCAAAATTGAAAAGCAAACAAAAAAGGGGAAAAAATAGAAAGAGCATCATTAGAAATGTAATTTTAGAAATTTTTTTTTAAAAACAATTGTATGAATTTTTTTCATTCTCATTCTTATCTTCTGATGCAGATAAAAAAAAATTGAGTTCTACTATACAATAGTATTATTTTAATTTTATAAATTTATTTTATAACCATCGTTAAACAGCCGACCCATTTTTTTTTTTTTTTTTTTTTTTTTTTTTTTTTTTATTTACAACTAGTAATGTTCAACTCCGTAGCCTCGTTATTTTGAAACCAATCCAGGAAACAAGGTAACTTCTGGATCAAGTATTGGGAGAAATTTGCCTTTGTGGAGAACTTTTTGATGGAACTAACCCGCATTTGCGTTACACGGAGAGGAAAACCAAGAAAACCTCCAGCAGTTAGCCTAGCGGCAAGGGGACTCTACCCCATGATCCGTCTACCACTGAGGATATTTTACGTCAGTTGTGGTCGGTGCGAGCTGGGTGCAGAATTCGATTTGCGTGATATCGCTGGGATCGAACCCGGGTCATCTCATTGGGAGGCGAGCGCTCTATCCCTTGAACCACTACGGGTCATAAAATAGTATTAATACAGATCCTAATATTACACCTTTTTTGTTTAAAACTAAAGTCAGCGCAATCCCAGTTTTGATACTAAAAGCAATTAATTTATCGCAATCGTGGTTAACGAAATTCTCAAGACACATTAAATAATTTAATGTTATTATTTCATTTAAAAAGCGATAATATGAATTAATAAAAATTAAATTTATCTGAAAATCCCTAACTAAATTTGAAAATCAGAATTACTACCAACATGAGTAAATTATCGACGATATTATCAACATTGCTCTGTTTGCCAAAAACAATCAGAGCGATTTTCAATGACTTTGCAAGATTCTAAAACAAAACTAGAAAACTTCATGAGAGCTGATTTTAACATTTGAAAAGATTTAATGAGTTCCTTAAAATACAAAATAATAAGCTTCTGAATCTTTTCAAATTCTAAATACACCGCTAATGATTTCTATTATTTTTGCTTTGGAATCTTACACAGAGGAGAAATTCTGGTTAAATTTCCTATCTATAAGGTAATAAACTGTCTGGAGAAAATATGATTCCGGTTAATAAAACCAGCATATACAGTATATAAACCATGCATTAAGTAATTTTTTTACGTTCAAGTGGTAACGGTTTACTGAAAATTCTGGTATTCAAAACTATAGTTCTTATAGCCCCACACTTAGAAAAAATTCAAAACTAAAAAATACATTTAACAGAATAAATAGTTTTAACTCCATACTCTCAAAATAACCGAGCCTTTTGGTGTTTCCATATATCTAAATATGTGGTAAATTTTACTATAGTCTGGTAGTTTTAACCGCACTTTTTCCCTGTGTGAAAAGATAACAGAGAACATTAAAATGACCCAACATTTTATGAGATTTTTAAATGAGTTTTTTTTTTAAATGAGATTTTTAAATTTTTTTTAATTAATCCATACTATAACTATAAAAATAAAATAATCTTTTCATTTTTCTCATGCATTTTTTCATTGTTCTTCATTTTTCTCAAGCAGTTGTAACCATGCCTGAGAAAAGTGTAAACACGTTAAAAAAAAAAAGATAAGGAAATAAAAGAAATAAAAAGAAATAAATATTACATTTTTGGACGCAATGCAAAATATCAAAAAAAGATATTGTAGTACTAAAAGACGTATTCTTACAATTGTATTTAGAAAAAAGTTTCAGTTTCACTGCATAAAAATTATGTCTAATGACGGTAGAAAATTTCAATCAATTTCAATTCAAAAAATGCTAATTGACAATGAAGCACTTTGAAGATCTGTAATACGAACAATAAATTTTTCGAGTAAAACTATACGCTGTTAAAAATAGTAGATAAATATTTTTCCAAAACACTTCCAAAAAATACTAATTAGCAAGCAAAAACGTTGAAGATCTGTAATACGAGCAATAAATTTTTACGAATAAAAATATGCACTGTTAAAACTAGTACATAAACATTTTTCCGAAATACTAATAAATGCGAAGGAGTACAGACAGGTGCATACTGATTTCCCCGAGATTGCTGTTCAATTTTAAATGTCTAGAAGAAAACTTAAAGAGATTTCATCTCATATATAGTTCAATCTAACCTCACTATAACCGCGATAATGGCCGGTGTTAGCGATTAATGTTCTGTTTTCTATTTTGCAAACAGAACTCATTACTATTATTTAAAGCTATAGCAGTTGCCCGTGGCTTTTCTCGAGTACCTTAATTTCAATCTTAACTATTTTCAAGAGATGCCTGGGATATTGTCAAAGTTCTCTATGTATGGAATTTTAGTATTAATTTAAAATCTATCCAGTAGTCATTAAATCATACAAACCACGCTATAAGTATGAGTTCCGGACATTTCAGCATTATTCCAAGCAATAGAGAACTTTGTCTTGAAAAATTGGACTTTTACCTGGAATTTTTTATACAGTTATGTTTTTTTGGATACTGAACACGAATCCACATTTTGTGAGCAATATGTTTTCCAAGACATATGTTTTTTATAGAAAAAACTTGGAAAAACTGAGTTTTTTGCTTATAATTTTTTTAGAGCTTAAGATAGAAAATTTCTGCTGGCATATTTCATAACTAAAGAAACTTTCCTACCAATTATATTGCTACAATGCGACCGTAGAATAACAAATTGAAGAATTATGAGTATGGAAATAGGGACTATAACGTTGGAATGATGTATCACTCACTACCTCAGCGGAACAAACTAGATGAGAACAATTTATAGAAGTTTGAAATTTATAAGAAAAAAAATTCTCTTGTGGGATCTAGGAATATATATAAAAAAAATTCTATCAATTGAGTTATATATATAAAAAAAATTCTCTACCTACTCACCCGTTCTCCCAAAATTATTATTAAACCATCCATAAAATCATAATACTTAAGAAGTGTGATCCATTTTATGATTTTTTCGCCTATTTTTCAGAAATTTTGACTTCTAACAGCACTCCTGTAAGTTTTTTCATACTCTCATTATCTTATTTCCAGCTCCAGAGCAGAGGGTTTACTCGTTAAATTTTCACCTTTCGAATAACCATAATTTTATTAAAGACTTACCAAAAACCACAATTTTTTTTGATTTTCATTTGAATCTAAATCAGGCATTAAATGGGAATTTTTTCCTCAATTTGTTATTTGTTCTTATCAACAAAAATGGTCCGTCCTCACCCAGTGTCTCATCCCCTAAAATTAAATTTGCTTGAGGGTAAATCTCCTTCAATTAATTTAATTTGGCTTTTAAATTTTTAATCGATCAAAATTTAGAATATAAGTCTAAACATTTTGATGCAAATTAAACATTTTCGTAAAGAAAAATCATAATTGAATAGTAAAAAATTGAAAAATTGTAGTAAATATTTGAAGGAAAAAAAATACAATTTTTTTAGAATATTTAGTACAAAGTTGATCTCCGTTTTCTAATAATTGCATCCAAAGTTCCCTTTATGTTGATTATACATTCAAATTTATTTTATCAGGATGAATGTTCGTTATTTCACAGTTTAATCAGAATTATGTTATTCAAAAGTTTAATTATTTAAAAAATTCATAACTCAAGATTTCTATAGAAAAGAACAAAATTATACTCTGTGAGTTACTGCATTAAAATTTTAAGAACTAATCCTTTCTAGGCATCGTTTCTAAAAAACTATAATCTAGTTAAATTCTGTATATTGTATGTCTAGTTTCTTTAGATTATAATCTTTTACTTTTGACATTTGCCTTTCTTTCTGTTTTCCATACTGTCTATACTATTCCTAGTTTTCTACAAGAAAGAAAATTCATAGCGAAAGGAAGAGAGAGACAGGAAGGGGTATACACATAAATTACATTTGGTCATTGATTTCACATACAATGAATGTTAAAGCAGGATTTATAGTTGCTTTACTATTCCATCGTTATTTGATTCCGTATTCAAGAAACATTTGAGAAAGAATTCAGGCATATCTATTACCTTTATGTATTGATCTATGCAATTATTTTAACTTGATTGCCCTTGAAAACTTAGTAGAAGAGGGCAACATATTGATACTAAAAATTCAGGATGATATGCAAAAAATTAAAACTATAACAGACTCCTTAAAAATTATAGATATTAGGGAGAATAAGAGAGTGTTCCCCTAAGGGGGTAGAAATATTTTTATTGTATATTACTAGATACCACAGAGAATTTTTATAAATTCCAAGCCTCTATAATTTATTGTCTTCTAGTTTTCTCCACTAAAGTAGTGAGAGAGGCATTATTCCAATGCTATAGTCCTTATTCCCACACTCAAAATTCTTTGATAAATTCCCCTTCTGACTCAAGTGTAGATATAGAATTGGTGAGAAATTTTTTTCTAGTTTTCATACATCATGCTGGCCTTTTCTATCGTAAACAATAAAAAATTATGTGTTTATAATTAAAAATTATGTATTACAAGCAGAAATAAACAGGATTTTTAAATTTTCTTTCTCAGAAAAAGAAATATATTTCCCGGAAAAATTTTTAGTCGCAAAATGAGGATTTATGTTTAAGAAAAAAATAAGTATACAAAAAAAAAAAAAAAAAAAAACTCTAGCCGATTTTTCCCGGGCCATTTTTGAGTGCCATTGCTTGAAATACAAAGCCAGGCAGCAGAAATAAAGTTATTTCCATTAATATAGATTAAATAGAAAATATATATCTGAGATTAAATAGAAAATTCATTATAACGTGCTGTACTACTTCCTCTTCAAGAGCTTTTAGCCCTTGGTTTGAAAATCGCAGTGCGGTTTTCAAACAAATCAAAAACAATAAGTGAAGTATTCTGTATGGGCAATATTACAAAGTTATTGCTTTTTTTTCATAATTGACACATTTTATGTAGATAAATATTCTAAAAACAATTTTTGTGAGCTAAAAGTTCTACAAAATTGACACAATTCAAAAGAATTTAAGGTAATAAAAATTTATAACAATAATAAGGTAAATAAAATCGATTAGAAGCAGGTAAAGAAATAAATTAACTACCAAAGTTCTAAGTGTTATATTTGTTTTGAACGTTTTTTTCTTCTATTAATTAAAAAGTTACGAACATCGATTAAGTTTAAAAAAAAAAGTCTGAAAACTATTAAATGAAAAATGAATACACAAACCCATATTGGCATCAATTAATGTAGAAATGGCTTGAATGTTAAGTTTAACGACGCAAAAAACATAACTGGCTGCATTAAAAATAATATTAAAAAAAATAACATTTTCAAATTAAAATGTAAAAAAATATCTAACTTATGCTGTTACAAAGTGCTTTTATTGCTTACTATGCAAGCTTCCTCAAATTCTTCCTAAAATAAAAAACTGATAATTGTTTTGGAAACCAATAGTTTTGATAACTGTCAAATGAGCTAGTTGGGGTCATGAGAAATTGGAATCATGAAGTTATCGCAAATAGTCACAATGTGACATTAAGGATTGATGAACAGGAGCATGCTGGGGATAGAGCATTCCAGTTTCAATATTTTTTTTTTTTTTTTTTAGATAATCTAGATTATCGATTCCTAATTTTTTTCTGCTATTATTCCCTAAATCATCAACCACCTTTTGGTGGAACCCTGCTCTATAAATAAAGTGTATAAAGTCAACTGTGAACACACTAAAAAAAGGCTTTATTTAAAAAATAGATCATAGGAGGAATGAAAGTATTTATCCCTTTATCATAAATAATCGTAAATTTAGTTTTGGTTCCGACAGTTAAATTTACAGTACTTGAGCTATTTCTAGTCTTTTTTATAATTTAATAAATACACCGTAATTAGAAAAGCTATCTAAATATTTTTAAATACTGCCATGCCTTTGTCTTAGGCATTTTACTTTAAATAATTTCATCAGTGCAACTGAAATATTAAAAAACTAATGGACTGTTGATTGGATCTGAATATAAATCAAGGTTTAAAAAACTATTTTTGGTTTTAAAAAAGTCCTATTTCTCGGAACCCCTTTAATTTCTAAAGTTCTGAAAACTGCTGATTTAGATAAGATATTATTTTTCAATTAGAGGTTTTTGAAACACTAATAATAAATCCCTTTAAACCCCTCAGTCGCCTTAAGATATAGAAAAAGATATGAAGTGGTATCGTTTGGTTTCTCATTAAAACTATTCTCATATTTTAAGTGTAAATATAAATCACTTTTCTAATAAGTGGAAAAAATAGAAAAGATGATGTTTTTTTCAATTCAATTTAAATACGAAAATCACAGATCCTTTTAAATAAAAAAGTTCCAATTTTATTTGAAATAAACTTTTCAAACATCCGTAACTAGCGAAGTTTATAAACACACAGAAACTTATTGCGATTTACCCCTCACAAACATTTTACGACAATAAAAATTATTACAAAATTATTTAAAACCCATCCATAAGTTACCTTATTTGACAACATTATTTTACATCATATATTTATATTATACATTATCAACATTATATATTTACGGACAAAAAAGTTGTAGTAAAATTATCTTAATGTATGGTAATAACATTTCTGGTATAAAAAAAACAACAATATATTTCTAGTAATAGAACCTGGTATTTAAGCCAGGCAATTGTTAATTTTGCAGCTTATATGGCAACGGTTTAGGGGAAATTCTGGTTTTTAAAATCATAATTCTAAATATCACACATTTGGTAAAAAATGGCGAAACTGAAAAGTAAATTTAACGAATAAAGATTTTTTATGGCATGTTCTTAGGTATCATTATGAAGTTATCAAATCTGAAACCATTCTTCCAAATTTTATACCATATTATGAAACCATATTTTATTAGTGCTTTTACCAAAATCATTCAAACGCATCAGTAAAAATTACCGAGATTTTTGGTATCTTCATAGAGTCAGAAATACGATAAATTTTTCCTTATTCTGATAATTTAAACTATATATTTTTTCTCTGCGTAGTATTGATGATTATCTGTAAGGTGCATTTATAGTTGCAATTTTTTTATATAAAAACAATATAAAAGTTTTTAAATTTTTTTTTATTAAGTGTGAGAAAGTTTTATTTAGAATATATCTTCTTTGAAAAATGTAATAATAATAAAAATTTTGCCAAAAATAACCGATTGGATGGTGAAGTTTTCTTGACAAATTAATTTAGACGTGACGGAAATCACTGTAACATGCAATTAGCTTTTCATTTCATATCCCTCAGCTTCTATGCCAAAATAGAAATAAAACTGTCTGAACACAGTATACATTGTAAACTTCATGCTCTAGAAAAATTAACTTTTTTTTTTATGTTTATCCTTAAAAAAGTGATTAGATTTCAAACTTTGTTAGACAACCTGGCACCTAATGCAGCTTAGATGTAATTAAACAGAAGGGAAAAAAAACTTTTTTCGAGAAAAAAATAAATGGTTCAGTGCACTTTCAACCATTTTGCTTTTTTAAAAAAATTGCTACCTGACAGCGTCTAACATCTTTCAATGAGTTTGTCATTTTTTCTTTGGGCAAGCACCTATATTCTGTGCCATAAAGATTAATCAAATGCCTAAATATGCCTAAAAATAATAAAATTATCGTGAACTTAAAATATGTTACTTCTGAAATAGAGCGTATTGATCATTCATTACTAAAATGATAAATCACCATAACAGTGGTTTTTTATATTTTAATTATTAAAACAAGCACAATTGAAAATTATGTTGCTCTTGTAGTCGTAAGCCATTGAGGTATAGGGGGTGCAATTATTGTTGTTTTCAAGTGGCGGCATCGATGGCCAAAAATTCTGCCACATCCGCTTATAAGGCGGACACATTCATATATCCATTCATTCATCCACAGATCGTAATTTTGACCTGAACCAGAGAACAATCAATCTCCAATCCTATACCTTCAGAGGTATAATTTGTTATGGGAATATGGGGGACTTTGTGACTCAACAAATTTAAGGTGTACCACTCACCTTACCAACCACGCTATCCCCGATTTAAGATTATAAAAAATTTGAATATGATTACTTGGTAATAATAAATAGTTGCTAAGAATAAAAAAAATATCGTGTCTTGACAGCGTCAAACCTGGTTAGAATATGTTGTTAGGTAGTTAAGAATATGTTGTTTTTATCTTTAAACGATGACTAAATATACTCTGCCATAAGTATGCCTTCTCAGCGTGCCGGTACTTTTCACCATAAAATCCATTTTTACCGAAACACATCATCGAGAAAAAAAATCTAATATACCTTAATCATTACAGTAATAATTACCGTAAAATGACTTAATCACTCTAATGAGATAAATATTATTGTAAAACTTGCGGTGCAATATTTTACTGTAAAAATGGGTTTACGGATGATACACCCAAAGTGCCTGTACTTTTCACCATAATCTAAACCGGAATTTTCTGCTGTGTGGCAATCGATTCTATAGCTCAGAAAAATTAATTTCTTATTCTAAATTTTGCATGAATTGTTTTTAAATTCATCCTCACTTTTAAATTTTTCCTTATTTTCAAAGGTTATTTAAAGATGTCTCATATCAAACGTTTAGTTGATAACGTTAACTTTTATTAATATTAATGTAAATGGCAGATATTTTACTGAAGATTTAGAATACAATAATAAAGTTTTTCCTCTAGAAATGTCATATAAATATAGATTTTAATAACTTTTTGAAATTGGGCAATATATTTAAATTTTTTTCCGACTTTTCAAAGAACATAAAGATTTAATTCGTTTTTATTAAACTCAAAAGTACACGCAGAATGAAATTCAGTACAGAATAAAAAAATATCATTATTAGATTTAAAAAACATATTCAGAAAGTTGAGGCTATATTTTGCTCATTGTTTAAACCTGAAAATCATTTGACGCATGAAAAAAGTTTGATTAAAAACATGATTATTATTATTATATATGACGCAAGGAGAATATAAAAACGGAGATTTGATAAAATTCTTATCTTGATTATCAATTCACGGAAAATGTTAAAATAACTACTCTGTGTGGTGATTTCCTAAAAGAAAGAAAGTGGTTTGAATAAATTCTTTTACTGTCTTAGAGAAAAGATGAAATAATATTGTTTAGATGTTACGGTCAATATAATTAATCGGTAAATATTAATTACTCTGGAGAACAAATTTTTGTTGCATTTAAACAAATTCTTGATCTTGCCTAAGTCGGGGATTACAAATCTGAAATTAGTTATATTCCTGAAGCCACAGCTTTTATTTCATGTCATGTTTTTCTTATTTTTATCAAATGTGCAATTCGAAAGAAAACCCGAGGAACTTTGAATTTAATGATCTGATCTTCACCTTCTAGAACTGAATCCTTATGATTCGAGGGTTGACCTCAAATATCTAATTAGAGGTAAACTGGGTTCGAATCCCAGCGATGGCTGGTCAATACGAATTCCCCACATAGCTCACACCGACGACATTGCTGACGTAAAATATCCTTAGAGGTAGGCGGATCATGGGTTAGAGTCCCCTTGCTGTCAGACTAATCGCGAGAGGTTTACGTGGTTTTCCTCTCCATGTAACGCAAATGCAGGTTAATTCCATCAAAAAGTCCTCCACGAAGGCAAGTTTCTTCCAATACTTGATCCAGGAGTTCCCTTTTCTTCTGGATTGGGTTCAAAATTTCAAGACTACGGAGTTGAACATTAGTAGTCGTAAACCTGAAAAACTTGGCTCGGCTGTTCAACAACGGGAATAAAATAAAAATAAATAACTAATTACGACGATATTTTAAGTTACGAAATCAGACACAAAAACGTACTTTCACTGAACACCGTTTTCTGTGACAGATTCGGATTTCAAATCCCTCCCAAAAAAAAAAAAAAATTTAAAAAAAGAAGAAAAAAACAAATATATATATATATATATATATATATATATATATATATATATATATATATATATATATATATATATATATATATGTATATATATATATATATATATATATATATATATATATATATATATATATATATATATATATATATATATATATATATATATATATATATATATATATATATATATATGTATATATATATATATATATATATATATATATATATATATATATATATATATATATATATATATATATATATATATATATATATATATATATATATATATATATATATATATATATATAAGGGGTAGCATCAATTTGGGAAAATGGTCCCAATAGTTTGCTCAGGGGAGCGGTCCAAAATTTGGACCCCTTAATGTTAATTTTAGTTTGTGCGTATATCAAAGCAACTCGAAAACTTTTTAAGAGAATTGAAAAAAATTTTGCACAATTATAAAATTAATTTATCGAAAGGTAATTTCTCCCATAAAAAAAAAACTTTTATTAAGTAAATTTGATTTTTTTTTTTTTCATTAATTCATTTTATAATATTTGGAAAAGTTTTGAATTATAAGGTATAAAATTTTCTAAGTCATTTTAAAGAATACAATTTTTTCATGACAAAATACAAATTCGAGTAAAAGCGGTAGATTTTAAAAATACGACTTTTTAAAAAAAAAAAGATTTAGATCAAATCACTTACTTTCTTGTTGTTATTTTTACATCTTGCCTTAATTGATCACGTGGCTTAAGTATTTGATCAAATGACCGTTTTTATAATTTCCCAGTCTCAAATATGCAAATAAAAGTTAATTTAAAAATAAGCAAATTCGAAAAATGTAATTATATTTATTGTATTTACAATTTAAATCAGCAGATACATCAACTCTAACACTACTCCTGGTGCTAATTTTCAGTGATGTTATCTAAAGGTCGAAAGGTAGTAAATGTCACGGGAACTAGATGGATTGGGTGTGTTTTCAGAATATCTTTTTTACTTTTTTTCTCACTTTTTTTGTTTCTCTTTTTTAAAAAAATAGAAACATTTAAGCGTTTTGTGAAAGGTATCATTAACTTTTATGTGTTTTTAGTTTCTTGTTTAAGTGTAGTTATTTAAAGTTGATAAATAATTAAAATTAACAGCAAATACTTAATTATCACGAACTTTTATTTAATGTTACTTATGAAATTATTCTATAGAATATTTGTAAAACCGGTAAAACTTTCTCGGTTATGTTTTCATTGAAATTCAGTTCAAAATTATTGGAATATTCTTTATATGCTAAGAATAAATATAAAAGAAATCGTCCTAATTCATCAGATATTTATGTCATTATTACCTTTATTGCACTTTTCGGCTACTAAACTTAACGCATTTTAGTACGCTTATCCGTAGTCTGATACATGTTTCAGTCCCTACATTTATTTCAGTTGTAAATTACTAGATTGAAAATTCCTCTTAGTTATAATTAAAACATTATGTGTCGATAAATTGATGAATTATACGAAATGTAGAAAAAACTGCAGTGAATTGTAAGTAATAAAAATCATTCATTAAGTATCTTTCCTTTTCGTTAAATTATTATTTTTTTCTTTTTTGAAATTCGACCACTTAACAAAATTAATTAATCCCACTTTTTTTCTTTGTTTAAGATTAAATCGAATAATCTAGGCAATATAAAAGGCTTAAAATATATTCATTTTAGTTATACTTTACAATAAGTATGGTCAAAACTACCGGAATATAATAAAATTTACCACGTTTTGACTCCATGGCAGCAGCAAAAAAACTCGGTAACTTTACCGAAGCACTTTGGTAGTGATTTTGGTAAAATTAACAACAAATATGATTTTATAATTTATGATAAAATTTGTTAAATGCTGTAAAATTTGGTAATTTTATCATGATACCTTAGAGCATGACATGAAAGCTATTTATTTTGCTAAATATACAGTTTTAATTTCCTACTAACTGTGTAGTAATAATAACCAGAATTTCCGGTAAACCGTTCTCATTTCCATGGAAAAATTACTTCATAAATAGTTTAAATACCGCATATTTCGATTTAATTACACCCAAATTATGTTGTTTTTATTTCTGCTAGAATTGTCATACCATACCGTGCGTTAATTTTACCAGAATGTCGCAATACATATAAATGAATTTATTCCGCAAATTATTTAAAACACCTGAGATAAAGTTAAACGCAAGGATATTAATAAAAATATTTTTATTATAAAAATGTATTAACACTTTTCTTTGTGATAATTTTATATTGCTTTTACATAATGACTAAGGGTTGTTTATCATTATACCTTACTTATTTATTAAATATTTATCCTTTTTTTATAAATTATTAATCACTAATCTATTTCTCAATTTTTTAATACAATAAAATAGCTATTCAGTTCTAGACTTTTTTTTTTACTCTGCTGTTTATTACGTGTCATAACAGGCGAAACAAATAGCAATTTGATCCTTTTGCTAACATCTTTGATTAATGAACAATTTGTCGACCGTTCTTGAAGGCATTCCATGACTTAAACCGAGGAAATTTGTTTTGCTTGGCCTCAATACCAAATCAAAACATTTCACGGAGGACAGCCTAAATATTTATTTTATCCAACACTTTTTTTTTTAAATAACATTGAGATTCGTCTATAAATAAATGACAGATTGTAAACATACTTAGTGCATAAATGAATGTCGATTTCAATTTTATCTATTGACATTTATTATGCATATTAACTGTTCATTTTTAATCATATTGAAATCTTTTAACTCATTAAACATGGGACATGGCGACCCAGGGGATAGAGCGTTCGTCCTCTAATGGGTTCGAATCCCAGCGATGGCTGGTCGATGCGAATTCCGCACCCGGCTCGCACCGATTACATTGCTCACGTAAAGTATCCTTATTGCTAGACGGATCATGAGTTAGAGTCTCCTTGCCATCAGGCTAACAATGGTGGGCTTCCGTGATAATTCCATCAAATAGAAGGCAAATTTCTCCCAATACTTAGTCCAGGAGTTCCCTTGTTTTCTGGATTGGGTTCAAAATTACAAGGCAACGGAGTTGAACATTAGTAGTCCTAAACCCAAAATCGGGTGGGCTGTTCCAATGACGGTTATAAAACTCATTAAACATTAACGTATTTTCATGATATTTTAACAACACAGATGTTTTACAGCTAAATTAAAATCATAAAAATTTTATTTATTTTTTTATTTATTTAGTTATTTTTTTATGTTCTTTAAACTTCCTTGATATTGTACAGTGAATATAAATTATTCTTACTTTTATAATTCCTTTTCTTTTAAATTATAGTGCTTGACAAAAAACTATTCATATCGTTGTTTCTTTCGACAAAAGTGTTTTTATTATTTTTTTATTTTATCAAATACATTAGTGATGACTTTAAGTGTATTTGATCTTAATGCTTTATATATCCGTTTAGCCCACTGAGAAAAAGAATATGGCGTAAAAACTACCAGAATATGGTAAAATTTACCGTGTTTCTGGCTCTATGGGAACACCAAAAAGTTCAGTAATTTTTACCGAAGACATTCGGTAAATGTTTTTTACAACATGTTTAACAAGCTAAAAATTTTCGAACTATTAATCGGATGTTAATTTCTTCGTTCTATCATTCTCCTTGTACACTTTTCCACGAACCTTTGTAAATTCAAATTTTCAAATCTAATTTCTTTTAATTTTTGCGCAATGGCTGTGATTTTTATGAATTTTTACATAGAGCAATATTTCTTTTTTTGTTTCATTAATAAAATTTATGGTAAGTACGTTTTAATACTCAGTTTCGAATTTTGAAATATTTCATTTAAAGTCTTTTTTTTTTATCATATTAGGGTATTTGTCGAATATTATTAGTTATCATTAGATATGTTATTAGGTATTTATAAATTTTATTAATAAATTTTTCATTACTGTTACCTTTTAATATAAATGTAAGTTAATGTTTACAGCCATCTAATTTTTCTCCCAGTCCATCTTTAATTTTGTGTTTAAATTACTTATTTACTATTTAATATTTATCATTATTATTTATTATTTATTTATTATTATTTTCATTGTACAATCAAAATAGTAATTATACTGAATTTAATTAAATTTTATATATGATAGTATTTTGAATAAATAAAAATCACTATTTGATCATCAAGTCTTATAGAGATTAGGACCATAAAAAAGTAGCACGATTTCTAAAAATGAATTGACTACTTCAAACGTTCTGTTACAAATATGACCAGAACATAACAAAGCTGTAATACATTGTTTGATTTCATAATTTGGAATCAAATACATTGCTAATCTCTCTCATATTCCAGTATTTTCAAGAGTATACAAAAGAGAGAAAGCTTTGAATTTTTTTTTTTTTTAATTATGAGCCATCAAAACTGCATCTTATCGAAAACAAAATGATCAGATAAACTTAAAAAACGAAGCGTCTTGATGTCACATTGGACGACAGACACAATTAATCGCGCCAAACAAGTAGCCAACATTACCCCCGAAAGACAATAATAGCTGTGTTTGTTGGGGTGCTGCAGTTCCAAGAATGTCAAAAATAGGACTCACTTGCTCTCTGAATTCGACTATTAATAATGTCTACACATCCCTTTTCACTAATCCCGACTAAACTGGGACCCTTATCTTGATCATCAACTAAGCTAATTCTAGTTTTGTTGTTTTCGAACTCATTTGTTTTCTCATTTGTTTCCTTATCATTTTTTTTTTCCTCGCCGAAGAGTTGTTTTTGTTTTAGATTTACAAACAGTTTAAAGCTTAAACTAATTGCGAAAGTAATTTTGTCAGCAAAGTCAATCATCAAA
This sequence comes from Parasteatoda lunata, assembly GCA_949128135.1. Lineage (NCBI taxonomy): Eukaryota > Metazoa > Arthropoda > Arachnida > Araneae > Theridiidae > Parasteatoda > Parasteatoda lunata. The sequence goes on along the minus strand of OX421972.1, from coordinate 37,691,220 downwards.
ACAATCTTAGATGATTTAAACAAACAATAAAAAAATTTGACTTCTATAATTACTTGTAAATGATTATGTTTTATAATCAAGTTCATTTCAAGTTCCAGAATACTTTAAGAAATTTCCGTAAAATTTGAAGAGTTGACCCTTAATCTATACGGCCACCACCCTTAAGAAAATCCCCGACCCGTAATTGTAGCGATATTAAGCAAAACTAGCAAAATTGACCGTTAATTTATATAGCCTTATTTGGGAAAGAGCCTTTTGAAAGAGATCGTCCTAGGTAGGAGAGCGTCCTGCTGGTTGGAGAGTACATCATTTCCCATTAAAGTTACAGCATCTCGCTACAGATATAAAGGTTCTGGGTTTGATCCTAGCCGGCTCGAAGAAACGTTTCTCTAACACTTCCCTTCATTAATGACCACAGTCACCGAACACCCAACTCACTCACTTATCGACAGGGGGCAGAATTATACTACTTCGCCTCGTTCCACGGTTTGCCTTGATGCGACAAAAAAATCGCCTAATTCTTAAATAATGTCATCGAAGTTATTTTTTATGCTCATGAAGTTGATTTATAATAAATACCAAACTTTTTACGAAAAAAAATTACTTGCAGCTTTATATATTTTATGGTATGTCAACTTTATGGAAATAATTTTATTTTTTCAGTCAGTAGCTATAATGCATTTGGCCAGTCATTAACCGTAATCAAACATAGAAACTTTTTACAGAGTAGGGAAAAATTACCTCGCGCATTTTAACGCTCTGTTTTTAATTGTTCAATGGAAATATTTTGCATATATGTCAATTACAAAAAAAAAATTAATTATAAAGCTGATTTTAATATTCTTACAACTAACAAAAATTGTTACTAAAAACAATATTCTTTTCTTTTCTTTATCTTAAGTAAATATTATTTTATTTATTAAACACACGCAATTACAATACACTGTTAGAAAAAAAATTTGGATAGTTCAACTTCCTGAAACATTGGTAAGCTAAATCGTGTTTTCACATGAATGAAGCACAAAGAATGGCTGGAAAATGGACATGACGCAAAATACTTTAAGTTTCGAAAATGATAAGGCTTTTTGTGTATAGAACTGAAACTATATTGTGTCAATTTTTATGTCATTATTTACGTTGTCATTATTTATTCATACTGGTTTGCGTTTTTCATGAATAGCGAAAACATATTTTTGGGCATCATCTTGTAAATCTTAAACTTAATTGCACGATGCTATGGTTCAACTTGTACGGGAACTTGGCTTAATTTTGCGTTTTATTCAGGCAGCGGGAAATATTCATCTTATTATGGGTCAAAATTGAACCATTTTTCAGAAAGTGTTGTACCATTCTGGTATAGAAGATGAATTTTATAGTTTTGATGATTTTTAATATATTGCTACTGAATGCTAATTGTTACGTATTCATTAGACGCTAGCTATCAACTGATGTATTATTGTGTGTATTGGAAAATTTAATCAAAAATGAATATTCCATGCTATTTCTAATTTTTTATACCATTCACAGGTTAATAAAAGTAATATATAAAAAAACTTATTTATGAAATGTATAGATTTTAATATGTTTCTGTTTATTTCAAATTCTTACAAGGTGTTCAAAATTGTCGAAATAGACACGTTCATAAATATCATGAAAAGAGAGGAAAAGAAATCTGGAAAAGAAAATTTTAATTGATGTAAAGTTCATGATACTAGGTTGATAGGAATAGCACTGTATTGGAATAAAGCGCTGTATTATTTAAAATAATATCTATCAAAATCTGTGAAAGCTCACAAAAATCTAAACAGACAATGGTTTTTATTCAAACCCATGTAATTGTTAAGAATCAATAATATTTGCAGCAACATTAATTATAGAAATGCTGCAAAATTATCAAAACTGTTATAAATAGCTGTACCCTAGTAGACCTGTTGACAATTGTGAACAGTAAAGTTTTTAGATCAGGGCTGAGTTCTTATATTTGGAATAAAAATATAAAAAACAGCATAAAGTTATAATTTGATTTTGTGAATTAAAGAAATTTAACTGATACATTATTGTTTCTCTTATACCTAAAAAATTTCAAAAAATATAATAAAAAATTTGAAAAAAATGATTATTTGGAACTGAGCTTGGAAAATTTTACCTTTAATGTAGAAAGAGACACTGGTGTTTCATTCTTATATTTCATAACAATAAATTATAAAAATGTTAAATGTAATATTTTTTACGTATTTTGAAATAAATTTTTAAAAAATAATGAAAACGTCTGACAATACGTTTAAGGAAAATTTTGCGTCGAAAGTTTAAGTTATAAAATTTATTATTGTATCATGAAAATTAAATAGTTCAAGTGTAAAATCTGCAAAAATAAAGGAATTTAATGCAACATCCAAAAGAAAAGAAGTTTATTTTGGATGTTTATTTTGGATTTGCCCTCTCTCTCAATAAAAAAGGTTTTGTTTTATGGCTACCGGGGCCGGTATCCCCTGAAGACGTCGGCTTCGGTGATAATATTTTTATTTTTATTTCCTTCGTTTTCCTTATTGCTACATTTATTCTCGTTGGATGGTAAAGGAAAATAAAATACCACTGCAAAAATAGGAAAGATTTTTAAAAACTTTAAAATGATTTTCAAATTATTATTATTTTGCTCTACAGGTTTACAACATGTAACACCATCTGTTCGTTAAGTTAAAAAGAGAGACTGTAAGATAAAATAAATTATGCACTGGCAATTGAATTTGCTGCTTATATTATATTTGTAACGCTAACTGCTTCAGTTTCTTGTCATTGTCACAATTGTTTTGAAAACTTACAGTTTAATTTAAAACACCCCGTATAATAGCAGGTTTTTCTTCAGCTTTAATGGGCGACAAACGACATTTAGTTCGAAAAGAAACCTATGCTTGCAAAGTCAAGAGTGTGGAAAGGATTTAAATAGTTGGAAGAAATCCTTCAGGAAAAAAGGAGATAACTACTATGATTTCATACAATAAAAAACAATTTTGATGAACTGAGATCTAAGTAGAAAACTAGATTGCCCGAATGCACCAGTTGGCTACAATCCAGAAGACAAGTGTTAATTTTTGTAGCCATAAATCTGAGTGCTACTGAATGTCACAAATGCTATGTACTTAGATTAGATAGTATGACTGTCACTCTCTGTTTACACGAATATTATTTTTGTCACCATCTCTTATATTAAAATAAAATATTTAAAAAAAACTTTTTTTGCGTTCTGCAACCAATTCGCCGTACTGTAAATTACTTTTTTTCTCATTTTAGATTCTACAAATAGCCTTACATTGAAAATATGTCAATAAATTTCCTTTTTTCCAGAAATATTTTGCAAGAAGTCAAGAAATTTAAAATGTTCCCTCATGTATATCACGTTTTAATGTTGTTTTGTCTGATACTCTAGAAAGAATGCGTATTTCAAATATGCGAAGAAAATAACAAGCGCTTGAAAATGCTAAAAAAATAGGATACTGTTTTTTCCCAGCAAGACAACAGTTATATTATCTACAGTAATCTTAATATCTCAAATAAATTACCATGCTTAAAACCCATAAATGTTCTCCGGCTGCTTTGTTGGTTTTAATTTTTTAGACCAGACCTAAGTTTTTTTGGTATCATAAGCTTGTTTGAATCAGAAATCAGTCACTCACTACAAAAAAGTAGCATGGTCAAAAATTTCAAAATAGTTTTGGGCTTGAAACTACAGAAACTTTTATAGTAATTAATTTTGCAACTTATAAAGTATTTTAATTTTATTTCTCCTATTATGAGTTTAACCGCATTTAACTAATACCTTTCTTTTTAGAAATTTAGAGTAACAGATAAAAACTACAAAAAACATTTAGACTTATAGGGAATTGTAGATCCACCAAAAAACTTTTAATAAGTCGAAAAAAACCACTAATCACAAAACTATTAGACAAAAAAGGAAACCATGCAAGTTGCGCTGTAATGAGAAAAAGACTAGCAAATTAGTAAATTTCTTTTATAATAAACAAAAGTCAAAATAAGAGATTAAAAAAGCAATGATATCTAAGAGTGCCAACCTCTGGCTTAAGATTAAGAAATGGAATCGCAGATTATGAAAACAAACCCCACCAAATAATCCCTCAAAAATCCCTCAACAAATCCCTTCTATGGATCAACTGCTTAAAAATATATGCTATCCTGATACGCGTTTTAAGTTTTAAAGTTTAAATAAGTTTTTAAGCTACTTTTACATTGCCACTGGCCTTTGCTAAGCCTTAAATGACGATAATGATCGATGAATGAACGAACTTTCATTAAGTTATTTGTTATAATCTAAAGTTAAAATATATAAGAAATCTTATGTCTGCATTTATATTTTCTATACTGCATACTTTAAAATTATCCCAGGGGTTATTAAATTTCCTTTTTTTTTGCAAAATTTCAACTAATTATATATATATATATATATATATATATATATATATATATATATATATATATATATATATATATATATATATATATATATATATCTTTTGAGTTCTATTTACTTGCAGCTTATGCGCAATAAATGTTACTTATTGTTTTTCTTAATTATTTTCTGGTTTTTTTTGTATTTATTTATTTTGCTGTGTATATATATATATATATAAATATTTAATCATACTACTGTGATAGTATATTATCATATATTATGTCCCAATTACCAATACTCTCTCAGATTATTAAATTTTAGATTAATTAATTTTATTAATCTCAGATTGCTTAAATTTTATGGTAAGTAAAAAATATTTATTAAAATTATTAAATATTTTCTTATATCAGGCAGTTTTTTTTAAAATAACTTGTTTAAAAATTATTAATATTATTATTGAATTAGCCTATAACAATGTTATTTAATTTAGTAATTAGAATATTTTTAAAGCTCATGTAAGAAAACGAAAGCATTAAAAAGTGTGGAGTGTGAAAAATTCCTTTCCACAAACTTCTAACTAATCCTTGTATATTAACTTACTTTAAAATAAAATTTTGTTAATTCATAATTTAATTAATTTAGGCTAAATTTTTTGCCTCGATTTTTTTTTTTCGGGAGATTTTTCACCGGTGCTTTATTTTTCTATGCTTTTATTCCGGGGCTGTTTTTCTTTTTCCTGAGAGGAGGCATGACAGAGATTGTTCTTAATGAATTTAAATTTGATTAGTGCCCTTTCTACAGAACAATTCGTAACAGTTAATGTCCTTAAAGTTTGATAAAATTAAAAAAAATGGAGAAAGAAGTGAAAGGGATGATTAAGTGAAGAGGTAAAATAAAACTTTTCGAAATTCACTAGTCTCTCTGTTTTACTTCTAACTCTGCCTTTTTATTATGTTAGGGCTATATTAATATCCTCTGCTTTATTAAGATTCTTTACGTCATCAATGTTGGCATTATTTTCCAATTATTCTTAAACTGATACGAGATATTTAATTCTTCTACCAAAATTTGCGCAAAATGTATCAATTCCATCTTCGTTTAAAGGAGCTTATTAAAATTGCAGTCACTAGAAATGAGAATTTATTAGGTGAAAATTTAGATGTCTTTCAGAACTCCAACACCTTTTTCGAATATAATAAGGAGGAAATAAAAATGATAGGAATAATAATCTCAGATAAAGGATTTTAAAAAATATCCTTGCTCCTACCCCAAAAACTAATAGTTCAATCAAATAATTATTGGGTACATAAGTGCTTATTTTTTCATATAAATTTTAAATTGAAAGCCCACCAAAATACTTGCTTAAAAAATAACTCCGCCTTGAATATTAAAAGAAAAGTTCTCGAATCTAATTTACAGTTTTGAAACTAATAAATAGTACAAAATATAAATAAAAAAATAATAAAAGTATCCCCCAAGAATAGCTATGGCAAATTGCCCATTTGGTATCCTTCTTCGGGCACCCTGTTCTCAGAACTGTTTTGTAGAAATCGGACAAATTAGACTGGATTAGACCGAAACTAGACTGGATTGACATACATTTTAAAATAAGCCTTTCGCAGACTACACAAAACATTCTTAATTTAAATGAATAAAGTCTTAATCGCATCTAATTAGTGCGTTTAATTTTACTTTTTCTTGACTTTAAAAATAAAATCTTAAAAGAATGAGTAAAAGCCATTTAAGCACTTTGAGACACAATTACTTTCTTTACCTACGATTTCTCAGAACTGTTCTAAATAAATGGACAAGGTTAGAACAAACAAATAATTTAAATTAAGCCCTCTCCCGACAATATAAATGATTTTTAGTTGAGTTAACAAATAGGGTTTGATCATTAAATTTATTGCACGTGTTTTGTTATGCTTGGTCTAGATTCTGAAAGAAGTTCACACAAAAATAAGTAAACGCTTTTCAAGCGCTATGAAACAAACGTACTTTTCATCCCGTGAATTAAACCTTCAATTTCTCAGAATTATACGCTAGACATTTGATAAATGAGCGGGGTTACAGGGAACATGTATTTTAGATTAAGTCCTTCACAGTCAACACAAAGGATTATCTTGGATGTCCTTCTTCCATTTTCTAATTTCGACAACTGGAGCAGAACGTGTTCCACGACACCTTCACTGCCGTCGATCTTGATCTTAGACGACTATAAAAACGTCTAAAAATATAATTTCCCGAAATCATATTTGCTCCATTTCCCCCCGCCCATGTTGCTTTGACAACCCCTTTAACCTCATGACGTTTCAAGCGGCGTTTCAATCATTTTATGTGTGCTGTCATGTCATCTTTCTTACAGTGCTTGTGGTTATGGCTTAGTTAGTGCTGGAGCAAAAATTAGTGCAAAAAAAAATCTGATAATGTGAAAAAGGTGCACGAAGAGCGGCTTTCTTCAAAAGACATTTGCCTGATTTAAAGCACTGTCTGTCGTCTGATCTTTAGATTATTTTTAGATGTCTTATTTAGCTTGAAAAGTTGCAAAATAACGCCGTACCTCTTGTGTAAACAATTAGTAAATATAATGTCAATATATTTTAAGGATCTAACGTTTTTTTTTAGGATTTTAATGCTTAACTACAATTCCTTTGAAAATATTGCTTAACTATGTTTTGGAATAGTATTGTCTACGAAACGCATTATTCATTTTACTATATTTATGTAATAAATAACTTTCTTCTCATTAGTACAATGTAATTTGCAAAGGTACGTTTTAAAGTTTTAGTCAAACATAAACATTTTTCTACATTTACATCACTGTATAACGCATAAATGATTTAAAACCTTTATTTTGATATCAATTGAGGTCTAAGAAATATTTGCTGTTTCAAAAAGGTTAAATGGGTCATCTGATTAAAGCTAAACAAAGTTAATAAAGCTCAAATAATTGCGCAGACATGCACAGACACATACTATAGTTTTTTATCTTTAAATGTCGATCTAAAGGTTTTTTGTTTTCGAAACGCGTGAAAGTTCTTGTTTATAGAACCAAAATTATAGTATGTCCGTTTTTGTGTCATTATTTGTGCTTTATTCATATAAAAAAATTTTTTTTTCGAGATTACAAAAACTTTGAGATTGATAAAAACTTAGTTGCGGAGTAATTATTTAGATCTATTTTTGATCATTTTTAAAATATTTGTAGAAATTTTAAACATAAACTGTGTTATGGTGCCGCATACTGTTATACCTATTATTGACGACGGAGCTTGCCTTTCTCGGGCCATAGCCTCTATATTATACGAGACTCAACTTATGGCTTTAGAGATGCCATAAGTGAGGAGATGCGTGAGGAGAGATGCGTGAGGAAGTAGCATTGGGATGGGTTTTCTATTTAATCTCACGAAAAGAGTTCTAATTCTTCTTATGCCTACCATGCTGAAATGTCCCAAACTCATACTTACGGTGGTTTGTATGATTTAATGACTGCAGGGCAGATTTTAAATATATATATCATTTCTAAAATTCAATACGTTAAGAACTTTGACAATATCGCGGACATCTCTTGAATATAGTTAAAATTTATACCAAAGTACATCCGCGAGGGCAACAACCAGACGGCTTAATACATTGTTTAAGATGTTAAAACTGGGGAAGGGATTAAAGAATTCGAATATTTAAATGCAGCTATGCTATGCATTAGGCTTGGCTACCGTTTAAGTTTATATATTGTACAAGATAATTTTGAAAGGTGACCAAACTGGTCTCCAAAAAAAGTTTGTATAATGTGTTTGACTTTAAATAATGAGTATAACTTTACTTCATTAACTTTTATTTAATATTTATTTATAGTATGTACGCACTTTTAAAAGTATGTGTGTATAACTTTACATTTTCTAAATAAGAAGTACAATATCTGCTAAGTGCGTTTAGAATGGCGACAAAGAATTTAAATAAATAAATTTAACTTACTCACGCACTTTTTAAATACCGATTTAAGTAATAGCACCACATAAAGTTTACTTATAAAAACAACATTTCGACTCACATAAAATAATTTTCCAAGTTCAATGTCTTTTTTGTATTTGATAAATGGATTATTTTTAAAGATATTTTTTTAGTAAAGTCATCCCTGGTTTTAATAATAAAGAAGATTTCATCTATTAATTATAACCTTTTATTTGCAAATAATTTAAGTATTCAGCTAGCAATTACTTTCTCATAAATTAAATAGCCTTTTTTCATGTTTCCTTAAGTTTCAAGTTTTTAAGGGTACGGCAAGCATTACCAGGTATAAAAATGCTGATGGTATCAATATTTAAAAATATTATTAAAAATGATTTATTTCAAAATATCGAGGCATAACTTATGCATTCATAAAAAAAATAAAAATATAAGTTAATTTTGGACCCCCTTGGTTAGGCGATAATTTTAGCTAAGTTTTGCTTTTTTGTCATTTCTAGTTCACCATGCTATTCTTTGTTGTGTTTGTTTCCAATAACTTTATTATCGGGTTACAGCATTTCTTGTTTACCATTATTTAATTCTTCCTAGATATATTTTCATATAAATTCGTTTATTGCATACGTTTATTATTTACAAATCACCAAATATAAGAGGGGCCTCCGATTGTAAGCTGTTACCGAAATAAAAATTTTAAAACATGATATTTGCACAGTTCCTTTTTTCTTCTACAACTTTTGCAGAAATTAGTCCTTAATGATTTAAATAAAAACTTTCGGCACTTATTTGTATTATTAGCTTTTTGATAGTTTAGCACAGCTTTACTACGTTTAAGATAATTTTGAAATTTACTTACTTTTAGTAATTACTTTTTTACATATCAAATTACGGTAAACTTTTTATATTTCTATATTTTATATCAGCTAATTATATATATATAAAATTTATGTATATATAAATTTTATATATGTATAAATTTTATATATATGTATATATATATATATATATATATATATATATATATATATATATATATATATATATATATATATATATATATATATATATATATATATATATATATATATATATATATATATATATATATATATATATATATATATAAAATTAATTTTATAACATATATATATATATATATATATATATATATATATATATAAAATTAATTTTATAACATATATATATATATATATGTATATATATATATGTATATATATAGACGCTAATACTTATTTGAATAGATGATTAGGAAAAAGTTGACATTCTTAAATTATTGTTAATGAATAACAACTTTGTTCAAACCACCTATTTAGTTATGTAATTATTTTGTTAACGACAACAATGGCATTGCCATGGCATTATTTACATTAAATATATTGTCTCTTTTCTTAATTTAAATTAAAATCTTAGATTCATACTTCATTCTCTAATCTTTTTCTCGAGAACGACTACAATTGCCTTCAAATTCGATGTTGTAGAACAAAAGTGAATGTTAAATTAAATTTTTAAATTTTCCCCCCTTAAGACGTTGAACGCCGCGTTAGCCATCGGTGGCTAAGACTGAAATTACATTTAGGCCGCGTTAACCACCGGTGGCTGACACTGAAATTACATTTAGGCTGCGTCAAACACCGGTGGCTGACACTGAAATTACATTCAGGCTGCGTCTGCCACCGCTTGCTGACACTGATCTTTCACATAGGCCGCGAAAAACAGCTGGCTGACAGCGTACAACATAATATACAACTATAAAATTTACACTCTTTTATGGAATTGCAGAAAATTTAAACAAAATTTATAATATTGTGATTCTTGGTTTAATAAATTCAATTTAGTAGATTTTTATCCACCACTATTTTTAAACAATTCGTAGGCATACATAATTCACCACTTTTTTCAGATATGTCATGATAAACCTTTTATAAACTAGCAAAATCTGTCTATATTTGCAAATTTTGTTTGTAGTTATTTACCGTGTGGCCAGACGAACAAGCCATGTAAAATTAGCGTGGCATTCAACGTGTTAACTGTTAATTTTTTTCGTCAGATTTTTTTTGCTGTAAAAATTATTGGATCCAGAAATGGTGTTTCTTCCATATTAATGTTTCTTTATACTACACAAACTGCAAAGCCTGAAAGAGAAGGCTTGAACGACCCATCTAAGACAAAAATAACTTTCTTTCATGACTCATCGCTATAATCAACATTGAAACTTTTTAGACAATGACCTTTGTACAGTATGATTTTTAATCAACGTAGCTTTTAAAACTCCAATTGCATGCTTTGGAACAAATTCACGCTTGCAAATTTCTGATTGCTATTTATTTATTGTACTAAAATTTATAAGGTCAGGTGGGTATAAAAATCAAGATGTTTTTTTTTAAAGGGCGCTGAAACCAAACTATTAAATTTATTTTACCAAACATTTTGATACATTTATATGCATTGAATTCATTTAGCGTAACTTATGCATTTTGTATGATTATTCAGTACATTCAGTATGATTGTACAGTTTCTTACAGTAATGCATTCAAAAGGACATGTTTTGACATACCCACTTTAACACAGAGTAGAGTAAAGTGATTTAAATTAGCAAATATTTCATTAACAAAAATATGTAAATACTGTTTTGGAATAAAAAATGCTCTTAAATAAATGAATTTTGATTATATTTAAAAACATAAATGCTACGAAGTATAGTTTAACTTCACATTATTAAACTAAAGAGTTAATGTTCATGGCTATCAAAATTAGGTTTCACTTAGGATTCAGTTTACGATTATGTTAGGTATATTTTTCGCACTCTACAAAATTTCATTGAAAATCCAGAAAAGTTTAATAGTTTTTGGTATTGCTGTAATATAAATGAGAGTGTAAAAATATATATCTATAATGATAATTTAAAATGTATTTACTATTTGTAGCAGACATATATTTTAATTAATTTATCCTTTTTGAAAAGATTGCTTTGTTTTCTTTAAAAAACTGCTATATGAAGGCAGAAACTTGTGTGAAAACTCATCTATATCTTAAAATATGATCACTAAGTCATACCATTATGCTTCTTTAATATTTTTTTAATTGTATTATATGTCAGTTATATTTTTATTTTCTCTCTGTCATTCTTCTCTTTAAAAAATAAAATTTAAAAGAAATTTTGCTTCCTGTTCCAAAATTACTATGTAGGGTTATAACCAAATAAGTAAATTAATTTTTAGTTGTTTCGTTATAAAATATCGAGCATTGGATACTTACTAAGGCTAACACAGTAAAACAATATCCCTGCTATACAATACTTAGCTTAACTTAACCATATATCCACTTTACCCCATCTGAGAAAACAATTCATAATAAATAGAATTTTGTAATTTATTCTTAGGTTTTTAAGTAGATCTCTTCTTCATATGTCTCTCAACCAATTAAATTAAAATTAATAGTTTTTTGCCAGTTTTTAATTATATTAGAAGAGAGTTCATCATCAGCAGTTTAAGCTAACATACTGTATGAGTTGATCATCATAAATAGACAGTTTGTAAACATTAAACTTTTTATCAGTTTTTAAAACTGAAAAAAAATGCTCGGCTCAATCCCAGTAAATGTCTCTAAAAATAATAAGCGAATTATCTCAATTTAAAAGGATAAAATAGATGTTTTTTAATATATCTCCATTTTACCCCCTCGTACCCGCTTTACCCTACCTGACCTTATACTAAAGTGATTATACACAAAGTAATAAACTGATGAATTGGAATTATAATAAGCAATATTTCATGCATTTTTTCACAATTTTCTAATCACAACATCTTTGCTAGTTTGTAAATTAAGCCACTGTTGAAAAAGTAGTGTTGCAACTACCAAGTTAAGGTTTATACGAGTTAGTTTTACAATGATATATTTCTACATAATATTACAACAGTACACTGCTATTCCGTAAGCTTGATTAAGGATTGATTTTAGAAAAAAATTTTTTACTGACTAATGTTATGTTGTACAGGGGGGAGGGGTACAGGATCGTTTGCACTTCTATAAAGGGAATCCAAAGCTTATACGTGTTCCAAGAAGACGCTGTGAAGATGAATGACGTGTACATTCATCATATCTCATATTTTCTTTGGAAGAAGAATAAGCCTTTTTTGAGATCATGCATCATGCAACCACCCAAAAGACGTAAATAGAGTAATTAGACGACAGAAGTCGTTGTCATGCTATTTCGTTCGAATGTCGTTCTTTAAATGAGGTAGAGCTCTGTTGGTAAAGGGGTGGCGAGTCTTCTGAGAACTGATTTTCTATGTTTTTGCTAGATGGTCTCATTTTTAGTTTTTTTTGCGGCTACGTTTATGAAGAGAATCAACTCATTCAATCTTTGTAGATTAGCCCCAGAAAGATTTAATTGCTTGATGTGGTTAACAGCAGATAGTTAGATAGATTTCTAAAGTTGAAGAAGTACCAAGATAAATATTTTGATTCATTTAATTCCAGGAATGGGAGGAATGTACTAAAAAGAATCATGAAAACACCTAAAGGGGTCGGTATCCTCTACCATGAAAAATCGTTATAAGATATGCAATATTTATTATGAGTCATTATGAAATGGGAACCTAGAGAAAATTTTGGAATTCTACATAAGTTTATATTAAAATACCTGATATGTAAATGTGGACAACTCAAAAGATGAGGACCATCACAACAAATGAAAAATGTGTTATATCTGTTATAAATTGAGTAAAAAGATTGAATTGGTGTTGAGGAAAATTCTAGAATGAACTAAAAAAAAATCTATTAAAGATAGTCAGAATTTAAAATGTGCGGTAATAAACGTATCATATTTCAATTTATTGTTACAAAAATTGAAACAAATACCGTATTGATATAAAACTAAATATCTCTAAAACATAAATTAGTAACTCAAACTAATGTTTTGTCTCATTTTTTTCTGCTTTTGTCTAGTTCAAACACCTATCACAAGCTTTCACTTAGTTTTAGAGTTATTTAGTTATAGGCTTTAAAAGTTATTATTTGGTAAACTGATCATAAAAAATCCGTACATAATTCGAGATGCAAAAGCACTGAATTATCTATTTTTAGTCATATATCGACAAGAAGTATTTTTATAACTAGCATTAAACAGTTGACCCAATTCTGATTCTACGACTATCAATGCTCAACTCCGTACCCTTGTAATTTTGAACCCAAACCAGAAGACAAGTAAACTCCTGGATCAAGCAAAGGGGCAAACTAGCCTTCGTGGAGGACTTTTTGATGGTACTAACCCTCATTTGCGATACATGGAAACGAAAACAGTGTAAACCGCCCATGATTAGCCCAACAACAATGGGATTCTAACCCGTGATTCGTCTATCAATGAGGATATTTTACGTCCAGCAGGGAGCCCAAGCAGGGAGAAGTTGTTTTAATCAGTTACCGCTTGAATTCGATCCTGGGTATCTCTTTGGGAGGGAACTCTTTATCCCCTGAACCATCATGATAAGTCTTTATAAATTTCGTCACATAGCTAATGATTTGTTTCATGTGTTATTGTTCATTGCATGCCATGCTAGTTATTGACACAATAAAGCTATGAAATTTTAAAACATTTAAAAGAAAATTCAGAAAATATTATTATAAACTTTATAAACAAATTATCAGTATGATGTCAGTTTATATATTCTTCATTTAAAGATTTTAGGAAGACAAATACACTGACTTATGCATGCACATTTTTTCCTGTACTCATACATTTTTTTAAAAACTGAGTCATTATTATTAATAATAAATTCTTAATACTTTTTAATTAAACATAAATGATAAACTATTACAGAGTGTCTTAAAATTTTCTTAATGTTAAACTTAAATATTTCTGTGCGAGGATGTATGATGTAAAAAACATATTTAAACATACTAAAATTTCCTTTTTCTTAAAGTTAAGAGAGTTTTTAATTTAACATAAGAAAAAGTTAGGCATAACAAACACCCAAAATTACGCTTAATACCTGAAATGAACCATTCAATATATCTAACTAAATTATGATTACCTTAGAATATAGTTATGAGATAGTAATTTAATTTACACTATCAGTTTATTACACATTTAAAAAATACATTTTATTTAACTGATTAAACATTTAATCATTTTAATCCTTAATTTTCCATATATATATAAATATATATAGTCAAACTCCGCTATAGTGAACATGGTTTATAGTGAACTCCCGGCTATAGTGAACAAAATGCTCGGTCCCGTGCGTTGCTGTACACGTATAATGCTAATTTTTGTGGATATAGTGAACCAAAAAAGTTAGGAAGTTGGATATAATGAACTTTTTTCTGTCTTCGACTGATTTTCTTCTTCTTTTTTTTATAATAATTTTAAAATTTCTTCTTCAAAATAAATACATATGCCGATTTTTAAAACTATCCATAGAGAGGAATGTAGCGAAAAGCATTTTTTCTTGTTTGCTTCTTTTATCTCACTTTCCCATCCCTAAACAAACCAAGCAGATGTTTCCAACCCAGGCAGATGATGCACCTGTAAGGAGTCAGTGGAATCAATATGAATTTTCTGTCATAGGGAATGAGTAATTATTCAATATTGGTCAAAGGGTTGGACAGTAATATGTATTGATAAGACCCTCATTTCAACTCCTTTTTGCTCTCAGTTCATATTTAAAAAAATCCTGCAAACAAGTGCTTCAAATTTAACTATGGCGAGCAGTAAATGTAAAACGTTTTTCATTGATGATAAAATGGGCGTAATCAGAAAAATTGAAAATGGATGCAATCAAGCTGATATTTGCAGGGAGTATAAGCTATCTAAATCTGCAGTTTGTAACTTATGGAAAAAAAGGCAATTAATAATTTCTGCTCCTGAAAAAAATTTAGATGGCAGAAAAAAATTGAGAAAAGCAGATGACAAGGATGTTGAAGAAGCATTACTGAAGTGGTTCACCATTCGAAGAAGCCGCAATCTTCCAGTATCTGGACAAATGTCGATGAATTTGCTAACCGATTTTATAAGGCTACTTTTATGGGCTCAAATGGCAGGTTAGACAGGTTTTAAAAGCGGAATAACAGAAATTATGGAAAAATTATCTGAGAGTCGGGAAGTGTTTCCATATCTGATGTTGAGGATTGTTCATCAGCTAAAGTTTAAATTTTTTTTTGTACACAAGACGAAGAGTAATGAAAAATGACACATTTTTTGCTACTACATAATATTTTTCAGTCATTTATTTGAATAATGTGTAATTAAAGGGAGGAGTTTGGAAACCATTAGTTAAGTTGGCTGCGTAACGGATATAGTGAACTCCCGGTTATAGTGAACCGAAATTTCGGTCCCTTGAAGGTTCACTATTGCGGAGTTTGACTATATATATATATATATATATATATATATATATATATATATATATATATATATATATATATATATATATATATCATGCAATTGTGTTAAGCTCGTGCTTTTTTTTACTGTTTTAAAGGAAAGAATTGTTTCTAATGGGTTAATGTAGTTCGATTGTTTTAACCCCTTTAATCGTGTTGCTATCGAGACGTCATTGAGCTCAGTATTTTTGTTTTCAAACATGATTTCAGCATGTTTCCAATTGGTTATTTTTGCTGCATGGTAACATACTATGAGCAAAGCATGTATTGCAAGCGGCCTCTTGATGTTTCTATACTGATTTTCAAAAACTCACTTATAAGCCATTTAAGACAGTCTTCTATTTAGCTCTTAAATTACAACTAAAAATGAATTTCAAATTATAAATATAAAGTGAATATTAGTCATTCTGCTAGACTATTTACATATAGTAAAAAAGTGCTCCGGAATAATTGAATAAAGCATTGATAACAAATATAAAAGACGTTAACTGTCTAGAGTTAAATCATATTTGACAAGCCTTATATTCCAAATCTCGGAATATCTAATTGTGTTTCCAAAAAGATCTGTCTTCAATTATTTCTGTATCGTGTATTCAATGTGAATTTTTTTAATAGGAGTTGCTAAAATTATTTTTTTCTCTCTAATGTTTCTCACAGACTTTTCCCTTCAAAACACGCTAGCACGCGACAGTTATAGATTAATAACGTAAATTTACTGAAATTCCCCATTTGGCTTGAAAATGCTAATCTCGTCCGTAAAATTATAGGATAAATGGACACTAAATTTCAAATTTTTTGATGATAAATAGGATTCCTGCTACGGGGATAGTAAGGACATTCTAAAATCGTAATGTCATTTTAATTTGTAGAAAGATCTCTATTAATTGCTGTGTAATACTCAATTATTTTCTTTATTTACCTTAATTTTCTGCAGTTTTATATTTCAAAAAAAGGTTTAATAACAAACAGGAACATATAAGCTCGAGATATTTTATCCCTTTATTGTGTTTGTAAAGGAATAAAACAGTTGGCAAAAGTATCACTTATTAATTAACTTCATTTAGTAAGCAAATAATTTTATTTTTAATTTGAATGTTTGTATCTCTCGTTCCAGCACACGTGTATTCTATTAAAAACGAAACAAATTATGAGTTTTTACGCAGGGCCCTTGAACTCATCAACAGAACATGACGAAAACGTTCTTAAAATTTTCGGTTTTGGGGGAAGCGTCAGAAAAACCTTCCACGTGATGGCTTCTGTCCAAACTGAGTCCGATTCTGAGTAAAAAGGCGGAAATTAAAAGAAAAAGCAGTGCTTTTATTTTTCATTTTTTCGAATGAATCCATTTAGCCCTTTGAAGGATTCCTCTTCCTCAGAAACTCTTTTGGATACCTGAGGTGAAGAACGTCTTTTTCAGTCCACAAATAAATGTTTAAAAGTTTAAAGTTAGTTCTGCAAGTTATTCATAAAACAAACCAGCCTTAGATGCTGTGTGTAATGTCTGCTAATGGTAAGTGACTCAATTTTTAAACATGGAAACACAAACTAAACCTGCTTTCGTTTCTATTTTTATTTAAAGTTAAGTATTGTTTTCATCTAAGACAGTAGAATGCATAAAATGTTAATCCAAATATTTAAAATTATTCAAATTCTTTAGGTTTTCATAAAATTGAATACAAAATTAAAAGCTATACATTATTAGTGAAGTTTTAACGGTAAAAGATGGACTGAAACATATACTATTATTAGTACTCAACTTTGTAGATTATAGAACAAACTATACTGATTTTTTTTATTCTATGCTGACATTTCTAATTCTGTATTATTTACCAAGAAATGAGTAAGGTTATTTTAGTTAAGTTAGAAAATGTAACAAGTTTTTATAAATACTCTATTTGTCATAATGAGCTAAAATTTATTAAAGTAATATATAGAATTCTGTTGGAAATTGTTATGAGTTAATCTGATGATCTGATCCATCTTAAATTTTATATACACCTATGAGTATATAAATTTAAAGCATTTTTAAAATATCAATAATCATATATTTGGCTGTATTTCATAAAGAGCAATGAAATGTTCTAATTGATATGATATGAAAATTCATTAATAGCTAACATGCAATTTAACTAAAAGCTAAAATCCATCCAAATGCAAAATAAAGTTCCTTTTATTTTCATTTTTTATCATTATTACATTTTACCAGGATTAAAAGATTAGTTTAAACGAACTTCACTAAAAAAACATAAATTTAATTTATTAAAAATTATTTAACTTAATGCACATCAGTAATTTTGGCTCTTACACATATTTTCGACAACAAAACTTCGAAAAAATTTTTCTCTTTGAAAGTTTTTAACTCTACAGTATGCAAAATTGATACTATTAAGTTTTTTTGATAAAATATTGTTGATGAACTAACATACCACCAAGTTTCATTTAAAAAAATGATATTCTTTACTCGACTTTCCAAACATTTTGTCTCTTTCAAATGTAATTTAATTTTCAGATAATAATTATTAGTAAATATACCTTCATTATTTATTCTCAAAATTATTTATTTACTAGTTAAAAAAAAATTTGTGTTTTAATGCATATTGCATATAAAGTGTAATATTTTTACACTTTATATTCAACATATTTAAAGTGTAATCTCTTTATTATTTTTTCTCTTCGTCTGTTATCTTTTTATAACAAAAAAATTCGCGAAATTTTTTCTTTATTTTCAAAAAGAAATTCAGTATGTTAAAAATAAAAAATATACCCATATCGATAAAAAATATTTTGCTAAATTTAGAAAAGTTTTGAAATGAAGTCATATATGTTTGAATCACAACTATTTATTTTTTCCAAACTTTATATATAAAAAATAAAGAATTTCATTTAATTTTGTTGAAATTGCATGAAACAAACTTTTCTGTTGTCAGAAGAATAAGCATTTAATAATTTGATAGATATATGAAATTTTGAGAAAGCATTCTAAAAGCAGTTTGTTTTTACATGTATGTTTCATGTCAGTTTTTAACTTACATTTTTTCATTTTGTTCAAAAAGAATTCGAAAATCCATCTTTTACTGTAAGAAAGTTAGTTTATCATAGTTATTGCTGAACATGGAGTAATTCAGGGAGATTTAAATACAAGAAATATCTTTAATTTCCTTCAAATGCTCTTTCGATGTCGAGAAATGTTCTGAAAATAAAAGTATTTTCAAACTTTATTGCTTACCTTTCAAAAAATGTATCAGTTTTAAAGGTCTATGTAAAGTTTTGAATAAGACAATATCTAATTTAAATATATAAATTTGCACAAAAACTTTTAATTTAGTTTGAACTTCATTATATTTAATGTCATAATAAATAATACTTAATTTCTATGATATCGTAACAAAATAACAATTAATATAAAGAAGAAATTGAACTACTGATTCTTACATCAAAATAATTTAGATTACCTGAATTTGTAGACTTCAAACATTGAAAAACATATGATAACTGCTGTAATTATTGATTTATTTTTTAAGAACTCATTTAGTAGTAAATCGAAGAAAAAATACAAATTTCCTATGAACATTTAGTTACCTTTTTTTAATTAAAACTAATAAAAATAACAAAAAATTTTCATCCATATTTCCCAAACACTTTTAATAAATAAATATCTTAATGTACTTAAAGGAAAAAAATAATTAAACATAATTGGAAACATTTGAAACTCATTTCTTATCTTTTAATACATTAATCCATATTAGTTACTCATTAGAATGTTTCTATATGTTTAGGTGAATTAGAGTGTTATTGTTTTTTTAAATTTTAGCTCTAAATTACATTTTAATTGAGCAATACTATTTTGATCTATTCTTATCTATTGATAAATCAGACAGTTACTTATAGTTAGACCTACCAAAGAAGACAAATCCACTATGGTCTTAAATAAAAGTATTAATTTGGGAAAAGATAATTAATCATATTGCTTAGTAAGAAACAAATTCAGTTTGAGTTAATTAACTAGGTCTTCACTGTTTATTGTAATTGCTTATGAAATTTTATTTAAATTTTATACCTTTTTTTTACTCTAAATTAATATACAAATGAAAAAGAAACGATATGGGAAAATGAATAAAATACAATGGGACATTGGCTTCACATCTATCAAAGTAAATTGGAACATTGAAAGACATTTATTTTAAAAAAAAAAGCGATTCAAATGACCGTGCAATTTTGAAATAAAGATGGCATATTTAGATTTATTAAAATAATCTCTTAATTAATAAAACATTGTTTAATACCTAAATTGAATTGTATGCATGAAAAATGAATTTCTATTCAAAACCAGACTGATATAGTAATTTCACTTAACAAAAAAAAGTTTTTTTAAGCCTACACCTGAAGTATCTTTACTTTCCTAAAAACCAATCATATTTGATTACTTATTAATTATTTTTCGCTGAAACTAGAATGTCTGTATAAATAAACAATTAGTTTTTCAAATTAGCAACTTATTAATTAATTCTTATAATACTACCTTTATCTTTATCTTAAGAAGTATCTTTACTCCAATCATAAAGTAAAACCAATCATAAGTAAAACCAATCATATTTGATTACTTATTAATTATTTTTCGCTGAAACTAGAATGTCTGTATAAATAAACAATTAGTTTTTCAAATTAGCAACTTATTAATTAATTCTTATAATACTACCTTTATCTTTATCTTATTAAGAAGTATCTTTACTTTCCTAAAAACCAATCATATTTGATTACTTATTAATTATTTTTCGCTGAAACTAGAATGTCTGTATAAATAAACAATTAGTTTTTCAAATTAGCAACTTATTAATTAATTCTTATAGTATATAATATGAGAAAGGTCTGCAATTCCTCGTTTTAAAGCATAATGTTTCGATGATGTTTTTTTCCCATAATATAAATGTTATAACTGTTACATAATCTGGTAAATGAAGTTTCCTAGGTAGTTGTATTGAATGTATTTTAAAATTTAAAACTACTCTGATTTCAAAACACTCTAATTTTCTGCTTTTCACAAATTTCAAACTTGTTATTTTTTTAATTATTTTTATTTGGTTATTTTTTAACAATTATTTAATCACTATACTAAAATCTAAATTAAAAATACTTTTTTTTATTATATAATATATACATATTTAATAACAAGCGTAGTTTAGTGACTAGAGTTATAATTCCTAAACCATTTCATTCCCAAATATTATTTCGAATTTAGGGGGAGAATTGATTAAAGCTGCTATATTTCTTTTGATTAATTTCTTTAAAATTATTCCTATTCATTTTTCGACTACAATAGTTTTTGCTCATATCAACGGATAGTTTTCCTGTTTAAGAAAAAAATTTAAAACTTAATTTATGCGTAAGTTGTTATTAAACTTTATGCATCATAAAACATTTGTCAAACTTCTTCTGAAACTTGTAAGAAAATTATTAAATTGTTGACAACTCGTAAGATGCCATTTTTAATCAGACATATTAGAAATAGTAAGTAAAATTTTCCACAGTTTTTAAGAATCTCTCGTGAAGATTCGCTTGCCTTCGTTGATTTGTTTTTCTTTCAGTTTAAAGTTATTTAATGCTATAAGTTTGTCTCAAACATAAAAGTATAAAAAATAGAACCTGTTGAAAGTATTTAGTTCATAAAAAATCTCAAAAATGCTTATGATAAATATTATTTAAATTTAGTAAACTTGAAGGACCAATTTAAAAACATCGCGACATGCTACAGTATTAACTAATATAACATTATTTTCTTTAAAAATTTGGAAAAAGGTTTGATCAAAATTGCATAGTTCCAAGAGGAATTTAGCACTATAGAAACAAACGTGATTATAACAAAGTTGTATAGGAAAAACGGTATACGGGTGTCACTCTGAAATTCTTGAGATATATCTATACTTTTAAAGTTATACTAATTAACTCTCGGAATCAATTAAATTCTTGGAATCCATGTAAACATGCAATTATAGCCACATCAATCCTTTCATCGGAATGAAAACAAAGTTTACGTAAATTCTTTTTTGTATAGAAATAGACAGAAGTCACATATAGCTAGATTCAATGAATGAGGTAGATATTCTATGACTTTAATGTGTTTTTGTTAGAGAAATTCAATAGTTGATCTTGCTGAATGAGAAAATGCATTGACATGGTGAGCATAATTGTTCTAACATGGAGAATTTCTGGAAGATAGTTAGTGATATACCAGGTTGCTGTTACTGTCTCCTGTCCTTCCAACTTCATGGCTTTGACCAGTCGTGTACTTCTGAAGAAAATGACAAGCACTACTTTTTTATCGCATTTTGTCTTTACACCATTGTCGGTGTGGAATCATCTTCAATGACTACAATACTTTGCTTCCTTATCGTGCTGGAACGTCAAAAAAAAAAACATTCTACGGCGATGAAATGGTACACTAAGTTTCATCACCTGTTACCAATTTTCAAAACGATGTGGTGGCCATCATCATTTAGAAATGTAAGAGTTTTTTTTTTTTTTTTTTGTTGATTCTAGTGCGTGCCTCTTTATGGTTCCTAGTTTGATTATGGGGAATCCAACGGCAAATTTATTTTTCATAAGTGATTCTTCATAGATAATTTTATATATGGCAATGGATCCGTTGCTAGGTTATTTCTTTATCATTTGTTAGGTACAGAGATTATCAACCTTTAGCATTTTCAGTATGGAAGATACGTTATCCGAGATTTATGCTAATGACTGCCTTCCTGTGTTCTTCATACTGAAGGGAAATGCGAACTCGGTAAAATTCTATGAACCATCAGAATACAGTAGCTCGATATGGACCTTTATTTCCAAATGCTAATTGTAGCCGTTGAAAGCATTCTCCTTGATTTAATCCCACTTTAAAATCATTAAAATTCATAGCATGATAATGTTCTTGCGTCAGCTCTTTTTTCTCTTCTAAAATTTATTCTACGCTAAACAACTAGAAACTAGATCAATAAATCTGTGCTAAAATCGTTTGTCTGCTGTGCTAAAATCGTTTGTGCTTTCAAATTAAGCCGTTATTCTTTTTTTTTATCTTTTAGAACTGATCTTCTTCGCGTGTCTCAAAAATGTCTGAGTGACCCTCGTATATGTATAGTTCTATTGACAGATCTTCATAAAATTAAAGTGATACCTGCAATATAAATTCAATCTTAACCACTTGTACTCAAAATTAGAGTGAATTTAAATATTTTTTTTCTCTCTGATAAGTATCGTAAATATTCAAAAAAATTTTAGAGCTCGTACTTTGTTTTTCCTATCTTTAATGTAAAGCTAAAGCACGGATTTACTCCTCACCGCAACCTTATCACCACTTTCATATTCCAAACTACTACCACACTGCTTTACATTTCAACAGCTTTGAATAAAATTTCCTTTGCCTAAAATATTAACTATTCAATTCAGAACAAACAACTTAAGAGTTGAAGAACATTATGTACTGTATAGAAATAGAGAACATCCGAAATAAATTCTGATCTAATCATCAGATTTTTACACACCAACGTCTAATTTTAAAATTTCTTAAGATAAGCTCTAAATGTGTTATTCAATCAAAAACAAAACATACTTTCTATAAATAAATATACATTTTTCTTTAAACGGCTCTGGATTTTGACCTTGAAATTATGAGAGTAGCTTCAGTTTGGAAAACATGTTCTTAGTTCAGGATAGTGGATAAAAGTTCCACTTAAGACAAGACACTTGATATTATATTTATTTATTTCTCATTTCTCCACATTTATTTATGCAAATCAAATCCAAATATTTTTTTTCACATAATTTTAAAACTTGTTTTTTTCAAAGATAATCCAAGCAAAAGAGAATAATTTTATTATTTCTATTTATTCAATTTAATAATAATCCAAAAATTTTTAATTATAACGTATACAAATTTTTACATTATTTTGATAATAAATAAGTGATTTATAATTAAAGAGTATTATAATCGAAGAATATTATAATGGATAACTTCAATGGAATTGGCCAAACTGTTCCTGGCTCTTAAACGAACGTTTAAGATTACATTTTTAAGAAATTTTATTACTCAGGAGCTATTGGATTAATTTCATTTAAACTTTTCGAATTTACATTTAAATTGATGTTAATGATTTACATCTACTTAAATCGATTAAAATTTTTTTGTACGAAATTTGTACAGTAAAAAATCAATAATTATTACATTCAATAATACAAATAAATAAATATTTGCTCTTTTCTCCAACCGTGCATATACACCAAAGACTGAATTAAAGATTGATAAATAACTGAACAAAGATTGAATGAAATTCAATAATTAGCTGAAAAGGTATTCCACTGTTTCTTTCTTATTCTGAGTATGTAAATAAGTAAAATCTTAAACTATTGATAAAACTTTAGTTTCTCAAGAATAATTTGTCTCCTCAAAAAAGTGAATTTTTCACATATGACATATTGTAACTTCCATTACTTGCTTTCATATTTAGCAAAAAATCATGGCATGCAAATTATTTCTCCCTGAATTGCTCTTTGTTAATCAAATTAAACAGATTATTTTTAAATATAAACGTCTGTGTATTGTAAGACTAGCATTTATTTCTTCAAAAAAATAATCTTAGAACATATTTCATTTCTCCTAATTAATATTTCTTCCTTTCTTTATCTTAACCTGTAGAATTTAGATAATTTAGATTTCAACGTAATTTATGTGTGCATGAAAAAAATCATTTTTTTTTTGTAGTCATGAATAGTTTCTAGTATACTATAAAAAAATTAATACAAGCTAAAAAAAATAGATGTAATGCATCTTTTAACCTTTTCATTCTTTAGAATTGAAGATTTTATGAAATGTTTAGAAAATTTCTAAAATTTACGATTAATAAAAATTAAGAATAAATTTCAGGAAATTTGGTTAAAAAAATTCGGTTAATTTTCCATAAAAATTAAAACATAATTATCAAGCTCATTCATGGTTTTCAAATTATGCCATAATCAAGATCTTAGGTTTTTATCCACTTCGAAAAGTTAAGAATAAAAAAAAATGAAGAATTTTGGTTTAATAACTGATAAATTAGATATTCTAATTTAATCGATATAAGAAAAAAATTTTTATTCAAAAAAGAAAAAGTTTTATTTTTAAGACGTATTCAGATATGTAAAGACGAATCATTTTAATAAAAATATAAATATTACATTTAAAAGATACATTCAGTTTCTCAATAAAATAATTCTCTTCCTAAACTCACTTCCTAAACTTAAACACATTTGTTTTATGTATGATTAAGAGTGAACGAAATTTCAGAACATTTAAATTTAAAGGATGTCCCGTAAATTAAAAGAAAACTTTAAAAAGTTAAACAACTTAAAGGTTAATAAACTATAAAAGTTAAACAAGTTTAAATCCTATCAATTCATAATTTCTTGTTACGTCTTCTTTTGAAACATAAATTAAGTTGAAGATCGATTATATCATTTTCTGCTATTTATTTGCTTAGTTTATAGAGCATATTTTTTTCGCACAGTAATATTTCGAAAGAAGTGTATTTGTCGAAGATCCAATTCAGTCAAGAAATATACCCCAGTAAGTTATTTTTTGTTAACCTTGCTTGTGTTTTGCCTAACTGTTATTGTTACGCTTTTGAAAGCTTATTACTGCCAAAGTGAAACAAATTATATTATTCCACTTCTGTATACTTACATTATTCATATAAACTGAGTTATTTCAATAATGTTATATTTGTTTTTATAATAATGGATACCACATAATTCATAGCGTGCAGATACGCTGTCATTGCAATATTTTCAAGTAAGCTTAATATTTTTGCCATAACTTCATGTCCTTAAAATTAACAAAATTTTTGATTTTTTATTAATAACAACTATTATTCCTTTTAATTTTTTTATTAATTATTGTTTATCAATTTATAATGATTTTATTATATTTTAAGTAAATTCTAAAATCATTCATTTTAGGCAAAACGAATACCTTTTGAATTGCTGTAATCCAAAAAGACGTGCTTCCTATACACTACCATTACTATTTTAACTTACTAAGCACTTTCATATGATTTGTACAAATTAAAAATTTAAATATATTATTTGGTTATGCAAATGGATTAAATTTCGGGGAAGTGGATTTCGACATTTTACTCGCTGTTCAAGTTGGGTGATTTTGAAAAGCCAATCAAATTGGAAAAGGGTGTGTGAATCAAAAAAATTAATCAGGTTTTTTTTTAGCTTGATGAACTTAATTGTTATCTTCTTGAAAATAAATGTGTTACCAGCATACTCATCATTTAGATTATTTAAATCTAAATTATTTAATTTTTTTAGAAATATATATTTGTAATTTCAATCTCCAATAATGTTACATGCATATAAAAAAATTTATTATTAATAATTATTATATTAATTTTATTATTATTAATTTTATTTTATAATTAATATATTAATTTTATTATTATAAATTTTATTTTATGATAAATAAATTAAATTCTATTCCCATCTCACTTTACTATGACATGTCATTTCACCTCAGCCACAGGCTCATAAAAATAATTTTGATTTAAAAACATACTTCTATTTGAAAAAAAAATTAAACAAAAATTACAAAAATGGTTTTTATATCTAAAAACGGCCGGAAAAATTTACATACATTATAAAACAAATGGGAAAAAAGGAAATATTTAATGGCCCAACATAAAAATTTCGGATCAAATTACTGATTAAAGTAACGGCACTTTGGGTGTCTCATTCATAAAATTATATGTAATTTATACAATTATATTTATTTAATTACAGTGATACACTGTATTTACGGGGATTATTATGGAAAATGATGAAAATTATGGTATTCCAAAAATTATGGTATATCAAAAAAATGACGGGGGTGAAAATTATGGTATATCAAAATTTTTATTCCGTAACATGTTTCGGTAAAAATGAATTTCACAGTCAAAAGAGCCGCCCCCTGTGTACCAGTACTTTTTACAGCAATTTGTTCCTGAATTTCTACAGTGTACTTACTGTTGAAATTAATGGAATTTCAGAAGTAATTATACCATCTGTAAGTTATTCAAAACTTTACATTTTGTTTGCAATGACGAAATTCCTTTTTTATGAAGAATTTAATTTTTTAAAGAAAAAGTTTAGTACGATATAATTTTTACAAACACATTTTAGTTAATTCTAAAATACCATTATTTTTTTGTGATATTGCAAAACCTATACCTATTTCCATCCATGAAAAGAACCATTTTTTCGCTCAAAATAAAATATCTGAAGGGTAGTTTGAAGATCTAAAGATCCAGGAAGTTAAAACTTTTCATCAAACAGGCTTTTTGTTCAATGCTAAAAAGCTTTACATGACTCAACCTGTTCCAAACATTAAATTCAAGTAGATTA
The DNA here is from genome assembly GCA_949128135.1 of Parasteatoda lunata. Taxonomy (NCBI): domain Eukaryota; kingdom Metazoa; phylum Arthropoda; class Arachnida; order Araneae; family Theridiidae; genus Parasteatoda; species Parasteatoda lunata. The sequence goes on along the minus strand of OX421972.1, from coordinate 37,664,036 downwards.
CCTTGATTTTGTAAACATCTGAAATCAAAATATTGCAGCTGTCAGAGAAAGAAAAAAAAATGATGGAAATATTTCATTTCTATGTTTAAAGAAACGTTCATATTTTTCGTGTTTAAAAAATACTCATTTAAATTTATCTGTGATTAAATAGACATTTGCATTAAGTATAACTATTTGTATCGAAATTGGCAGAAATAGAGGATAGTAGAATATAACGATAGAAATAGTGGCGTAGTAATTTAAATATATATATTTATTCATTCAATTATTTATGTATGTATTGAAGAATATTGTGAAAAATAAAATATTATAACACTTTTTTTACTCCTGGTGCATCTTATTAATTCTGAAAAAGTTATCTCAAATATACTTGGAAAGAAACGAAATTTGAAATGGTTTTAAATTGCGAACACTGAAAAAATAATAGTATAAATCAACTATAAGTATGAATCATCTATAAGTATAAATCAGCTATAAGTACAAATCAACTATTAAGTATAAATCAACTTAGAAAAATTAGCATGGCAATTTCTAAGTGGTGAATATTCATGATTATTCTTTTATTTTAGAACTACGAAAATTTTTACAAATTTTACTACCATTAAATTGCTTTCAAGTCAAATTTTTGAAGGTCAATATTTTTTTCGTTTTATTTACAATATAACTCTAATTCTTAATTGTTAAAAAACCAATAAATTACATAAAAAAATCAAAATAAATAGGAAGAAAATATAACATTCTAAGATAAAAGCTAACTGTTTAAAGATGAAACAATTTATAAATTGCATATATGAAATGCTAAATTATTTTCATTTGGTGTGAATGTTACCATTTGTTTAAAAAATTTAGGTATTCTATGAAATACTCATTCATTGTATACAATGGAGTTTGTGTTGTAAGGCAATGAATAAAATAAAAGTATTTTATACTTTGCCTAGCCATTGTCTAGAAATCTTATTTGTTTTCTGATAGAAATTCATTTTAATCTGTGAAATAATTTTTGTTTCATACATTACCACCCGATTTCGGACATACTATGAAATTAGCAGCTATTTTTTGGAATACTACATTTTATAAAACGACGGTAACATATACAAATATACGTTCAAAACGCGTAACATTAATAACAAAAATGGGTACTCAATATAAAGGATTTGAATAATATTAATGCTGTTAAACATCAGAATTTTAAGCATTAGAATTAACATCAGAATTAAGAGGAAATATTGATATATCACGATATTAAATTGTGATCTTTTACATATACCGCGATATTTTCCTAATTTAATTATTTTACATTATTTTACATCGTTCAATATTTCTTGTTACCCTACAAAACTTATCAATACCTATTTATAATATCTTATTAAATTATATTATGTTTGTTTGTTTTTTAAATTAATTATTTGTAGCTCTAATAAAGATCACAACTTTATCTAAGTAATATATGGCAATATTATTATTGTTGATAAATATTGTAAAAATATTATTTCACCATGTATGTCACCATTTGTGATGATAATATTATATACGTTATTTTCAAAGTAAAATTTCCACATTGTATTATTATCAAGAGTTTCAACATTATATTTTGACATAGCATTGCTATGATGTTATTCTATAATGTTATATTTTGCCATAAAATGCCATTTATTTTATTATAACATTGACATTTAAAATATCATTAAAGGATGAATAATTCTTAAAAGGGTGAATAATTCTGCATTTAATCTTCAATTTATGCTCTCGATATTTTAAAACTCAATCTTTGAGTTATTTTTGAAACTCTTGTTATGTTTGAATTAAAAATAACGTGATATTTTGTTTTTAATGTTTTGAATTGAAATCTATTGTTTTTATTTTTACTTTTACTTCTTTACCTACGTCTATTCCATTATGCCTCCAAGAAGGCCTCAAGAAGGCTAATTTGTTCAGTTATTTATCATCAATTTATTTGAATTCAGCTAATATTTTGGTAAATACAATTATTGATAGAGTACGTGTGTTGTTTTGTAGAATTTTATTCAATTTGATCGATTTTTTTTCATTATTTTAATTACGAATTTTGAGTCTTAAGCTCTTTTTTTAATTGAAACGAAAAAAATCTTCAAACTATTTCGTTATAGTTTTCATTTATTTGATTTAATATTAATTTAATACTAATGTAATGTTTTAAGAAAAATTAAAAATTCACCCTTAGAGTAAATAAATTATAATGTAACAGCTTTAATGAATTTTTCAGCTCCTACGATTATACTTTATTCTATAATTATCTTTATCAATTACACTCGCAATTCTATGATATACAAAAGTTATAGCTATAATAATAATTAAGATTTTGTCTTAGTTGATAGACATAACAATATTATCGTTGTCTATAAGTATTATTATATTAATATAATCGATAATTATCGTATATTGCATTAAAGCGTAGCATTGTATTTTTTTAAAATTAGATTTTTTTTCTTTAATGTTAAACATTTTTTACGAAATTGAATTCTACTTAAACATTCTTAATTTGTCTTTTTGAATCACCAATCACCAAAAAATTTTTGTTAATTACAAGTAATTAAATTTAATAACTTACAATTACTTGTTATTAATGTAATAACTTGAAACGAAAATAAATTTATTATGTTGTTAAATTTAATTTTCCCGTCGTAAATTCTATTATTTATTTAGTTACAACCATAGAAGTTTAGATTCAGCAAAATTTATGATTGGAATATTAATTGTGAAATTATCTTACTGTAAGCAAAAGTTAGGACAAATTTTATAAATTAAAACTATTTAAAAATATATAACGTCTGATAAAAGAAACAGTAAATGTTGTATTCATTTTTTTAACATCTATTAGCATAAACTTCATTTGTTTGGTCTGTTTTTATTTTTTTTAAAAAGAGAGAAATGTTTAACTGATATTACTCTCTAACTGTTTGTTTAATATATTAAACAGTGAAGAATCATAAATCTCCCTTCGGTCTGTAAACAGTATTTGTTTTGTCTAATTCTTAGAAACCTTTAAATATCGTAAAAGCTACCATCTATTTTGAAACATTTCTATTATTGTATCCTCTTACAAAACAAAGCGTTATTAATAGCTTTTGTATTAAGTCATTTCTTAAAGCGGAAAACATAAAAAAATGTGCAGTTATATTTGATGCAATCGTTCGAAATAGTTTTTATTATTTTATTAATTTTCTGATTATTTATATAAATAATCTTAAAGAATGTTTGTACTTTTGAAAAAAACAGGTATTTGGTCACGGAAAAAAAGCAAAGATTTATGATATTTATGATCTTGATATTCATAAAAAAATTCCCCATTGTACATAATTGATTATTGGAAACAGTTTTTATTGCAGATTTTTTTTTCCTACGTTATATTCCTTTTACGACGAGGACATGTAAATATGATAACACCCCAACTGCTTCGACTATCAATCCCCTAATTTTAATTCTAACCCAATATAATTCTTATTAAACAAAATGTGACAAAAATAAAGGCTACAACTGGAAGAAGACCATTTCACTTTTAAAACAATCATCATACAGTATGGGGTCGGAAAGCAAAGAACGAACCATGAGAAGGCTTATGTTTGGTGAAAACATAGAATACCATAAGAACGAATAATAAAGGACAAAAGATCTTCTTTTATTGAAAACTGTACAATAAATGCTCGCTTGAATGACCACCAGGCTTCACATTGGCGGTAGAGTGAATCTCTTAGACGTTAGAAGATTCCTAGTATTTCACTAATGGTCATTTCATTTGTATATAGTAAAATATATTTGTATTGAAAAGTTCTATAACTTCTGGCAGTTGTGACTATTAGTCCGTGTATTAACAGAGTCCCTTTATCAAACGTTGTTAGGGAATTAAAACAAGCAGCTTTGAATATGTTCGAATGAAAGAGTTATGTGTCCATTATTATACTAGGGAAAAATTTTCCCCCATCTTCGCTTTCTTACTTCCCAAATCATGTTTGACAGTGTTTTTCGAAGCTCTTTTGCCAAAGAGAATAAAAAATTGATTGTCTAAGTACCTTGAACCTGAAACATAGCCATAACTTTAAACAGTGCATACCAGCTTGTCGTCGAGAATTATCTTTGTTTTATAACAGACAAATAGCTTACATTTTTATTTTAATTTCTTTAAAAAAAACGCCAATTTGGCAAGATTTCTCAAATTTCAAATTTTTATAAGCCCAGATAATAGAGCGCTGGAGTTGTTGTCTTATTAGTCAGTTTGCATCAAAGTCATTAATTTAACTGATTCATTACTTTAAATATAAAAAGGTGCCTTTATTTTCAATTCATTTGCAAAAGGTTCTACAAGAAATAACTTAGCGAGAAAATTATTTATCAAAACCTTATTATTTGGTATACTATAGCAGATATAGCTTGATAAAAATGTCAAATTTAACTATCACAGCTTTTAAAAGCTAATTATTTTACAAAAAAAAAGCATTTAATATGTTTTGTATTTAAAAAGTAATTCAAATAATTGAAAATACTCTAGTAAATTTTAGCTCTTAGCCTACGAAAACTTTATCCTTGCACTCTAATTAAGATAAGTATGGACTCATTAAGAAACAAGTTAAAAAGTTTCGCTTTGTCAGTTTAACAGAACATACCTCACAGAAAATTCGCAATGTGGTTGACTTTGGTCAAGTTTTTGTGCCATGAAAAAAAGAAAATGCAATCTACGCAACTTTAGAATTTGCATAAACGTCATTGAGCTAGATCAGCAATCAACAAAAGATATTAAGTTGAAATGCGTGTCGTTCATGTAATTTGAACCTGTCAGTACGAAAATACTGTTTTGAGAAAAAATTTTTAAGGAACGGCACTTAGACTTCCTACAGTATGTGATTTTGGTTGAATAAATACAAAGCCAATTGACGACAGTATAACATTTAATTCTTACAGCAATCTATTAGTTAAATACATAGTTATCAGTATAATTAATTTCAGTTATAAAATACATCATCAATGTGGGAAAATATATACATTTACCATATACTCCATGTCAAAACACAACGAACGTCATAATTATAAATAAAGTTACGTTGTCCTAGTGACGCGCAATTTACATTTATAAAGAATAAAATATTGATATTATTGACCTTGCACACTCCGCTCTTTAAACGCTTTAGGACGCTTATTTTGTCCCTCTATGTGTCATTGCAATACACTTAGAGTAATGTCTGCTTGAACGTTTGGGGGGATTTTAATGTGCATGAATATAATGATGAATATAAAAATATAAATCAGTTAATTTTTATGAACATTTTACAGAACACACGCAAAATAACCACACACACAAGTATCCGGAAAATGTTGCGAAAAGTTATTTAGATAAAAAAAATATATAGGCTTTAAATTAAATTAGGGTTATTGTACAATTAGGGTTATGAAAAGAATACGATATCGAGATAATGATCATAAATCTAGACTGATTTTGTATGATTATTGGCTGCATAAACCTTTTACTTTTAAAAAGTTAAAAGAGTGCTCTTACATTGTTAAATCGCATTATTTGGGTAATCATTTCTGATCATCAAAACAAGAAATTTAAAAACCAGGGAACTCCGAATATTTCAAAAAATGAAAGCACGTTGCTCTTTCAAGTACCTCTCAGTTTTGAATATCTCTTAATAATCAGCTATTTCCCTGTCTTATTCTTTTATTTAGGAAACTATTTATAAAACCATAACCACTGCTAAATGTATCTTTTTGCTTCTCCGCTTTGAGTGTTCACAATAAATCTTTTAATATTTTTATACATAATGTTGGAAATCTTATATAAACAAATACTTATTATATAATTTCAGGGAATCATCGTCAGCAAGAAAGAATTATTTGGTCTTTTAATAGTGTTTATTGGTTACGTTTTATTGGGAGGACTTGTGTTCATGCTTCTTGAAAGTCCGTTAGAAGAAAAACTAAGAAGAGAAATTGAAGAACTCAGAACTGAATTTGAAGGTGACATACAGTTTAGAATGTATCTAAGCATGAAAAAATAACAACTGAAGGTGTTTTTCTATTTAAAATTAGATCTAATGTCTGTATTTTATTAGTTTTTAATGTTCTAATAATTTAGAGAACGAAACACAAAATATATTTCTTGCAATCATTTATATAGCATTATACGTAACAATAATTTATATAACTGCACATTTAACTCTTTAATGTTTTTATTGAATCTATTCATTTTGACAAACAGGTGAAATCAACAATATAATTTTTTTCTGTTCTACTTTTAAATTTTTTGGAATTAACCAAATATACTGATTTTCTAATCACTAAACTATTTCGTGTTTCCTTACGAATTAACACAACCATTTTTCCCGAAAATCCAAATCTAGAAATCAATTTCCTCCGTTAAACCATTACCAATCCACTGCCTAAGTGATGATCATAGTCCACTCATTATTATTAATCCACTGAGTATTACTACATGATGACCTGCCATTTATTAGAAAGTTAAATTTTATATATTGGCGGTAACATATGCAAAAATAGGTAAATTTAAGTAACATAAATTACAGAAGTAGGTGCTCAAGATTATGGGCATGATTTTTATTTAAATAACATTAATGCTGCACTGAAAAAAAGTATAGTCAAAACAGCCTGAATGCAGTAAAATTTACCGTTTTTCTAGTTCTACGGGAACATAAAAAAAAACTCTATAATATTTACCTACGTGCTTTAGAAATTATTTCGGTTAAATTAACAATAAAATCGGGTTTTATAATCTGTGATAAAATTTTGTAAATGTATTAAATTTGGTAATTTTTCATGATACCGTAGAGCGTGATATAAAAAATATTTAGTCAGTTAAATCTACTTTTCAGTTTCGTATTTTTTACTAAATGTGTGATAATAAGAACTATAATTTTGAAAACCAGAATTTTCTGTAAACTGTTACCCCAAGAACTGAAAAATTATAAAATGAATGGTTTTAATATAGCACATTTTGGGTTTTATTACCTAAATTATGTTGTTTTTTTCCCAGAGATGTCATTACCATAATTGTTATTGTTGTTGTAGTTGCAGTTAATTTACTTCGCACTAGTGCTGCACAATGGGCTATTAACGACAATCTGAGAAACATTCCTGAGAATGATCCGACATTATCATAGAGTACGGTAGTTTTATCAGAACTTTTTTTAATCGAGTGTTAGCTTCCCTAGGAATTTTTGATCTGATGCTCTCGCTCTCCAATTCAAGCCTTATGCTCTTCTTATTTCACTTGACCTTTCTTCAGGTGGTTTTCCTAATCGTTTGAGATCGCAATTACTCAAGTTCAAGGCCTTTAAGTACAGTAATTTTCAGTTCTTTGCGATATGTGTCCAGTCCTAAGATAGTCCTAAGAGTTATTTTAAACGTTTAATTCTCATGGGGACATCGAAAAACTTTATTTACTATCGTACCTGTCTCTCCTTCGTCTTTATTTTTAGCTATACCGAGTACACGTCTTTCCATACTTCTATTGTTTTAAGTCTTCGTATGGATCGGTTGGTTAGAGTCCAATTCTTTGTTGATGAAGTAAGTGCTCCGAATTCTGGAATTATGATGGCTTAATCACCTAGTTCTTCCCTCCTCAACAGTAACAAACTATTTTGAATGATTTTTGGATTTTTTTTTTTTTTTCTATTTCAGCTTCAATGTCAAAGTTTTTTTTTAATCATTTTTATGATTTCATAAAATATTTTTCATCTGGGAAAATATTAAAAATTCCAAGTTTCCATTTGAAATAAATATTTTGTTGTGAAGAGGTATAAAATAAACTTCTCATAATTTTGCCCTGCGAATTTGCATATGATATTTCTCTCTTTGCACCATTTCATAAAATAAAGAGAAGCTTGCTTATTTTTAATTTTATAACCGGTGCTGAACAGCCGATCCAATTCTGAGTTGACTATCAATGTCCAAAACCTTAGCCTCATACCCGACTTAGAAGACGATTGAAATCCTGGATCAGGCTTTGTGATAAACTAGCCATCGTCGAGCACTTTTTTGATGAAACTAATCCGCATATACGTTACATGAAACGGAAATGGTTATGCGCTACTCCCACGTTAAGCCCGACGGCAAGGGGATTCAAACCCATGATTCATCTACCACTGAGGATACTTTGCATCAGCTTTGTGGAGAGTGTAATCAGGGAGCAGAATTCGTATTCCGGCGATCATCATTCGAATCCCAGCCAGCTCTGGGGTTCGAACCTGAGTTCGAATGATTAGGGGGCGAACGCATCTCCAGAGCCAACGAAGCTCAAGCTATTTTATTGTTTATTAAAATAAACAAGAAGAAAACAGAAAAAAATTTAACAATGCATTAAAGAGAGCCCTGGTAGAGCGATAGAGGTGATAAGGCGTTCGCCTTCCATTGAAGTGAGCCATGTTCGAATCCCAACAATGGCTGGTTGATAAGAATTCCGCACCGGATCTCACAGACCACAGTGCAGACTTAAAATATCCTCAATGGTAGAGGGATCATAGGTTAGAGTTCCCTTGCCGTTAGGTTAACCGAGAGAGGTTTTCGAGGTATTTTCTCCGTGTAGTGCAAAAGTGGGTTAGTTCCATCAAAAAGTCCCCCACTAAGGCAAACTTTTTCTAATACTTAATCCAGAGTTCCTTTGTCTTCTGGATTGAGTTCAAAATTACAAGGCTACGGAGTTAAACATTGGTAGTCGTATACCAAAAATTAGGTTGGCTGTTCAACAACGGTTATAAAACGCATTAAAGAAAATTCAACAAATTTATTAAGGAGCGTTAGCACACATAAAACTCTGCTACTAAGTTAACTATACCAAATATAAGACACAAGACATAACATTAGATATAAGCTCAACCATATTAACTCTTTAAAAATTTGAGATATTAACATTATTTTATTATACCAGAAATGCATCACTGGAGAAAAAAAAGTTCAAGTTCAAAATTGTCAAAGTTCTATTTTTCGGGCTTTCCCGGACTCCTCTGGGAATCCATAAATACGGAGGCAGAGCGGTAGAAAACCGCTAAATAAACATCAATACATCATATCTTTCCACAAACTACCGCAACCTCACGTGCAAGCGTTATAGCCGTCTGTCTCTTTTAAGATGTCTGCTGAAGATGAGGAACGCTCTCAAAAAGAAAAACATTAGCACACGCTTCACAACGTGTAATTTGCAATTATTTAGATTTCTTTTTTTTTACGAAGATCTCCTCAATGATTCGACGTGAAATTGTCTAAAAATAGAAGCACGTCACAGTACGTTTCGTTCTGCGTGTCTAGATAACAGCTAATTTCCGGTTAAAAAAGCTTTTTTCGAAAGAAACTCGTTTTTAGGTGGTTGCTTGATATGTTCTTTGACCCTGTGTTGCTTAAAAGTGTTTTACACACTTTCAACGGAATTAACCCCTGATATTAGTGTCCCTGAATTCATTTTCGAACACAACCGGATAAACTGATCAAACCAGATAAACTGATCAAACCGGATAAACTGATCGTACTTGCGTTTAAGGTATGTAAAAACCCCACTGAGAAAAAAAAAGTATAGGCTAAACAACCACAGTTACAATTTATCGTCGTGCTTCGTCGTCGGAAACACCAAATTTATCGTCGTCAGAAACACCAAAAAGCTCGATAATTTTTACCGAAACACTTTGGTAATGATTTTGGTAAAGTTAGCAAAAAATATGATTTTATAATATATCATGAAATTTGGTATATGTAGTACTTTTATCATGATATCTTAATGCATGGAATAAAAACCATTTATTCGGTTAAATTTTTATATTTCAGTTTTGTATTTTTTACTAAATGTGTAATAATATAAGAGCTATAATTTCGATAACCAGAATTTTCGGTAAGCGTTACCCTATGAACGGAAAAATTACCAAATGAATAATTTAAGTATAGTATATTTTGGTTTTATTACCAGAACTATTTGTTTGTTTTTTACTAGATGTTTTTTTTTTTTTTTCGTGTATAAGAATTCTTTTTTATATCAGTAAATAACTTTGCACTAAAGCCCCGAAATTGGCTATTAAATCCCTGAAAATGCCTTTAAAAATTGACTTCTTAAATTTTGATTTTTCAAAAACTAATCGCCCGGCGATTTCGTTCAAATTTTGTATTTTGACATCTAAAATTACATTCTTTAAAACGATGCAAACGTTTATCTACCTTACAATTCAAAAATTTTTCGACTATTATTAAATAAATTAATAAAAAATAAGAAATGATTATCAAAAAAAAATATTTTTTGCGTGAAATTAACTTCGCATAAACTAATTTTATAACTGTGTGCAAAAAATTTCGATTTATTTGAAAATTTCTCGAGACATAGTGAAATACGCAAAAAGTAAGATTACCAATAAGAGGTCCAAATTTTGCACCGCTTTTTTGACCAAATTAATAGAACCATATTTACCAGATTTCGGCTACCCCTTTTTTGAGAGTCAGAATTCCATAACCGTCGGAAAAAAATGGTATGTTTATTCAGAGAAAGTACGCTTTTGTGTATGATTTTCGTAAATTAAAATATGATCTAATCTAACTAATTATCATATTTGAGGTCACCTTCTCGAAACATTAAGATTGAGTCCTAATACATGAAGATCCGATCATTGGATGAAACGTTTTGCGCAATGTATACATGAGTAATATTTAAGTTAAAGAAAAACAAAATTTTGCTAAAGAATTTAATCTTGGATCGATAACCGAAGAATGAAATTGCATTTCCTCTGCAATGCATTTTTTTTTAAATAATATTGCATATGCTTATAAATAATATTAGAACTACTGTACAGTTTATTCATATCACGTGTTTTTTGCAAAGAAATTTAATTATTTGAAGAATTAAAAGTTACCTGGCTTACGTGACAAAAAACAACCAATTTCCCAGCAAAAAGTGCTTTCATTTATCGATACAATACGGGTGCTGTAAAAAGTGTATCAAAAGTTGAAGTAAAAAAAACAGCAATTTTTTTACAGCGTATTTAATTAAAAATAATAAACTCACACACATTGTTTTCTTCTTTATTCATTCAAAAACTTTCAAACGGTCATTCAAGTCAAAATATATAAAACAATGCATAACATGTTCTATGTTCATTTATTAAATGAAAAAAAGGATTCCTCATAAATGCAAAATTGCCCTAAAATGCAAAAAAAAAAAAAAAAAAAAATTGCCCTAACTGGAAAAAATGTCCAAATTGCAAAAAATTCACATTTTGCTTTGCTTATTTCTTCAATAATTCAATTGTGGTCGATGTTACGTTCAATGATTACTCTATATCAATTTAAATTCGTGTGTATTCTTAACATGAACTAGAATATTTTTTTAATATTGAATCTAATGTTTTCTTTTTGTTTCATGACAGATAAACTTAGTCGCTTGGGTGACCCTAACGTCACCCGGGCCGATATGGAAGGACTGATGCTGCGTCTCTCAGCAGCCCATCGAAAGTCACTCATTGATGAAGAAGGAAATGATACGCACAGTAACTGGAGTTTTGAAAACTCCTTCTTCTTTGCCATCACAGTAGTTACAACAATCGGTAAATAATTATGTTTATTAAAAGTTTAATTTAAAACTGCAATATCTTTTTTTTATTTATTTATTTTTTTAATGGTGGGCACTTGGAACTATTGTCCATTGGCCACAGAAAGTGCCAGAACTGCTAACTCTCTTTTCGTTATCCAGTGGGCACCTGTGGAGAAGCCACGGCGGTGAAGCAGCGTCGCCCACGTCACACTACCACAACCCGTTTATAGGGCGGGTCACATTCACACTTTCACACACAAAGGAAAGAGGACATAGAACACAGATAGAGAGAAAGAAACATCCATGCCTTGCCGGGATTCGAACCCAGAACCTTTCTGATGAAAGGACAGTTCCCTGCCCCCTACACTGGCCGGCCGGCAACTGCAATATCTATTACCACTTTTTTAACATTTACAAAAGTTACAATTTATCCTTTATAATAAACTGGTTCGAACTCTTAAACTCTCTTGTGCAGGCAATCAACCAAAATTTTAAAGAACATCTAAGTTTCTTCTCGAATTTGCGTTATAATATTTTATTATTATAAATCTTACTTTCATCTTTAAGAGAAAAAAAATCAATTTATTCTCTCTAAAACGATTCCTATAGAAAACGGAATTTCGACTAAAATGAAAAATTTCGAATCTCCAGGCTTCTATGGTAAATTATATTTTAATTTAACTTGCGTAAACCTGGATCTACCTAAGATTGAAAGGGATAGTTGAAAAGAACTCCAAATGATATTAAAATATTTCCAAAAACACATAACTAATTTTGTGTAACAATTTCAATTACCCTTTATTGTACCTGAATGTTATCTATCAATTTGTAACGTCAATCTCGGAATTTGAGCTTTTCATTTCTGTGAGCTCTTTTCTTAACAATGTGTCTATTGAAGAAGTGGACACTAACATTGATGTTGCAGATTTTCAAGAGGACGACACTAATGGCATTGAAAAGTTACAAAGGCTCTTTAAAGTTATTACGTGGTTTGGAATCACTAAGTTACAAAACAATTATATTTACATGCATTTGCCTTATATTTACATGCCTTACGGGGCAAAAAAACAGTTACCCTTATAGAAATCTAAAAAGCCTCATTCAATACTATGTAACTTCTCCTCTGAGCTTGATAACCACCGAGATTCGATGAAGGTGAAGTCGACGGTGTATGGGTGATTCTCACGAAATATGACAATTTACAGTTCCTTGCACCAAGATCTAATACTAAACTACTAAAAGAACTTTTTTTTTAAAATTTAATAAATAGCATTGCTGTTAGCATTTTAAAGTTACCTAGAACTAGCATCGACTATTTTGTATACTTGAAAAATAACATTGAACTTCGAAATTGCATGTTTCTGGTATGTCACCAACAATGTTTTCAATAATAACTAGCTCAAAAACTTCCCATATATTTTTCAATATCTAATTTATTTTTTTTATCTCAACCGATGTAAGCATTTCTAGAATATACGTAAAGGGTATTATTTACGAAAACTTCGTTTAAAATAATTTTTTCTGTCAATAATTTGTTTGTCACAAGAAAATCTGGCATTTTCCTGGCTACTTTTATTTAGTGGTTTATAACCAAAATAGATAGCTCCAGCAATCAATATCTTATGTTAATAGATTGATTATATTCCCTTCTATCTGAACATGTCTTGTTGCATGAACAAAGATCCAAGTTTCTGGCTTAAAATCTACTTCAAAAAATTTTTCAAGGTGAGTAGGTTTTTATGTTGTCAATTTCCTGGCTTCTGGAAATCTTTAATAACATAAACTACATAGATTTATCTGAGTTGTTTTAAGAAATCCGGTTGTTTTATGCAGAATATAAACGTCTTAGACCAAAATATTAAATTGAAATAAAGTTATGTGCTATAAAATGGCGAATTTGTCATTATCCTAGCTTATGAATGCCAGGACATTGAAGTGTTACCAGAAATTTTTAACTGCTAATACTGTAAAGAGGGAAAGCAAATATTAACCTAATACCAAGTTTATATATGATTATAATAAGATTGAATGTAATCAAAGTTATTTATTTATTTAATTATTGATTATACTGTACATATAAGCAACACAAAATTATTTGATTACACTACAGTAGATAAAAGAATTAATTTAAGTTTTTCATGGTCCACCTAACATAAAGGCATAGGTTTTGTTACTTATTACTAACTTAAAATGACTGGGCTTTTTTCTCAAATTTCTGAGCTAATATGTCATTTTCCTGGCATTCAAAATGTGGAGAATTTCTATTTTATTTTTTATTTTTGAGCAAATGTCAATAAACTACAGTGCTGTTTGTAAGATATTAATATATGTAACTAAATAAATATACAAAAAAAAGTTTAGATTATTTTGAAGACTTTAAATTTGAAGAAATTTTCTGGTCCGAATTGTCATGTTTCCTAAGAATCACCCTAATAACAGTTGCGCCGCACTCAAATTAGGTCGTACCCTGAGAATTTGAGAACGCAAATCCACCAAATTAATAGATATTAATAGATGGTTTCGGCGTTTTATCCGTTGTTCCATTGTATCGCACAGATTTTTTATGGGATTCAGATTGAAATTTTGCAGGCTTTTCGAAATGCAATAGGATATGTGAGTACTTATAATGCCAGTCACTTACGCTTACAGTCCTATGACCTTTGCTGCTATCACCTTGAACAATAAAGCTATCAACAACAGAAACAATGCACATCGTGATGATGGTCATTCAAGGTCAACAATTAATCATGTTAAAATAAACTGCTATTTCATATCGCACCCCGGCAAGAAAAGTGACACAAGTCAAAAAACAGCAATTTTGAGATTATGTCAGTAAAAAATATGCATTGCTTAATTAAAGTGCCCCATCAAGCTCAAAAAATGTTGCATCTCTAACCCGAAATTTGTTCAACTGAGGGCAATTGTGTCAGTTTTGTGCCTAATTCAGAACAATGTTAAAAGTATTCTTTAAGTTGATTTTTCTCCAATGCTGCATTTTAGAGTTATGACACTGTTCTTACCGGGGTGCGATATTAGTAATCACCTTAATGAGCAAAGTATAATTTATTGCAAGAAAAATTCCTCATAAGCTTAATGTTTTTCATGACTTCTTTAAGGATCATCAAATTTTTGTTCACTGAGCTTGAATAAAATAAAGCTTTTTCTTTTAAACAAAGGTTTCCGAAATTTATAGCCTAATAACGACCTTGACTTCTCTACTATTAAATTCCTGAAACTAAGACCTAGACATAAACGATGCCATTTAGGCAGAAAAAAATCCCATTTTGTTTATCATTAGATGTTTTTAAAAATTTACTAGTTTCTCATGTTTCACTATATCAAAGAATTTTATTCCTCACCATCTCCTCCCATATCTCTGATATAGCATTTTTAATTAATTATTTGCCTATTTCCGGAAAAGTACAAAACTACGCTGAACTTTTCTTCTATAGCTAGTTTGCCAGCTTTACGCGTCCAAATGTTTTGCTTCGGAACCTACAAGTGATATATCTAAATTGCTCGTTTACTCACTTATTATAAATTGTCACGAATTTCATACCATTAATAACAATTTCATTTTATTATGTCTATCATATTTTAGGCTATTTCTTTGTATTATAAATTTGCAAAATTGTTTCATTTAGCAAATTTTAAAAGGTAATTATAAATGAACTTTGCGGGCAAGCTACTAGGCATATCAGGCCAACCGTATGCCTGATTGATGATACTCAAGCGTCGTTTTTTGGTCGAAGTCCGTATTTGGGTGACACAAGATAAACACAAAAGCATTATTAAGTTTGTTTGTTTCTTTATTTATTGAAATTTCATTAAAAACCTTCTTCTAACATTGTTAAATGTTTATAGTAAACTAATATCTGTTTCAAAAATGAAATTCTTTACATTTTCAGGCTATGGTCACCTAGCTCCTTCCACTACTGGTGGTCGCCTCTTTTGTGTACTATACGCTACTGTTGGAATACCACTAACAGGTATTCTACTAGCGGCTATAGGAGGTCATTACAGTCAGAGGCTAGTTAAAGGGATACAAAGAGCTCGTAAAGACAGGCGCCCACGACTAGCCCAATCCTTATCGGCAGCCAAGTTTTTAATACCCTGGATGTTGGTATTTCTGGTTATTCCAGCTGGGTTCTTCGTTTGGCTTGAAAAATGGTCATTTGTTGACAGTTTTTATTACTGTTTCATTACACTGTCAACCATAGGCTTTGGAGATTTCGTAGCTGGTAAGTTTTCTCAATTAAATTCGATAATGCTTTTTATCTTCAGTAACAAAATTATGAATTCATCAGAGTTGAATTATAACTTAATCGTATTTAATTTTATTAAAATCATCGTTATTTCATGATAAGCAGCTGTGAAAAAAAATTTGACTGGCTAACTTTTGCTCAAGGATTATAGAAAAAATATGAAATTATTAGGTCACTTCTTTAAAAATTATCAATGCATAAGATAGTCAAGAAAATTTAGTGATTCCTTTGTTTTATTTCCATTTTACATTTGTTTCTTTAGTTGTATAATAATCTCTAAAAATTTATTCATACCATCACTCTTAAAAATATTCCCTAGTTATACTTCAGTTTGTGAGAACTAATGGAAAACTTCTTGTTCGAAATGGTTTGAAACTTCTTGATTACATATCTTCAGGTGTGGGTGATCACCCGATTCACTCTTGGTCGGTATTTTCTGTCCTGATATTGTTTAAGGTTAAGTGTGTTTGAATTTTAACATACTGGGTATTGTGTGGAAATCTGTTCACTGTTTTATTTGTTCACTGTTTCATTGAAAAGAATTGTATAAAGTTAGAAAAATCGTGCGTCTATTATATTAGATATTCTTATTAAGAACTGTTAAAATAAATTAGATCTTGAATACATTCGCACCCGGCTCGAACTGATTACAGTGCTGACATAAGATATAAATCCTCAGTGGCAGACGGATCATGGATTAGAGTTCCCTTGCTGTCTGGCTAACCTTCGGATGTTTTCATGGTTTTCCTCTCCGTGTAACACAAATGCGGGTTCTTCAAAAACTTGATCAAGGAGTTCCCTTGTTTTCTGGACTGAGTTCAAAATTAGAAAGCTACATAGTGGAACATAGCTAGTCGTAAACCCAAAAATTGGATCAACTGTTCAATGACTGCTATAAAATATAAAAAATTAAAAAAAAAATACAGATTTATATGGAATCAAAAATGTATCTTCATTGCTTTTCCTAGAAGACAATGCAGATCACAACCTAAAAGTCATAACATAAATTAGTCCGTCAAATAGTTGGTAAAGTTGTTCTCTAATTTAAAAGGTTTTATAATATAACTTAAAAAGTATGCAAAAAGTATGAAATTTCATGAATTAATCTAATTTTTAAACTTTTAAGAACATATATTGCTTATTGTAAAAACATTATTTTAAAACAAACTATTATTTAAAAATGGATGTTAATAGAGGAAATCATTAAACTTTACTTTTGTATGCTTTGAAAATTCTTCCAATTATTTTTAGTATTTTACACATAGTAAATGGTTAAGCACTGTATTTTATCAGAGGCTTGAATTCAAACATGTTTATATATTTTTATGCATCAATATTTCAAGGATAACGAATGAGAGCGTTCCAACCTTTCAATGCATTCATCCAGAAAAAGAAATTCGTTCCGTTTTTTATGAATCATCATTTAACACTTCATTGGCCCAATTCCAGTTTTGGATGCTTGTGTGACTGTGACAATGTGTTGTAAAGAAGCCGCCTTCGGGGAGACGTAAATTGTACACTTTACAACTGTGTTTTTCTGAAATGTTTCTGTTTCTGGAGAATAACATTGGCCAGTAATGTCGTAAATTTACATCAAAGGACAATTTCCCTCGACGCAAATTAGAAAAACTGTAAAATTACAGTGAAAAACGTGCTCGCAAACACAAACAGAATTCGGCTCCCCTTATTGATCTAAACTCTCCCAAAAACATTTTGTTAAATATTTATTATCATGCCAAGTAGTAGAACTCGTAACTTTACTTTTCAGTATTGACGTTTTAAGGGAGAATTCAAAAAAATATTCATTAAGAAATCTAAAAATATCTCAGAAAATACTCATAAGGGAAAACTTTTCGTATCCCCAAAAATAAGTTTTCAAATCGTTACTGTGAAAATTGAAGAAAATCCGTCCTTGATCCATTCTGAAACAGTTAATAGACAGTTTTGAAGAAGCTTCTTGAATGGAGTATCATACAGAATAAATAAAAAAGTAGGGCCTAGGTTCGAATTCTGGTGATATCTGGTTTAATAGTAGGCTGGATCAGGACTGCGCCAACAAGTTATTCCAGCAGTATACAGATCATTCAGTTAGAGTTTTATTACGTCAAGTTGTTTACTTGACGTAAGAACTCGTTATTTACGTCAATTTGTCGTTGTCTTCATATCCATATAACACAAATATTTTACTCAAGAGTCATTCTACAATAAGAACGAGTTAATTCCAATGCTCCATTCTTAAGTTCCTATTTCTTCAGAGTTGAGTTCAAATTTGTAAACGTATGCAGGTAGACAAAGCTATCTGAAATTCGCTGCTTGTACTAACTATTCATCGACAGAGGTAAAAAAAATTTTTAAATGAGTGCTTCAAAAATAAAGCAAGACTTGCCAGAGTTTAATGAAAAAAAAACAAAAGTTATTTGGAAAAAAATGCAAAATTGCCATCGAAAAATGAAAAAATAAAGATGATAAACAAAACTAGGAAAACTACCGTAACCGAGAGAGAAAGAATAAAATACATTTGTACGTACTATGGTGAGGTGGTGAGGAACTAATGTCGTTAACAAGCGAATCAGCATTCTTATGAATGAAACAAGATTCTAGGACATCAAAATGAGCTGATGTGACTAGGGTTAAAAGAATTTTCACATTGTCGAAATTGAATTTATGTTCAAGATTCTAACAATGTGCAGCAATAGATGATTTCTCGAATTCTTGACAAGGGACAAATGTATCGTGCTGATTCCCTTGATAACGACATTAACTCCTCATCATCTCTCCATGGCATGTGGAAATGCCCTTTGCCCTGAGTTCAGTGTGCGGGTAGGTGACCACATTGGGAAGGGACCGAGCGAAGGGGCGAGCCTGTGAAGGGACCGAGGGTGTCCGATCAGTCCTCGTTAAAATGTTCTACCATAAAGTGCTCAACTTCACGTGCAGGTTGTTGGGCTACCAAAGAGGGGTAGCCATCTCCTCCGCAGAGAATCAAAATTGTAATGGCTTGTCTGCGGATTCTCCTCAGAGATGTTTCCTAGACCGTCGCCAATAGCTCTTTGTGTAGCTCTAATGAAACTCAAATAAACTGCAGCAACAACAATTACCCTGATTTTATCCTCTTGGCCACTGTGGTTTTTTCTCGCTCTGTTTTTCATTTTTATTATTCCATTTTTCGCTGGAAAATTGGCGCTTTTATTTTCAAATCACTTTTATTTCTTCTCATTCATGTCTGGCAAGTCTTGAATATGGGTGCCTGGTTTTGAAGCGTTTGAAACTTGTCAACTGTTATTTGCGATTTATATATTTTCAAAGCAAATGAAGTTTTTAATAAGGTTATATATCTTACTGATTCAGTTTCTTGCAATTATTAATTTAATAATAGTAATAATCCAAGCGTTATAACACACTTGCTTATGATAGCTGTGCAACAATCATTAAACTCGGAGGATATTCAATAGTGGTTACAGACAAAACAAAATGGAAAACTTTAGGGTACGGCTTCCTTTTACTTCTATACAAGCTCCCATATGTTAATGGAGCTTAGTAGTTTATTTGGCAATAACTATGTCAATCTATATGAAACACTGTTTTAAGGTTCTGAATGATTGAGAGAAAAAACTGGAACGTTTCAAATGCCCCCCTCAAAGTGTCCTTAGATATGCATAAGATCTGAATATTTGATTTAGAATAAATTCGGTAAGAACCATTAGAAGGAAATCAAGAGAAACCGCACCCCCTAAAAAGACGAATTTAAGGCTCCAAGACTCAAACAATTCGATCTAAATCATGGAGGAAAATGCAGATATTTATTCTCAGATCATCAAACTTTCGCTGTCATAATAATTGATTTCTCGGGTATTTGAAAGCCTATAGCTGTTCCCTAGTTCAAATGTTTTTCATTTTCATGGAAAACTTCCCTGTCTGTCCAAACACACGCTTAAACTTTGACTTGAGTAACGGCAAAAATATTTATAGAATCAAGAGGACAAATGCTCCTCCATCGCTTAACAATCGTTTCTGGAACTGTAGAATTTTTGTTTTTATTAATATAAATGAATGTAAGAAAGTTAGCTTGTTTTATAAAGTCTTAAATAAAATTATTTTAGCATTAATTTTAAATTTATTTATTAAATAAAGTAAAAATTCTACTTAAATAAATTAAAAAGAAATATACTTTAATTAAGCAAAATGGCGATGAAACGAAGTTTATATAAATGTTTTATATAAAGTTGCACATAAAAATAAAAATAACTGCTTAAAACGAAAAACATCGAATTTGAAAACTGCCAAAAAATTATGAAAAACTAAAAGGATTCACAAACCTAATCGTTCGATTTAATTTTCATCAGTTTCAATAATAATATTTCTTAAATCAGTAGAAATAATTATTCAACGATCATAATAAAAAAAAAAATGGTAAAATAATAGTAATTCGTAAGCTCATTGTTTAACGACGAGTTAAAAAAATATTTTTTAAAAAAAACTAAGGAAAAACTACGGTATGGAGGAATCAGGATTCTATCCGTGACTCCGCTAAGATCCACCGAGCACATACGTGCTCGTAAAATCTGTGGTCAGTCGCTGAGGAGTACCATGGGTACAGGGATCTGGAGAAAATTACCTTCCCCTTCATCTATGTTTGAATTAAAGAAGTAACCTCATGAAAGAATGGTGCTGCCATCTATCAATGGGTTTCTGAGCTAAGACGTACTCTCAAACAAAAGGCAGACCTTTCTGACTTAATTCGCAAAAGGCCAATGGGTAGAGAGTTTGACTTAGCCAAGCATCATTAGAAACAATAGAGTTTGTAGATACTTATAGATTCTCTATTATATTATGATTCTGTCACTCAAAAATAGCAACTTTGTTTTTTATAAAAATATTATGACAAGTCGTCAACTTTTGATAAAAAAATTTTTTTTAAAAAACTCCCACTTTGGATGGCAATTATATACACAATTATATAACACTGACAATTATATACTTATACTTATTACTACTTATCCTTCTTTGAAATCATTATCATTCATCGTCGTATGAAATAACCATCCCCATAACATTTGCTTTCGCTTTTCTTTAAAATAAAAACACTTGCTAATGTATTTTAAAATCCAAGAAAATATTTTTAAATAAAATTTACTGTAATGTAGAGGTCTCCAAAGTGGTCTATAAAGACCCCCAGGGGTCTATTTAGCAAAAGCGGGGGTCGATCTGAGCCAGGGGGTCGAATAGGCGTCGATCCGAATCGGGAGGGTCGATTGAGGTCGAAGAAAAAACAGTTCTTAATACGCAAATCACGCATACCTAATTGAGTATATAAAATTTGTGAATTTTTTTCATAATTTATTTAATATCCGTTTCTTTATAGAACATAAATTAATAAACGTATATTTATTCGGATAAAACAAATATTTACGCACCAGCGCGCAGTGGCACGAACTCTGCACTTCTGGTTTATAAATCATATGCATATGTGCTCTTGTCCAAATGTCACGTGTGACGAGCATTGACGTTACAAACGCAAATATCATACGCAGTTTCAGCTATCTTTGCTAACTGTGAACAGTGTTGAACATTTGCAGTGTCATTATTAAAACTTTTATAGATTTGGATAATTAGTTATTGTTTCGATAAAACTATTCGTTTAGTTTAGATATCAATTTTAATTATCAATACATGTAAAAAAGAAGGTAAGCATTAATAATATGGATTAGTACAGCCCGCGACACAACTATAGCCAACTTTGTATTTTTGAAAATACTATTACTTGAATAATTAATTAAATGTACTAATTAACTTTAAAAATTAATTAATAATTAATTAAATGTATTATTACTTTAATAAATGTTTAAAATCATAAAATAAGTGCACAAACACAATATCTAATAGAGTTTTATTTTAATTGACAGAAAATTACTTTTATGGGGTTCGATGGAGATTTCGAAAAATTATATAGGGGTCGATGATCAAAAAAGTTTGGCGACCATTGCTGTAATGTTTACTTCCAGGTGTATTTTTATAAATGTTGGTTAAGAAGTGATCTAAAATGTCTCATATATATTTTTGAAAACCATTTTTTATTTTTTTTAAGTTTCATTGAAATTTTTACATTGAATAAATTAGTTTACGAGTGAGACCATTTAAATTGTTTTTAAAGCTTCATGTCGTAATTATCAAGAAAGAATCTACTCTTTCTCTACAAATAAGAAACCTTTTAGTTTGTATAAATTTTATAACTCGTTAAGTAAAATAAATTAACTATAAATGTGAAAAAAATTAAAACTATAAATGAATAACATGGAAATTTTTGAAAGTTAAGCACGTAAAAATATATAAGTGAAATAGGTATAAATTTAAAACTGTTATCCGCATCCATAATAATGATTTTAAAAAGTTTTCCTTTTTTATGATTTACAAGGCAAATATTTCGTTGATTTTTAAATTTTAATTACTTTGCGTAGCTTGACAGAGTAGTAAAAAGAATTTTTCTTGTATTTTAAAAGCAAAATCACTTTTAGCAACTTGATTTCACGCAAATCCTTATCCAATTATTTCAGCGCAACGAAATGAGTATAAATTTGTTAAACAAAATTGAAGAATCATAATATAAAAATATCTTCCATGAAACTTATAACTGTTTTAACCGGCTTCATTTAAACGGTCTATATATTCAACAATTTAGTTTTCTCCGTGTTTCATTTAAGCATGAAAAGAGTAAGCGATAATTAGTTACGGATAAAGGGTAATTTCATACTTATAGTATCTCTAATTTGAAAGAGAATCATATCATAGCTAACATGAATGGGCTGATCGCCAGATTGGCAAACAGAAGCCCCTAAAAGTCGTGCCAAATTTTGTGTCGCATTTGACAAAGAAGCGGTTGGGATAAAGATGCCCTTTTGTCGCTAGAGGTGAATTCGAAATAAAGCGACCTGGCGCCTTTTGAGTTGAAATATGACGTAAATACAACTATGTTTACTAACAATAACTCTTGTATATCAAATATATTAAAATGAAATACTTGTAATATGAACATTTTTTAACACAAAAATCTCATCAAGGTGAAATATTTAATTAAAAAAAAATGGTGAAACACAAAAATCACTCGCACAGAATTTTATTCACAAAATTTCACTTAGACAAAGTGGCGTAGAAATTAAACTTCACTGAGTCTAGATTAAAGAAAAACTGTCAGAAATCAAATTACGTTTAAACAAACTATTCTGTACAATCTATATAGCAGACATTATGTCACATTCTATTTATGTAATTTAAATGCGATATTTTGCAATATGAGAACTTTATTAAAGAAGAACTTGCATGCGTTGTGTTTTTACTGCGTGGTTTTTTATGAAAAAATTAAATTGTAGAATATATTCTATGGGCTGTCTCTCTAAATTCTAATTTGTAAAAGCAAATTAAAGTCTTAAAAAAGGAACAAAATTTAAGGCCAACGACTATTTTACGACAAATTATTAGTGAGTTTTTAATCTCTAGTTGGTTACAAACTGGGTCGTCCATTTTTCGATTCGCCCCTTCATTAATTACACTGGGGAACTTTTTTCTTTCTGTAGCAGAGATTTTTTTAACTGGATCCTAGATACTTTAGTATTACTAATTTCAAATCTTCAATCGGTTTCTCTCGCATAGCTGAAGTTTTTCCTTCTCTTTCTCGGAGCGTTTAAGTTTAAAAACCTTATATAAAACATGGGCTCGTGTAAATGTTGCGACAAACTTCTAGTAGAGTTACACATTATCAGGATTACAATTGCCTAAAAGCCCACTCCCGGAAGTATCGTCATACACCACCAAGGTTACTTCTCTATTATGAGCTGTTTTTTCGTGGTCATAATAGGGAAGCACCCCTAGCCGCTTATGACGAATTTACTGGGCTTAGGTTCCTATGCATTTTTAATCCTGATGATGTGCAACTAACTCCGCGACATTTACGCGATTCACTGTTACATATAACGTTTTTATTCTTGAACATTTCGGTAAAAAATAGACTAAAAATTTCCTCTAAAAAAATTTTAGCTTTAGGAACAAAACTAATTTCAGATTTGAAATCCCCACTCCCAAATTTCGCAAGATCAAGTATTTGTGAAAGTGCAACAAAACATTTGCTTCCTAGTGTTATTTCCATTTCTTCTCTTGCTTCATTCGTTCAATCATTTACTCATTCTTTCAATTACTCAAGAGACATTAAGGTTAAGAAGTTTGATATTAATATCCTGTATAATACATTATACAGGCTGTATCATATCGTAACCACCGAGCTTACATATTTTTAAAATCAAATATGAAATCTAACAAATATACACATTGGGAATTAAAAATTGAAAATGTGAGAAATCACTAGTGAGAAAGGCGGAATGTAAAAAATCAAAACCGCTTTCATTTTTTAGTGGAACATGAAAGTTTTTCTTAGAATCATCTTTCAACTCCTTGATGTATTTTAGGACTATCAAACAGGTTTGATTCCTAGATTTTTCCCCCTGTAGTATTCTTCGAATTCCTATAGCACTTTTTTTCCTGTACAAAAATATATACTCTGATAAATATACTTTTTACATTCTAAAAATATGTATTAAGCACTGTTAGAATTTTTATTCTAAAATTACGGTAAAATAAACAGCTGCAATCTGTCCTTCCTACTAACAGTAAAGAATATTTTTTAAGCTTTATGGTTATGAAATCATTTACAATTAGTATGGTAAAAGAAAACCATTAATACAAAACTATACTGTTTTTAACCACTTACAACTGGCATCGTTTCAAAATCATAAAAAATAACTTTAATTGGACATTGGATATAGTTTGTAGCTTTATGGTGCTGCCATCTATGCGTGAATGAAATTATTGTATTCAAATAGACCAATTGGGGTTTCAGAACACTTGAAACTTCTCATGTGTTGAAGGGAATTGAGGAAATATTGTTGTGTCGACGCTAGAACTCTATCCCCCGTTTTGTCAGTCATGATATTGACAGATTGGTCTTCTCGCACACATCTGGCATTTTTATTTAACCATTTTTTCTGAGAAATTTCTAACAGTGAGAATGCAGATAATGGAATCCCTTAAACACTTTGAAATCAATAATATTGGATTTTATAACATTAATTTTATTTATTTTTTCTGCTAACTTTACTGAACCATATTGATAAGCAATTAATTCAGTATTTTTTTTTTTTTTTTTTTTTTAAACATTTGAGATGACACAATATAATGACTGATCTTATCACTTTCGTGTTTTTATGATTGAACTAGTATTATTATAGCTTATTCTTAAATTCTTCAACCCATAATTAGTTAGATGCACTGGCAACTCTAGATCCGTTTACAAAATAATTTTTAAAATGAGTTACGTAATTGAGCTACAGATGTTAAGCATTAAACGTAAGTGGAAGTGTTCAAGTGAATTTATTTTGCTTTAAAATTAAAATTAAAAATACGTTTTTCGTTTTGAAATTTATAACTCACAAACAATTCAATTAATATTTCCCAAATTTTGTTGTTGTTGTAGCTCATTTACGTCACACTAGAGCTGCACAATGGGCTATTGGCGACGGCTTGGGAAACTTTCCTGAGGATGATCCGAAGACATGCTATCACAATTTTGATCCTCTGCTGAGGGGATGCCCCCCCCCCCGCTTCGGTAGCCCGACGACCTGCAGGCGAGGTCGAGCACTTTACGGTAGAACAGTTTAGCGAGAACCAATATCGCACACCCTCGGTCCTTACACAGACTGATTCAAGTGGTCACCCACCCACACACTGACCTCAGCCAGTGGTGCATGACTTCGGTGATCTGTGTTAATAATATTTCTCTATATTAATAATAATTTCTAAAACTCAATAGATGGCGCTCTGCGCAGCAATGTGAAATCATTAATTGTAATCAGTTTCCTCCTTGCCACTGTACCATTACCATCATCCTTACTTGTTATTAAATATATTATGTTAAAAGGCGTTTGTTATGATTGAAACCCCGAGATCATGAGATCAAATCATAGTATTTAACATTGGCGCACCAACCTGGAGCTAAGAATTTGATTAAAGGTGAGTGCATTTGATTTAAAAAATGGATTCATACGATGATTTGAAGAATAAAAGAAAAACAATTCGCTCTTTAACAACTCGATTAATAACAAAAATTGAAAATTTAATGAATGATGATAATGTTGAAACTAAAGAAAAGATCGAAGAATTAATAGATTGTAAGGAACAATTAATTGATAAGAACAAAAGTTTAAAAGCAATAAATAATCGAATTGAACCACTAATTAAAAGTGAGGAAATAGAAACTGAAATTACTGGAATTGAAGAATATTCGGAAAAAATAATAAAGTGGCTATCTCGAATCGCAAGATTTTTAAAAGAAAACATTAAAGAAAGTAGAGGAGAAGAAGAATCATTTAACAGTACACAATACGAAAAATCTAAATTTATTCCAGAAAGTAATGCAGTTAAACTTCCAAAACTAAGCATAAATAAATTTTACGGTGAAACAACATTATGGCTTGAATTTTGGAATCAATTTCAAATCGCGATTCATGAAAACGAAAGTTTAACTGAGATACAAAAATTTACTTATTTAAAGAGTTTACTTGGTGGCATTGCATTAAATGCTATTAAAGGGTTTGCTTTGACAAAAGAAAATTATAACAAAAGTATAGAATTGTTAAAAGAAAGATTTGGGCGCGAAGATTTAGTGATTAATAGTCATATGAATCGTCTATTAAATCTTGATCCCGTAAAAAATTCTAGTGATATTAGAGCATTGCGAAATTTATATGATAATTTAGAAGTAAACATTAGATCTTTAGAAAGCTTAAATGTAGTCTCTGGGACATATGGACACTTATTATGCCCTATATTGTTAAAACTAATACCAGAAGATTTAACTTTAGAATACAACCGTAAACGAAAATCAAAATCAGAATTTAATGTTTCAGAATTAATTCACTTTATTAGGGAAGAAATTCAAGTGCGCGAATCATCTACATTATTCCATGATAATGTCAAGAAAAATAAACACTATAACAATTATAATTCTAGGGAAGTAATAACTAACAAAAAACAGTTCAGATCGAATATTCCCACAGCTTCAGCATTGGCTACTAATGTAAAATTTAATTGCGTATTTTGTAAATCAGAACATGATTCATTTATTTGTGAAAAAATGTCGGTTTCTGAAAAAAGAGATAGATTAATGCGCGAAGGTCGTTGCTTTAAATGTTTCCGTAAAGCACATTTAAGTTCACAATGTAGGAGTAAAATTAGCCCTTGTAAAAAATGTAATAGTAAATCTCATCACGAAATAATTTGTTTTGGAATTCCGAAAACTCAAAACGAAAGTTCGCAAGAAACCGAAGAGAAAAATACAGTCGTAGCCAGTGTTTCTCATGTCGAAGAGGGACGGGAATTTCAATCAGTGTTTTTACAAACATGTGTTGCGAATTTGCATTCGGCAGACAAAACGCAGGAGATAAATATTTTATTTGATTCCGCTTCGATGAGGTCATTCATTACTAGAGAATTAGCTCAAAAGCTTAATCTCCCGATAATTAGAAAGGAAAATTTATTAGTTTATACTTTTGGAAGCCGTGAACCGCAAGAAAAAACATTTGATATCATAAAGACGAGTATAAGCAATAAAAAATATCCTACTCGAAGGTCAGAATTCGAATTATTGGTTTCAAGTACCATAACACGTGCATCTTTCCCACCGCATAATAATAAAATAAAGTTGCTTCTTGAGGATTTTGCGCTTACTGATTTATGCCTTTCGAAAGGAATAAATTCAATTGATATATTAATTGGGGCAGATTATTATTGGAAACTCCACACTGGGTACATAAAAGAGTTGACTAAAGATTTGTTTTATGTCGAAACATTACTCGGAGGAAGTATAACTGGGATTACTCATTCAGATTTAAAAAATGACTCTATCATTGAAAATTTATGTTATTGTAAGGAAAATTTTAATTTTAAGGAATTAACTAGTGAAAATAATTCTTGTGATGATACAAATTTACAGTTACGGAAATTTTGGGATATTGAGAGCTTAGGCATTAATGATAAAATTCAGAATACACCTTTAGAACAAAAAACTTTAAAACAATTCGAACAAAATATAAAATTTCAGGATGGCAGATACGCAGTTAAATTGCCATTTAAAGATGAAATAAACATTTCTGACAATTTTAATTTATCTAAAAGGAGATTAATTAGTTTAACATCGCGCTTTAATAAAAATCCTTCTTTGCATGATAATTATGCTAGTGTTTTTAAAGAACAATTATCGGAAGGAATAATAGAACCTGTTAATGATAAAGCGATAGTTCCAAATATGGTATATTACTTACCTCATCATCCAGTAATTAGAAATGATAAACAAACTACAAGGTTACGGATAGTTTTTGATGCTTCGGCTAAAGAAAAAAATTGTTACACTCTAAATGATAACTTATTATCGGGTCCCAATCTAAACCCTAATCTTTTAATTTTACTATTAAAATTTCGAGAGTTTAAGATAGGAATAATTGCTGATTGTGAAAAGGCTTTCCTACAATTATTAATTGATGAACACGATAGGGACTATCTCAGATTTCTTTGGTCAGAGCAATTCCCTCCCAAGAAAATTGAGGTTTTTCGAAATAGAACCGTAACTTTCGGAGTAAAATCATCAACATTTTTACTGGCTGGAACAATAAAGTATCATATCAAAAATTATAAAGAATCTCATCCTTTGGCGTGTAAGGTTTTAAATGAAAATTTATATGTGGACGATCTTATTACTGGTACAAATACGATTGAAGATGGACTACTATTATCCCGGGACACTAAATTAATATTAAAGGATGCATCAATAAATCTTAGGAAGTGGAAGAGTAATTCTAAGGAATTATGCCAAAAATGGCAAGACGCCAAATTTGAAAAACATCCTAGTGAAGAAACAGTACCTTTAAAGGTTTTAGGATTAATTTGGAATACTTTAAAGGATGAATTTAATTTAGATTTAAGTTCATTAATTGATTCTTTGGAAAATGTGAAAAATACTAAGAGAAGCGTATTACGCATATCATCAAAATTATTTGATCCAATGGGATATATAACAGCATTCACAATTAGAATTAAAATTCTTCTTCAAGAAATATGGGAACAAGGCTTAGAATGGGATGAGGAATTTGGAGATATTTTAAAACTTAAATGGGAAAAATGGTATAAGGAAGTAAATGTATTAAAGGAACTTTCACTGCCAAGATATTATTTCCATGAAGAAGATAGCTGTTCCGAAGTAGGGAAACATAAAATAATTATATTTTGTGACGCAAGTGAGAAGGCGTATGGAGCGATTGCTTACATTCGATATGAAAGAAATCAAACTTTTTACGTAAGCTTCGTTACTTCAAAGGCACGCGTTGCACCATTGGAAAAGTTGAGTCTACCAAGATTAGAACTGATGGCCACTCTTATAGGTTCCAGATTATTGGATACTTTAAGGAAGGTGTTTCAAATAAATAACAACTATATTCTATATTCGGACTCAACCATAGCCCTTAGTTGGATTCGAGGAAATGCAAATCACTGGAAGACATTTATTTCAAACAGAGTAAGTGAGATCCAAACTTTAACAGATCCTACTAATTGGAAGTACATAAAAGGAAATGATAATCCAGCTGATATCATATCAAGAGGATGCAGGGCTAATGATTTGCTCTCAAGTAAAATTATTTGGTACGGACCAAGATGGTTGACATTAAGCGAAGAAAATTGGCCGAAAAATGAAGAAACGTTCAGAAGAGCAGATGTAGATGAAGAAAAGAGATCAAAATTTATTGCAGTTAATTATGCAAGTGAAAATAATGTTCACGATTCAATTTTCGATATCCACAAGTTTAGTTCTATTAAGAAGGTTTTCCGAATTACAGCTTGGATTAGAAGATTTATAACAAATTCGAGACTGAAGAAAGAAGATAGAATCAAAAATGTTTTAACTGCAGAAGAATTAGAAGAAGCTGAAAACATTTGGTTGAGACACGTACAAGCAAAGAACTACGGTAAGGATATGGATTACTTAAAGGAAAGACAAAATTTACCGAAGTGCTCAAAAATCAGAGACTTAAATCCGTTCATTTCTACAAAAGGTATTCTACTTGTCGGTGGAAGACTGCAGCACTCCAATTTGAACTATTATGAAAAACATCCAATACTATTACCATCAAAAACTAAATTTACAGAACTGATAGTAAAAGAAGCACACGAAAAGACCCTACACTCTGGTATTTCAGACACACTAACACAGGTACGAGAGAAATTCTGGATTCCGAAAGGTAGGCAATTTATTAAGTCAATAATTGGAAGATGCGTCTTATGTAAAAGATTCAATGTTCGATCAGGAAGTGAAATTATGGCTCCTCTTCCAAAAGACAGAATAGAACAATCGCCTCCATTTTCAGTTACAGGCCTGGATTTTGCTGGACCCTTATTTGTGAAAGACTCTGACAGTAAGTTTTACATCATGCTATGTACCTGTGCAGTTACACGAGCGATACACTTGGAAATAGTTTCCAATTTAACAACTGAAGCATTTTTACTTGCTTTTCGTCGCTTCATATCCAGAAGAGGACTTCGTTCTGTTATTTATTCAGACAATGCTCAGACGTTCAAACGAGCAGAGTTTGAATTGAAAAAAATGTGGACAATTTTGAGCAGTTCTGAAGTAAGTGAGTTTTATTCCTCAAAGGGAATAAGGTGGAAATTCATCGTTGAAAGAGCACCCTGGTGGGGTGGATTCTACGAGCGAATGATTCGTTCAATGAAAATCATTCTTAGGAAATTACTGAGGAAAACATCTTTGAGTAGTGAAGAACTAGAAACAGTTCTATGTGAAATAGAGGCTGTGATCAACTCGAGACCTATTACTTATGTGACTACAGACTCACCAGATACTTTTCCTCTAACACCATCCCAAATGTTACTTGGAAGACGATTAATAAGTTTACCGTCAGTCAAATTATCCGGTATTGACTGCATGATTGACAAAAAATTGTTAGTTAAAAAATTTAAATATCGAGAAAGACTTATAAATCAATTTTGGGAGAAATGGAAAAAGGACTATCTTTTAAATTTAAGAGCTGTCAATTATGTTAATTTGGATAAAGGTAATCAAAATTTTAAAGTCAATGACATTGTTTTGATTCATGATGACAAGCTTCCAAGGAGCATGTGGAAACTTGGAAAGATTGTGGAAACATTTCAAGGACGTGATAACAAAATAAGAGCATGTGCTTTGAAAACAGATACGTCAATAATAAA
The DNA here is from genome assembly GCA_949128135.1 of Parasteatoda lunata. Taxonomy (NCBI): domain Eukaryota; kingdom Metazoa; phylum Arthropoda; class Arachnida; order Araneae; family Theridiidae; genus Parasteatoda; species Parasteatoda lunata. Next base: position 37,632,908 of record OX421972.1, on the reverse strand, counting down.
ACGTCCTATAAATTTATTATATAATTTAGAAGTGAACAATTAAATTAATATGAACATTCTATTTGAACTTTAAATTCACATATATCATTATTTGAACATTTTATTTCACAATATTGCTTAAGATAAACATTTAATTTACGAATTAAGTTTATTTTAAGATACTATTTGAACTTTTTTGATTTAAAGAAAATATGCATACATATATATATATTATTTTGTGTTTAAATGCATGTTTGCATGCAAATGGAAATATTTGCATGTGAAAGAATTTGTGTTGTGAAATTTGCTTGATTTATTATTCATGATATGGTAATTTAATTTTTAATTGATATTTATTTAAATTTCAATAATTTCATTTATAAGGCAATAATTTGTTAAAGGTTTTAACTAATGCTGATGAAACATATTATTTTATGAGTTCGATTAATATATTGAATTATAATCTTTATATAATGAAAAATGGCTCATATTGTAAAAAGGTAATATTATATTATTTTTTAAAATATTGGTATCTTACATTTGAGAAAAATAACTTTGATTAATATTTGAAATGATTAATTTGTTATGAACTAAGAGTTCATCGGGGGGAAGTGTTAATAATATTTCTCTATATTAATAATAATTTCTAAAACTCAATAGATGGCGCTCTGCGCAGCAATGTAAAATCATTAATTGTAATCAGTTTCCTCCTTGCCACTGTACCATTACCATCATCCTTACTTGTTATTAAATATATTATGTTAAAAGGCGTTTGTTATGATTGAAACCCCGAGATCATGAGATCAAATCATAGTATTTAACAATCTGCCGAGAATCGTGTCTTAACGATCAGTCCACTGCGGGACTTTCAAATTTTGTATTATGTCACTTAAAATGATCTAGTTAAATTTTAGATCAATTACTTAATACAGTCTTAATATAAAATGACTTCTATCCTTTATTTGTCTTTTATAACGAACGGTGTTTTATTAGTGTAAAAAAATAATTAAGTTTTTTATTTTACAGGGAATTTTGAAGGTAATTACGTTGGAGTGTATAAAACTTTCGTTGTTCTTTGGATTATCTTTGGATTGGGGTACTTAGCCATGCTGCTGAATTATATATCTCGAATGATGCGGTGCAAACAAATAAGAAAGGTGGAGAGAAAATTATCCAGTAGTATTTACGTAACACAACAAAGAATGGGACAAAGATTGGACGAAGTTTATCAAATAATACAAGACGTTTCCAAGGTATCTACATATATATCTAAATTCTAACTTTATTTTTAGCTTTATAACTTTTTATTTATTAAACTAGTGTTTTCAATAAATAAGACTCATTCTTTGGGATTAACACAAAATAACGAAAGCTGAAATTGTGACTCATAATTAACCATTTATTTTCTCTTCAAAGAAAGTTTGTTTGATAAATTTTAATTGCTACTGAATACGAAATAAAATTCAAAAAATTTGCCGTAATAAAATAATATAAAATATATTTTCATGAACAATTATGGTGGTTAGAGCAACCTACTATGAAACCGGAGGTCTTTGGTTCGAACTCTGCCGGCAGCCAATGGACATCTCTTTCACCCGTTCTTCCCTCCACATCACTTTTGAAACAGTCTTTTTCTCAAAAATGAGTAAACGCTATTTTAATTTTGAATACATGGGGTTTATAAATATGACTATTATCTATTTCGGTGCTATTTTGATACATTTTTGCTGCATTTTAAGAAACCCTTAAATACAGTGTGGGTCGCCTCTGCCTTGTGAACTTGAACTGGTCCAATTAAATTGTTAATTCTTTATTTTTAAGGAGAGTCGGTAGGTCTTATACAAATAATGCTAAAGCTAACCTTTTTCGATGTACTTTTTTTAAGAAACTACTTATAATATCACTTTGAAATTTTTGAGGATACTTGAGATTATATCTGTTGCATGCTACGATAATGCTTTAACGTTAGCAGAACTACTTTCTGAGTTATGAAAGATTTTTGCTCAAAAATGAAGAAACTTTTTTAAAAATTAAAAGTTTCCGATTCATAATTTTTTTTTAATTTTTTGTCAAAAGTATATACTAACAGTTATCAAAGTGTAAATATGTATATGCCCTACAGACTTTTAAAATTATACTAAAATTATACTGAATCCAGAAAAATAACCACTTGGTCGCATCATTACATGTCCAGATAGATTTTAATACCATAACCATTTAAATGCTAAGAATTCTTTTGCAATTCCATTAGCTCAAAATTACTATAACGAAAAAATACAGTAATTCTGCAATCATTGACAAAAGATGAATTATAAATGTAAAAAAATTATATATATTTTTCAAAAATTTTATTTTACTATTTATGAAAACAATTTATTTAGTTATTTATAAGCAAGTCTGTGAAGTTCTCCGAAATCAAAAGTGTCATTTCTTGTTTGAAATATTTATGTTAAACTGTATTTTCAACCGGAGTTATAATAACTCTCTTTTTTTCAGACTCGAACTATGAAGCCTCGAAATCGTGCAGCCTTGAAGCGTATGCAGTCTTTCCCGGCTCCAGAGCTCAAGGACCAAAACCACAACAACAAAATCCAGAAGATCCTGACTCTTGTGCAGGCTGTAAAAGAAGAAGAACCACAAATCAGACCGCGAAGGCTGAGCTTGCCTTTACCAACTTCTCCTGGGCTCACATCTGCCAACTTTGGTCGTGGATCCTTGCAAGTGTTTTCATCTGCCATTTTAAACGGACCTCAACAACAAACTACTCAATACAAAATGGGCAATGGCCATCTTTTAAAACCTCCAAAAACAATAACCCTTGCCCCCAGTGACTTAGAAATTAATCGGTGTGCAACAAGGCAGGACACGTCAACTACTGTCGACGAGGAAAAGCCTCACAGGTCGAATTATATACGAAGACCTAGTATAGCTGTGATTGATGTTATTTCTGCCGAATTTCCTTCTCTAAATGTTAAAACAACGCCGAATGCTCGGACGATAATCGATTTGGAGGGTTTACAGTGCACTGAAGTGTGAACTTATCATAAATGAAATAATCTAGTCAAAGAAATGCTAGTCTTGATTTACGAACTCATTCTGTTAAAACTGAACATTAAGTCAGCATCGTTATCTGCTCATTAAGTTCAATATGGATAACATGAGAACTAAATGAAATTAATCTGAACCTGAAAATGCATCTCGTAAGCGATTGTGGATACGATCTAAATACACAACAAAAGACATCTATAGATTTTTTTTTTAAATTAAAAATGACCCTTTTACTATTTTTATGGGTTTGAACCAATGCTGATAATGCTGGTTTTCTCAGTGTTAAATCCGAGTGAAGATAAATTAAAAGAAAACCAATGTACTGATTAAATTCAGATGGAAATGTGTTTTATAAAGGGAAATCACTGCAATTACTGTAAAGTGGTGGTTTGCTTTATTATTGATTGTGAATCATGCACTCAATCGACTAACTGAATGGTTTTAAGGAATTTCGTTTGAATGCTCCTTACAAAAATTTTAAAAACAAGATTAAGAAAGCCAAAGCAGAAGATGTCGTACTGTTATATTGAGTGTGAAAAAAATTCATACAATGTTAGTTTTTTTCTAATGATATGGAAAACCTAGTGTTTTTCATAGTTTGGAAGAATTTGAGACATCTTGAAATAGTTATGAATTTCATGTTGTGAATTTACTACATTTTTCAAATACAGAAGATCGTTATTTTAGATTAACCGAGACCGTCCGTGTAACTTTCCCACGTGTGTAACAAATATACGTCTGGTATGTGATTCAGTTTTGATTTAGGCTTTAAAACATAACATATAGGGATTTGTTATTACAGTATTTCCCTTGGCCACTAAATTATTTTTAATTCATAATAAATTAATCTTTAAAAGGAGTATTTTTAAATTTAAGATACTCATTCTATTTTGATTCTCTATAGAGCTTAATACGTAAAGTTTTAAATGACTAGAATAAAAGAGAAACTGAATGAATTGAATTGTGACAATGCTAGACTTTCAAAATGTAATTTTAATTTATTTTTATATTACATGTTTCAACAATATGTGCATTTGTGATTATGATGCTAATCGCACCACCGATGCCATTAGCATCTACAAGATATTCGCACCATCCATGATCGCGCATGGTAGATACATCAAATCTCTCATAGAAAGTATGACTTTTTTGTATGGTATGCAAGGTAGACGGGCACACCGGACAGTGACAATTAATCTTTAAAAAAAATCAAATAAATAAAAGAAAATAATAAATAATAATAATAAACATCAGTGAAGGATATACTGGCCAATGGCAATCACATTTAATTTAACAAGAACATTATGGTTGGAATTCCGTTACTCTTTTATCCCTCTCCTTTCTGTTTGTATGCGCGCGGTCAGTTCATATTCAGTTTGTTTACAATCGATTTGAATTTTCAATTAAACGATCGATAAACTTTCGATTTTATTTTTCAATTAAAAAAAAACTTTATTTCACATTTATACGTTTGACCTTAATTTAATTTTATTTACATTTTGTCGGCCATTTAATCTCAAATAGAAGACTTTTTTCTTCCCTTGTTAACCATTCGTTATAACATGGAAGTAGTGCACATAGTCTGAAGAGGGTAACCATACTGCACATTTGAAAACATAGATTTAATTGTATAAATTAGCCTCCCCCAATACATAGTTTCTACATTCACAAACACCAGACTAATCTGATTTACTTGAAATTTTAACAACATATATGCAACTAATGTAATTTTGTTTTTGTACTTCTAACATTTATAGTTTTTGATGAAATAGCACTCACTTCTTTTTTCTTAAACACTCACTTCTTTTAAAGTTTTAATTTATAAACTGATTATTCAAAAACTGTGTCAGCGTAATTGGAAAAAAAGCATGCGTGCAACGAAAACTGCAGTAGTTATAGATGTTTAGTTAAAAACACATGAAATAATGGGTCTGTAAACTGCATACATTAATAAAGAATATGGGGGGAAAAGCTCAGTAGTGGGAGTTATTTTCAAGTGTCATTCATGCGTTAATGCGAAACTCTCAGTTACTTTTACGTTTATAACATAAGAATGATGTTATAAAACAGGCATACTGTTGAAATATGTAACCATTAAATCTAATTAAATATATTTATAATGTTGAAATATATAACTGTTTAATTATCCAAATAATTTTTTCATTAAACTATTCAACTAAAGCAAAACTAAAATGTTAGATTTTTAATAAAAATATTTTTAGGGTCATACAATATTTTCCATAAAAATATTCATATAGAAGTATTTTAGTAAATATTAGTATGGACAAGATGTTGAAATGCATTTTCTTTGAAAAATGCGGAATGCTTCCAAAATAGAACGAATTTAACTGTTCTATTTTGGAAGCATTCCGCATTTTTAACTATTAATTTCTAATTTAACTATTAATTTCTAATCATCAATTACTGTCATAATTTATTGTACGTTCATAAGAAAAATCCTATGGCTCATTATATTTAATTTCCTCATTATTATTTATCATTGTCACCAATCTCATGTTATTAACTTTATAAAATTAATACATTTACACAGGGGTATAGATATTCATTTATTTAAACCTTTTGGTGATCGTGCTCGTAAAAAGTGTTCATCTGTCAATTTATCCCGAAAAGCAAACGTGGTGTACACGTGTACAGTGAGCAAAAAAATTAACCATTCTAAATAACTTTAGATCTAATGATCCTTTCTTCGCGTACTAGACCTCAATCTTAATGGTTTGAGTGGGTAACCTCAACTATGATAATTAATTAATGTAGGCAATGTTGCAAATTACGGAATCAGACACAAAAAACATACGTTCCCAGAATTAAACATGCATTTTTTTTGACGTTTTCGGATTTCTGACCCTCAAAGTATAATGGGTTGCTCCTTTATGGGAAATAGGGTCCCAATAGTTTGGTCAGGAGACCGGTCCAAAGTTTGAACAGTTATTGACTTGGAAAAATAATTAGATTGTTTAAATTAACAAGTGATGAGAAATATAATTAAATAAAACAAAACGATGCCTCTAAACGCAGCATTGACGTAATGGAATAAATTACAGCAAAAATAAAAATTCTGAAATATTTTTATGACCTGATATTTATTTTGGTTGCAAAGAAAGTTTTTTTTTGGAAATAACCTAATAAATAATATTAAAATAATTGAAAAAAGAAAAGCTTAAGCAGTGTACTGGCCTTTTTACTTTTGTTCCGCGAACTAAACAGAGCAAGAATTAAAATCCAGATTAAAAAATTGAGTTAGTGTATGGAGCCTACTATTCAATGGGATAAATTTTACTGAACATTTTCTTCGGTTCTAAAATCATTTGTATTGGATGGATAATTAATGTACAGTGCGCAAAAAAAGACCACCGTGGATAACTTTTGATCTAAAGATCAGATCTTCACGCTCTAGAACTCATTCTTAATGGTTTAAGGGGATGACCCCAAATATGATAATTAATTATGCATGGCAAAATACAAAATGTGAGCAAAATCTCTCAAATAGTTCCTGAGAAATTGAATTTTAAATATATCACTTCTTTAAAATTTGATTTCTCAGGAATTATTCAACTGATTTAGTTCAAATTTTACCTTTTGACACATAAAATTACATTCTTTAAAATTATGTAAAAAATTGTATATCTTACGATTCGAAAATTTTTCAATGAATATTGAAAAAATAATAAATATTTTTTTAAAAAGAGTATTCTATGCATGGAACTATCTTTGGATAAACAAATTCTATTATTGCCGTGTAAAAAGTTTTCGATTCGCTTAAGAGATTCTCAAGATATGGCGAAATACGTCGAAACTTAAATTAACATTTTAGAGTCCAAACTTTGGACAGCTCTCCTGAAGAAACTATTGAGACCACATTTCCCAGATTATGGCTTACCTCTATATTTTAAGGATCAGAAATCCAAATCAGACGAAAAAAAGATATGTTTATTAAGAAAAAGTACGTTTTGTGTCTTTCATAACTTCCAATTTTGTCTGCCCTAATTAATTAGCACATTTGAGGGAATCCCCTCAAATTATTAAGATTGATTCTTTATACGTGAAAATCCTATCATTAGGATCAACAGTTGTTCAGGGTAGGGGGTTGTCTTTGAGCTCTGTTCATGTTACCTCAAAGCTGTTAATGTGTACTGTTTTTGCCGAATCTGCTGAATAACTAAGGTGGTTCAATAAATTGCGAAATCGAGTGTTTTCAGTATTTTACCTAGGTGATGCACACATTAATGGCTTCCATATCATTAAAACTTAAAAACTTATTTTTCCGAGTCTATTAAGTAATTTGTTGACTTGATTCTTTAGCCATCAAAATATAAATAAATAAATAAACACTATCAAAATGTAAATAAATAAACACTGAATTAATTTCCTTAATTGTGATAGTATTTAAACCATTTTATTCTTTGTCTTATAGTTCTTATAATCAAATGATGATTGATCCTAGCAACTAATTTGTTCTTTGTTTGACTAACTTGATTTCACTTTAATAAGTGTCTGGCAGATAATGTTCAGTTTGTTTTGGCAATTTGAGAACTGAAGCAATTGTCGGCACTTTTACGGGTCTTCCTAGTTAATCAGCACTTAACTTAGATAATCGGTAGAATAACTGATTTTTGCCCTTTAGTGGTATCATCTAGAATATATGGATTTTTTTATTTATTTTGAAAGTGCCAAAAGGTTAAGTTACGATCACGCAAAAATCGTTTATGGTGTTTATTACTGCTTATGATGTGACATCTGTGTTTGGTACTTATTATTACTTGTTTTAACTTTACTATTAATAGTTAGTTAATATTTACTTGTTTAAAAAAATGTTCCTATCCTTTCATCATATTTCATTGTATATTTCATAATATTTCATTTTTATTGTACAATTGAACATATCAAAGAATTAATGACCTCGCAGAAACAAGTTGTTCATCACTTCTGCAAAGTTCTAGCATTTTAATCGAATAATATTTTTTTTAAATAAAGTTGCATCTGTTAAGGTTGTATTACGTCGAACTTATTAATAAACAAAAAATAACATCATTTGAAACATTTAAAAAAACAATTAATAAAAAGCATATTTGCATTCATAATTGACTATCTAGTTTTAGAAAACATTCCAATTTTTGATGTTATTGATATTGCTGCGCTAGTTGTAGAATTCCATTTGCAGTGTATCAGTAATCGGTGTTAAAATGCTCAAAATATTTATATCTTTCTGGCAATAATTTTTATTAAACCATTGCATTAAGAACTAGAGTTACTTTTTTCATCTTATTCAACTGTGGAATAAAAAATTGTGATTTTTTTATTTTTAACTTTATTGCAAAATACATACATGCATATTAAGGTGAGCCGATAACAATTTTATTCATTAATTTATTTATTCTCATCGCTTCACTAAAACCATAAATATTGTAACACATTGGACCAACGCTTCGATCAAACTTTGCTGCATCCAGGACAAAAAATAAACTCATCTAGACTAAAATAGGGCAAAAACAAACCGCTCAGGAAAAAAAAATATTCCTTCAGATTATTTAAAGCGGTTTATTACATGTTGCGATGGTTCAACATCAACGGAAAAATAGTTCAATTTAAACCTTATTGTGGTTTCAACTAATTTGGCCATAGTATAGTTCAAGGCACTAATATTATAGTTCAACATTGAACTGATGCTTCTGAACGTGTATATGGTGTGAACAGGTTGTGTAGTGTAAATAAAAAAAACTTTAACTAAAATTTTTGAATTCATTTATTTCATAAAAATTTTGAACAGGTTAGAGTACACTAAAGTTATTTGGCTAAGCAATCGTCCATCACTAGCGAATACATATAACAAATGGCGATTAAAAGATTGCAGGCCAGTCGCCACATCGTAGTCACTTTTTTCGTCGTCGAAATTGCACAGCATGTGCTTTATATGATTCAATATATGTTTTAATAAATATGGAATTATTACAATTGTTTCAAAATATTCTGAATAATTTATAATATTCTTAATATTTAATAATATTCTGAAAATTACTATTGTTTCTTAAAGTCTTCAAAAGAAATGTCTTGTATTATGTATGAAACGTATATGTGCCTTATCAAACGAAGTCTGTAAATAAAATAATTTTTACTTTCAAGTTTGCCATGTTCATTTCTGTGTGTCAATGATTTTGTATATTTCTTGTGTCTTTTCCTCACAGCAGTGCCAAAAAATTACACCAGCTGCCGGTTATATTTTCCATTTTAAAAAGAATTTCAAAACTGTAAGTATTTTTGTGAATAGTTCTAAAGCTTAATTCTGGTGTATAGTCTAATTCGTTTAAGTAACAAACCCAGTCTTAAAAAAAGTAATGCCAAAAAACTGAAGCAGAATGATACTCATAAATTTAGTAACTTTTGAAACTAAATATAATAGAAAAACTTCATTAGCTTAAAGAATTATTAAAATGGAAGAAAATAGACTTGTTTCGAGCTCTCGAAACAAGCACCCATTGTCAAGACCAACCACCACAAGAATCTTTTATTAGAAGAAAGTGATGTTTTGAGATGATTGCTTGTTGATTGATTTTGATAGTCGGCGTATGCTTTGAGTGCTCGAAACATGTCAACTTTTCCCTATATTTTGAAGCTAACAAATATTTTTTGAAGCTAAATGAAGTTTTTCTGCTATCAGGTAAAACCAATTATTGATAGGTTGTGATAAATGATCGAATATGAATTGGGGGGAAAAAGGAACTTTATATGCAGTTGAAGAATCTAGTGAAAGAAAATTCAAAAAGACTTTTATGTAAGGAAAGAAAATGTTATTTCAATCTTATTTAATTATACCACGTTAAATTATTTTGCCAAGTCATTAAATTTCGGAGAAATAGCAAAATAGTATTATGAGTGTTTAAGTGTTTTTGGAGTGGAAGAAGATTTCAAGTTCATATGGCAATAAACAGACAAAATAGTTCCTAAGAAATTGAATTTTAGGTACACGACTTTCTTAAAATTCGATTTATCGGAAACTATTCGACCGATTTCACTCAAAATTTCGCATTTTGCCATGTAAATTCAAATTATTTGAAATGATGTAAAAAATTATATGCCTTATAAATCAAAATCTTTTTTATTATCATTAAATATTCTAATAAAAATTATAAATATTTACTAAAAAGTTATTTTTGCATGGAATTATCTTTGGATAAACGAATTTTATAATTGTATGCAAAAACTTTTCAATTCACTTGATAGTCTTACCATTGTCTTTGGAATAACGCGCTTTTTCACTTTCGAAAATAAATTTAAATGATAGAAATTTATTTAATGTTAATAAATTTCGAGACCACTATATAAAATTAAATCATTGTCTAAATTAAAATAATTTTTGGTCATTTAAAGCTGGTGAAACTGCTGACGGTTAAAACAATTTCAAAAGATAATAAATATTTTGATCTCCTAAAAGAATTCTCATGTATAACAAAATTACCCGGTTCCAATAAACTATCAAACATAATAATCTGCATTACATAATAACTAAAGGGCCTCCTGTCGTGGCAAAGTTACGTAGATTAGCTCCAGAGAGGCGAAAATTGCTATAACAATGTTGTCTAAATAAAGAATCAAAATTGTCTAGCTGTTTAAATTAGGGAAATAATAGTGCTTTTTTACATACTCGAATTTCTTGTAGTAGTTTCAGAAAATTATGAACACCCCCCTTGAAAAAATTCTGCGTACGCCACTGCTATAGATAATATTAATAAGCTTAGCAAGGAAATGATTAGGACCCTAAATTAAAAGGATTTCATAATATTTATCACCCTTTTGAAAACCTTTTTTTTTTAATTTGGCTATTTAAACACAATTTTAAATTTTTAGAGTGTTCTTGCTGTTTAAAAACAAATTTATATATGTAATTTTTACAATGTTATAAATTTTTGAGCTAAATATATGTTTTTTGGGAAAATCTGATGCTCATTGATATCAGTAGCTAGAAACCATTGAAAATTCGCCTTTTATTTAGCTGAACCTTTGCTTCAGTAAAACGTTAAACTATCGCTAATTATCATATATGTTTTATCCCAAATGCGTAATATCAACGTCACCTTCTCACTGATTAACCATTATTTTTTTAAAAACGAATATAATCCAAGTCATCAGGGAAACAAATATAATCCATATCATCAGGAATCGGCCATCTATTTCTCCAGGCAAAAATCTGGTCGACTGTTCGGGACTATTGCTATGAGCCCTGCACCCTTGTAGTGTCTTCTTGTTTGGTCTTCACTTCTCATTTCACCCTTCTGAACTTAAGTGGTAGCATGGACAGTGGTGGATCAAGCGGGGTGGGGGGGTCAGAGGGGTCATGACCCCCCTTCAAATTGAAAAAAAATAATATAAATTTTTTTAATAGTTTATAAAAGAAATAAAATATTTTACAAATTATTTAAGGGGGCATATACACCGGGTCGCATATAAGTCGGAAAAATCTAATTTTTTTTCCATCTAATTATGTTCCTCACTGTTTCAAGAATCATAATCCAAAAGATTAAAACGAAATTCGTCATAGTTTCATTGTAAATTGTATAAGGGTGAAAATGGGAAACTTGCGAAACTCGTAACTAAAATCTGGCACCATGCCAGCGCTTCGGCGGAGAAGTTTGTCTCTAGCAACGCATGCGCAAAATTTTTTTATTAAAAAAATTTTAATGTGGGGGAGGGATCTGAGTCTATGACTCCCACCCACCCCAGGAAAAATTTCTTGCCCCTGAGCCTTGAAAGTTGATGCCACCAATCTAGTTAGGAGAAACCACATTTTTTATTAAAATAATTTTTATAATGTTTCAAAGAAAATTTTCCACTTAAGACTGTAATGTACTGTTTTCTCTAAGAACGCCATCAAAAGAGAAATGTTACCATTTATTTTGTGATTGGCACATACTGCACCCTTTCCCCAAATCTCTCAATCCTATGTTTATTCGTTTTCAAATAAGAAACAGGCAGCGGGTTATACCTAATTTTTTGGTGGGCGGTGTATTTTATTATATATTAATCAAAAACATAATAAATGTAAAAATTTTGAAAATTACATTAATTTTAAACATATACAATTACTTGCAATTTTAAAATTCTAAAAATAATTTTTGATAAACTTATTCCCATCTTTAATGTTAACAGGCAAGAAACATAACTTTATTTTTTACTTAATAATTTATAATAAATATTTCAAATTCATTTGTTTTCTGGTTAAAGTTTGTTCTAAATATTAAGGTTAAAAAAAATTTGAATAATTAAATTCAATAAGCATTAATTTCTTTAATAAATATTGGGGGGGGGATATCACAAAACACCAAAACTACTTTAATGATATTATTTAAAAAAAATTTAATTACAAAAAAAAATTTTTATACGCAATAATAAAAATCATTTTGGTATATTTACAAGTCCATAACACAAGCTAATTTCATGGATTATTAGCAGTGACGTCATAACACATGACATCTGAGATAGTAAGAAAAGCTCGTCGCATCTTCTTTAATGTATTTCTTTTCTACACAAGCTTCAAGCAACAGTTTTATTATTTGAAATAGCTGAACAAATTTACATAGAGCAACAAGGCATCTCCACAAAATTATTTGAATGAATTTCTTGTTTTATCTGTAATTTATTTTTTAAAATTAATCTTATGTTTGTAATAATTAAATGCCACACAGTTAAAATAATATATTGATAGTATAATATTGCTATTGGATCTTGCATGCTTAAAAAGTATGGCTCATCAAATTATTCGCAACTTAAAGGTAATACTATATGTTTCCCTGATAAAATCGCTTTTAAAATTTACAGTTGAAGATTAATATTAAATATCTTTTTATTCCCTTTCACGAATATTTTTCATAAGTGCTGTCTATATTTAATAATGCTAGTATTTTGTATGAGAAATTGATGTGCTTACTTTTATTTTTAATAGTTTAAATGAAGAATTTTAAGTACTAGGATATTTCCGTATAGATCGCACCTACTACCTTCGCCAGTGCCCCAAAGGTTTTCTTAACTTTCAAAAAAAAAATTTAATATGTTGTGGTTTTGACAATTATTTTGGGATTACTACTACCCCTGTACCCTTGTAAAGTAATAAAATCGGCATAATTTTACTTCTTTTTTACTCTATTTTTCAGTACAAATTTCTAATGAACTTTGGTAATTAGACTGAAAAGCTATTTCTGCTTTCCTGTAACATGAAAAATTATTATTATTTTAATGCCAAATCCAAATGCTTACCTTTGAACTGCTATGCAATTTTGATAGTTGTTATTCATATTAATTGTAAAATACAGATTTATAGATTTAAAGTAAAAAGTTACAAATTGAACTAAAAACATCAAAATACTTGATTATTGATGATCAAATGAAGGTGTACCAATGTGTTGCCAAAACTTGTATAGATTTTTAATATCAATTTCAATTAATGTAATCATTAGAAATATGATTCTACTATAATAGGATCATGTGCTATTATTTTTTATTATTATTTTTACAGAAAACTAAATTTTTTATTGAAAGAAAAAAATTGATTATTTGTCTATTAAAATATTAATAGAGGCAAAAGGTTAATTTAGAGTCAGTGAAACATTTTTATGATTTAAATTAGATTCAATATAAAATAAATAGCTGCCATGTGCATTTTCATTGGACACATTCATCATGTGGTAATAGCTGATACAGTATCAAGTCCGTATTATAATTTGTGATGTGCTTCTTCCAAAGTAATAGATGATTTAGCTTAAATTAAGTTGTAAAATACTGAGTCAAGTGTTTGTGACTACAAAGAATTTAATCTTCATGCACATATTCATTTTTATTGGTTATTTTATATATCATTGTTTCAAAAAAAAATCAACACTTCTATAACATGCTTTGATATATCAATCACTTCTATTTTTTAAGGCATGATAAAATATTGGAAAATGGTGATATGGTGCAGCATTTGCATAGTCTTAAAATTTATCACAAACAAAATTAAATGATGAGTTTACTTTTTAACCACTTCTAATTGAAATGCTTTATTGTTTTATTTTTCAAAGATAAATAGATTTAAGCAAGAAATGTACCATTACACACAAATGAAATATTATTTAGAAAAATGCAAACCGATGTTTTAGTTTTGTTAAAAGATAAAATAGGCTATTATCCAATGTGTACAGTACAATAAAAAAAATCAAAATGTAATACTTATAAATACCATACTTGTAATTATCATTCTATTGATTAAAATTCATAGATGAGAAATAGAGATGAGATGGGTTCAAGTTAAGCACAACTCTGGTTCGTTTGAGGCAAAACGGCTTCAGATGGAGCTCGGACTTGTGATAAAATTTTAATGAACGTTTTTTACTATTTGTAAACAAACATTTGGTTCAGTTATTAAGTATAAAAAAATATAAAATTTATAAGGTATAAAAAATTTGAGAGATTATTACATTAAAATTCTAAGGTATAAAAATTACTTATATTCGGAGCTTAATGAGGCTAATACTACATTTTTTTTATTTTTTATAACCGTCGTTGAACAGCCGACCCAATTTTAGGTTTACGACTACTAATGCTCAACTCCACAGCCTTCTAATTTTGAACCCAATCCAGAAGACTAGAGAACTTCTGGATCATGGAGAGATTTGCCTTTGTGGAAGACTTTGAGGAAACTAACCTGCATTTACGTTAAATGGGAAGAAAAACCTCCCATGGTTAGCCTGGCGGCAAGAGAACTCTAACCCATAACCATTTAGGATATTTTACGTCAGCACTGTGGTCGCTGTGAGCCAGGTGCGAACTCGTATCGACCAGCCAATTCGAACCCAAAAAAATTTTGATCTCAGAAGGGGCTATATCCCTTTATTTATAAGATGTAAGGAGGTTGAAGCCCCTGGTAATGTGGTCCCCGTGGGCTTGCTTAATAGCTAGTAATAAGCTAGAATTAGATTATTTTTTGTTTTGTTTTTTTCAAGCTGGTTGTCTTCTAAAATATAAGAAGCTTATAAAGTCTGGCAGAAAGTAAACTGGAGAAAGAATAGCAGTGGCAACTGCCAATGTGTTGCATTGTTAAAAGTAACATTATCAATTCCTTTGGTTTGGCACCGTAATGTTGTTAAGAGGAAATATTCTAGTCTGGCACAAAAGAATGAAACTGAAACTCATTCAACTGTGAAGGATTCATAACTTCAGCTCTTCTTATAACAAAATTGAATATTGAAATTTTTTATGTAGCTAAATTGAGCTATGTTGATTTAAAACAATAAGTGTTTGCTATTTATTACAAAAAATAAAAAATACCTTTAATTTATTTATAATAGCATAATTTGTTGGGGGAGGTTTTTTTAAGCTTTTCTTATTTAACTAATAATAATATGTTGCTTTTTGAATATCTATATTTTTTATTAAAAAAATAATTTTTCATTACAAATTTTTAAAATAAGAGAAATTATTCACTTACTTGAATATGCTCTTAGAATGTCTCTCTTTACTGTCTAACATTATAAAATTATGATATTTAGTGAAAATGTTAGCTCATATATTATAACATTGTAGTTCAATGAATTTATTCTGCCATATACATTTAGTCTATCATGATAAATGCATGCTAAAATGTACAATGTAATCTTTTACGATTTGTCACGGATTTGATGTATGTTATGTATATAGTTTCGTGGTTAAAGGATATTTGAATCTAAATTATAAATAGCATAAGTACTACTAAAAACTGGGTGTCTAAAGTTAGAGGATTTGCAGATTTTTACATAAGGAAGTTTCACTAGCACTAAAGAATCAACTCATGTTCTTAACACATTGAATGCCACGCTAATTATACATGACTTGCCCGCCTGGCCAAACGTTAAATAACTACAAACTAAATTTGCAAATATTAGACAGATTTTACTAGTTTTTCAAAGGTTTAGCATGACGTATCTGAAAAAGGTGGTGAATTATATAAGCCTACGAATTGTTTAGAAATAGTGGTGGATAAAATCTAGTAAATTGAATTTATTAAACCAAGAATCACAATTAATGAACTACCACTTGAAACTATTTATTCGCTGTCCGGAGCAAGTTGGCATCTCTGTGTATATAAATAAAACTATTTTTATGTGTTCTATATTGTATTAATTTCTTCAAACCATTTTAGTAACGCTAATAATATAAAAAAATTAAAAGCATTGAAAATTTACTCGAATTATGTGTTTCTAATAATCTTGGCTTCCCCGTTCACGGGTGACCCCATGGCATTCAACGTGTTAAGAAGAAGAAACTGTAGTCAATAAAGTTTAATGAAATATATTCTCAGCTACAAAGGTTTTATAATTCAAACAGACAATGATCTGTCTCTTTACCATTTAAAGAATTATTAAAGAAAAAGCAAAGTTTTATATGAAAAAAGTTTTAATGCTCTTTAAAGATGGATATCTATTTTAAACTATTGAACAACAGAATATGTTTATATTTGTACTTATAAGTTCTTAAATGACCTTCAGTATTGTCAAAATGTGATTTCAATCAAGTCTGTTATTTGTTGCAGTGCAATAGCCTTATGTATAGAAAAGCCTCAAAGTTCTCGATCCCTTTTATGCCACCTGTGTTTCTCAACATTCAAAACAGACAGTCTTCAAATAAGCATTGGAATCCTAAATTTAAAAGGGAAAGAAAAGAAAAAGTAAATATTTAATATATTTTTATAAAATAAAATTTTCATTTATACATTACAAACAATTCAATGTTAGATATAGTAATAAAATTATTTTTAATGCTCCTCTTTAAAATTTTTAAATTTCATAATAATTAGATTGGATTATGAAATTTTAGACGTTTCAGCCATATAAGAGACCATAAAGTGGTAATATCATGTTTTCCCTAAGCATTTTTAGAAGAGTGGTCCTCCCTGCCTGCCTTTTTACAGTGGTAAATGCACCCTGCTTGCCTTTTTTTTGTAAATATGTTGTTCCTTTTTTTATTTAGAAATAAAATGCTCTCTTTTTATTTTAATCGGGTTTATTAACAGAAACCAGGAACTTCAGATTACCATAACTAGTAGAAATTATTTTTAGACTAAGTCCATATAAAATACTATTACTTCTCATATTTATTGGAGTATTTTTTAACTCTGTTTTAAAAAGCACTAATCTAGCTAGATATAATTAATATATTTAGCTCGATTTGTGCCCTTCAAAACTGAAAGTGTCCTTGTTTGTCATAAAGCACCCTTCCCTATTTTATTTTAAGGGAGATTTTTTTCCCTGCAAAGAATGAGTTTAGCCCCATGATTTGATTTGATTTTACATTGAGAACTTCTGAAGCAATATAGATATAAATGTTAAAATTAGTAAGAATTGAATCTAATACATAAAATTATTAATAAAATTCGTGAAATATAAAGAAATGAAAGCAGTGTTGTTGTTGTTTCTAATGCGGCTTACTAAATACCATCAAGCTTGTTTAGTGAAACCAAGCAAATTTAGTGCAGAAGGTGTGTTTCTTATTTTTCAGTGGCACTATCTATAGCCAAGAATACTACTTTAGCCACACACACGTCACAGCCCATTTATAGGGCAGACCCATTCATTCATCCGCATATCGTAATTTTCACCTGAACCAAAGAATGATCAATCTCCAATCCAGTACTCCCAGAGGTATTAATTTGTTATACAAACATGAAGGAATTTGTGACCCGACAGATTTAACGTGCACCAGTCACCATTTATTACACGGGGAGTCTTCGGCTGACTGGGATTGAACTCTTGGCCATGTGCCCAACGCTCTACCAACCTGACTATCGCAGTCTGCATGAAAACAGTAAAATAGATAAAGTGCTGGTGCTAATTAGGAAATCTCAAAAACATCTTCATTTATTTTTTATTATTACAAAAAATTTATTTCTTGTTCTGCCCTTTTGTAATATTTTAATTTTTGAAGTCAATGCAAAAGGATAGAATAAATCATAGTGCTCCCAAATATCTATATATAAACAGCTTTTTTACTTGGTCATTTACTTTCTTCAGAATTTCCTTGTTTGATTATTTTTAGTCATTTTCATTCTCTAGAGTGGTACATAAATTTATTTTGCTGTTCTGAATTTTTTTAATTTTTTTAATACTAATTTCATGTACAGAAGTCAGCATTCATTTCTACCAAAGTCATTTTTGTAGTTTTTAAATTTCTTATGTTGGATCTTTGCTGGAGTCTTACTCTCTAGAGGAATTTTCTCCTTATAGCACTTTAAAAGAATTGCAGTTTTCATGTAATAAACATCCCTGTCAGGATTAATTATCTTTGTTTGCTGCAGTTTGAGACATGCTCAAAGTAATCTCAAGCAAGGGTGACTTTGTACTTACCAAATTTTAGTTAAATTAAAGTGTAATGAACCGTAACCTGCACTTGTGTTAATTCTATTTAATATTCATTATAACACATTAAATTATGTTACATCAAAAGGTATTTTACTCCATATGAATTTTTTTATCTATTAAAAAAAATTCAAAGGTCTGAAACCTAGCATTAAGCTGTAACATTCAATGGTGATTATCACTTAGCTTACATCTGAAAGAATTTTTATGTTAAAGGAAGGCAGTCCTATGGGCTGATAGGAAAACCTAAATATAAAAGATTTAAGTAGATATGTGCAAAAAAGTGTAAAACTCTGTTTCTTGCACTCAAATCTCTTATAAACTGTTATAACTTGTTATGTTGTTATTAACTGTTTCTTATAAACTGTAAGTGAATTTAAATGTTCCTATCAATTGCTTTAAAAATACATTGGGATTAATACCTTACTTGCCTGTATAGCAATCTCAAATACATAAATATGTATGAATCAGAATTTGTTCTAAAACTTCTTAAGTCTGAGATATATTGATTTACTAGTGATTTCATTCGATTCAGTGTAAAAAATTACATGGGGAATATTATATTCCTTACTTAGGAAGCAAAGAGTATGTTTTGCCTCCTCCCCTCAGTAAATTCTTAATAGAGACTAAAGCTCACTTTGGGAGAAAGTGTTGACTTTAGATACTCATTTTTTTTTTTTTTATAATATATATATATCCGTCATTGATCAGCCAATCCAATTTTTGGGTTTACTACTACTAATGTTCAACTCCATAGCCTTGTAATTTTGAAGAACCAATGCAGAGTACCCGCAGAGGTACTGATATGTTATGGGAACATGGAGGACTTTGCGACTCGACAGATTTAACGTGCATCAGTCACTATTTACTACACAGGGAATCTTTGGCCGGCAGGGATGGAAATGGGCCCAGCACCCTGCCGACCAGGTTATCCCGGCCTTCAGATATTCATATTAGGCTTAGATCAAGTTTCTTTAAACAATTTGCAGCTTTCTAATTACTATTTCTGTATTAATTAAATGCAGGCTTCAAAGTTTAGGGCCACATTATATAAAAGTTGAATTAGTAACTGTAGATCTGTGAATTGATTTTGTTTCTGCTATACTTAAAGCTTCTTTTCCACTAAATTTCATTCTTGTCTAGTTTGAGGGAAGGCAGTTAAAAACCTTGAAAGGTGGTCAAAATTTCAGTTTCATACTATTTTAAGACCCGATCAAGTATACACCATACGTATGTTGATTTTTTTTAGGCATTCCTCATTAGTATGTGTTCACAGAAATACTTATGAGGTTCATTGTTGGCACAAATAAAAAGAAAATTATCTTTTCTCAAAGATTTTTGAATATGTATGAGTATTCAAAATGCTCTAATAGTTTGTGAAGAAATACTCAAGCATATAATATCGATCATTGATGTGATTCACTCATTTCACAAAAAGTATTGACACGTTAAAATTCATGCGGTTTTCCCAAAATTCCAGAGGATTTTCAGCTAGAACCCCCGAAAAATAAAATAAAATTTATTTTTCTAAAATGAAATTTAAAAAATCATGTGTAGTTTTATATAAAGAACATATCCTGAAAAGTTCAACAGAATCAAAAATGTCCAGTATCCAACCTGCCTGACTCTTGAAAAGATAGGCGCTTAAAAACAAATTACCCTGTTGGAATTAAATACAAATAAAGAAAATTAAAATAATTATTTAAATAGATTTTATTAATGAATATTTGTAACATTACTCGAAGTGTACAACTCGTGCACTATCATGCAGCTCAAAAAATATGGAAACACAATATAGTAAAAAAATTTTAGACTAGTCTCTTATTTATTTATTTACTGTCATATTAAAAAGGAGGTGGGAAGGAATATTATCAGAAACATCTCTTAAAACTATAATTTTCTTTATGAGTTAATGAAAAAGTAAAGTTGTTCTATTTAAACTTAAAATCCCTATTTAGAAATTTTATATAAATAAAGAAAAAGAAAAGGAGTTTTGATTTATGAATTTACTTATATGTAAGAAAATTATGGTATGCATAAAATTCTTATCTGATGGTTGAACTAGTTGAATATGCCAATTATGATTATGTGAAAGTTATTAATTTCATATTTAAAATTTTTACATAGTGTTTGTTTGTTTTGTTTTTTTAATTTTAATATTATATTATTTTTATTAATAGTTTCAAAAAATTGAATTGCCTGATTATGATGAAAAACGTCGAGACCAAGATCTTCCCATCGATGAAGTGAAAGCTAAGTTAAAGAAATCTGGTATTCTCCCCAATAGGCCATGGTATGAAAAGCCAATGCACATCAGCTGTTTAGGTATATTTTTAATTTTTATCGATGTAATAAAACTTATAAAACCCAAACAAAGGATTCATTCTCTGATTGTTAGATATTTAGTATATAACTTTTTACAAAAGTCATAAGTTCAATTCTTAAAATGATTGATTTCAAAATCGTTGATTTCCACAACACCTTCCTCTCTATTTGTTAATCAATTTATATTTTTGATAGGGCTACAAAACTTACTATATATAACTAAACTTGTAGTTCTGTAATTAATGAACTAATAATTTTGTAATTAATGAATTTTGTTGGATTGTAAAACATATAATTGATTATGAATGTAATTTATTTATTCTGTAGTAGTAGATATCATATAATACTATTTTCAACTTGTTATAGTTTTATTATTTTCTGTAAGTGAAACTATAAATTTCGAGTTATAATAATAGAAACAAAAATTCTGATTTCTTCAATTTTAAATACTTGGGGATCTACTTAAGGTTTACAACACCTGAAAACAAATCAAGTTTTTTCACTCCACAATAGGATCATTTTGATTTTAAAGTTATGGCTACATAAGAACTAAATTTTCCGGCATACTTTAAGTCATAAGAGATGATAAAACAAGTAAAATGATTAAGATAATAATTTTCCAAAGATATATTTAATAACAGAAAAAGACAAAAGCAAAGAATTAGATTGCATATATATATATATGTAATACAAAAATTATTAATACTTTTGTATTAATAAAAGAATTAAAACTCTTTCGTTTTCATAAAATGTCTTTGTTAAAGAATAAGCGTAGAGAGATTCTATTTTGGGAATTCAAGGCTAATAACATACGATTGAGTTATTTTTAGAATCTCTCCCCCTTTTCACTTCCATATAAGGAAGCAGTAAATGATTTTCCTTAATGCGTAAGGATACAAGTCTGTCAAAAACTGTGCCTTTTTACTCCAAAATGTGTTAGTATAAAAGCGAGAGCAATGCTTTTCGCATGTCCTTTTCATCATTTTGCGATCCTGATAAGCTGTTCCGGAATTGTCCAAAGTCTTGTCCACCCCCTTACTTGTGGAGAGCGGGTGTGGACTGTTATCAATAACAACCTACCGTTAATAAACCATTTTAGAACGTACGATGGCTTACGACTGCATTATTTAAGCTAACTATAACACTGATAAAAGGGATTTTAGCCCTTTTATTACATATATATATATATATATATATATATATATATATATATATATATATATATATATATATATATATATATATATATATACAAAATAGCACTATAATCAAACACAAAAAGGACAAAGAGAAAAACAAAAAATTAAGAAAATCAATAAGTTATATTTGCTGCACATAAACTGAAAGTATATAAGATTCATAAAATAAGTTCAAAAAGTAAAGAAAACATGCAAACAATTACAAAATAATAAGAAAAAGAAAATTATTTTTAAAAAAAAAATTTATAAAAATCCAGGAAAAAAAATATATAATCTCTTCATCAGCTCACACGATTATATCTGCAGAAAGGATTGCTCTCTAATAGTGTATCAATATAGCCAAAGCAAAATATATCAATACAATAGTGTGAGGAGCACTCAAAAAAAAATTTGAAACGAAATAGAATAAAACGCTTTAAGTAATAAATATCTTGTAAAAAATAGAAAAGAAAATGTAAAGAAAATAAAAGGCAATGCACTACTTGCAATAGCTCATCATTGACTGCAATGTCTAGAAATGAAAACAATATTTAGAATGTTTTACTTTATTTCTATATCCAATTACAAAATTATAGCAGTGACATGGCATTCTTTTTGTGTAAAATTGCCAGTCAACAAAATATTTTCTACTAAAGCCTGTATTAAACGTAAATAGGGCTTTAGCAAAAGTAATAAACATTTGTAAATAAAATTACAATGTTGTGAATAAAATGCTTTTATGCTTTGTGTTTTTGAAATATTTCCTTTAATTCACTTAGAAATGTTTCCTTACTTTTGCCTTTTCGTTACTATAAGTTGTTTTTTTTATCGATTTTCTTTATGCTTTCAGGTTCAATTGTGGATGCATATATTCCCCCAGAGGGTGATGCAAAAGCAGCAATTATTTCAACTCCAGTAAGGCTTTCTTATATATGTACATAAAAAATACATTAAAAATTACTTTATTGTTAGATTTGTTCACACGCTGTGAGTTTTAAAATTTTTTACTAAAGTTTGCTTACTATGTACAATACGCCCAAATAAAATGGACCAACCTGAATAACTTTTGATCTAATGATCGAGTCTAGGACTCAATCTAAATGGTTTGAGCAAATGATTTCAAATATGCTAATTAATTAGTATAGACCATATTTTAAGTTACAAAATCAAAAATTTACTTTCTCTGAATAAACATACCTTTTCTTCGAAGGACTCCGATTTGTTATCCCCAAAATATGGCGGGTTGCTGCAATCTGGGAAAAAGTGGTCCCCATAGTTTGGTCAGGAAAATGATCCAAAATTTTTACCCATTAGTGTTAATTTTACTTTTTGCGTGTTTTTCCATATTTCAAGATCTTTTTAAGCAAATTGATAGTTTTAAGAGAATTGAAAACACACAATTATAAAATTTGTTTATCCAAAGATAAATCCATGCAAAAAATAAATTTTAGTAAATATTTAATTTTTTTTATTTTATTTAAAAATAGTCTAAAAACTTTTGAATTGTAAGGTATAAAATTTTTTTACGTTGTTTTAAAGTTTTGCCATGTAATGGCAAAATACAAAATTTGAGCGAAATCGGTCCATTGCTGCTGTGAAATTTACTTTTAAAGAAATCGTATATTTAAAATTCTCTATATCTTGATTAAAGATATGTATCTCATTTTCATAAAGTATCCTTTGACAGAAATATAGATTAATTTCAAAGCAATTTGAAATTTAATGTATGCTATTATTTAATTAACCTGCACTATCATTGTGAAGAACCACTTCTATCCAAAATGGTGTCTTTTAGCTTAGCCAGCTTGAGAGCAATGGGTGCAATAGACACCACTTATAAAATAAAATCTGTAAGAACATAAACAATGTCAAAACATGCTAAAACCATTATTATCACCATTTTATAAATTCATTTTTAAATCTTGTTATTTGTGATGCTTGATGATCTTTACATTCTTAAAACATGCTGATAGCATGTTTTAAGAATGTAAAAAGGTGTACTATTTTCTTCTCTCAAAATTTTGAATTTTCTAAAATCTGAAAATTTTCTAAAGTCTAAATGCAACAAATTCCAGTTTGGCTTCCACGAACAAACGAAACCATCCCAAAGGCATGAAGTACACTTCTGAAGCTAAGTTCTAAAATTAAAAGAACGTAGTTAAAAAAGAATGAAGCAGTGGGATTGTAAAAGATTCCAAATAAAAACTGCTTATGAACTTGGGAAAATTATTGAATGTTCGATTATGATTTAATTTCATGGATTATCACTCATTCATTAACCCTTACAGCTAGGAAAAAATTGAAGCTGCTACAGTAGGGTTGAAAAGAAATAAACAATTGATTGAAAGCCTTATATATTTAATGAGATAAACCATAGAAATAAAGAATAACTATTCTGTTAAAAATTTCATTAAAAAATAAGTGAAGCCACTCCATAATTTTGACCTAGTTTCTTCTTGTGTTCTAATATGATACAGGTTTCTTCTTGTGTTCTAATATGTCTTTAATGTCTTTGTAATGTGAAATAAGAAACCACTTTTTTCTCTAATTATCATTATGTTTTTTATAAAATCAGCGACTTTATGAAATCAAGTGTACTCAGAACGAATGTGAATTTAATAAGTGATAGTACTTACCTGGACTGGTTCACTGTGACCACATTGACACCAATGTGTCATTGGTCTTGGAAATGTGCAACTTTAACCAAACTGTGGCAATGCTTTAGTTTATAATTTCCTCTAATTACTTAATAGTCCCGCAGTGGACTGATTGTAAAGACATGGTTCCCAGTAGAACACTGAAGTCAAGCATCACTAGCTGCGGTCAGTAAGCAAGTGGGTGACCACTTTGATCAGTCTGCTTGGGGACCGAAGTTGCTCAGTATCAGTCCTTGTTAAACTGTTCTACTGTGAAGTGTTTGACTTCAAGCGCAGGTTGTAGAGCTATCAAAGCAGGGGAGCCATCCCCTTTACAAAGGAGTATCAAAATTTTGATAACATGTCTTCGGATCATCCTCAGGGATGTTTCCCAGGCCATTGCCAAAAGCCCATTGTGCAACTCTAGTGCTACGTTAATAAAAATACCTACCAAATGATTACTTAATGATTTACAGAAAACTTAAGAACTGTGTCATTTAAACAATGAGTCAGTTCCCTAAAGTGAAGCTTGTTTCAGTTCATTCCAAAACCTTAAAGCAGTCTCATCAATTCCTATTTTTAAAGAAATTAAAAAATTCAATAAAGGATATTCTGTTCTTCTCTTTTTTATATCTATAAACAATTTAAAAATAATAATAAATTTTAAATATGTGTTAAATAAAAAATTTTGAAAACAGAAAATAAACTTTTTATTTCAAATTTTTTATACTAAGTGAAAATTCATAACAAATAAGCATTAGAAAATTGAGAATCTGATGGTGCATTTAAAGTAATTGAGTAATTTTCTCCAAGTTTTTGAAACTCATGATTTGAATATTCCTTAAGGTTTTATCTTTTCTTTTGTAATTTATTTTTCTAACAGAATAATTTAAAATATTGGCAAAAGGATTATTACAAAATGAAGAATTATAATGGAGCATAGAAACTTGAACTGAATTTTTCATAAATTGGGCAGACAATTGACTGCTTGCATTTCAAGGAATTTGGAGCACTCTCCATTTCGCTACATGTTACAGAACTCGATCAATTTTTTAATAACTAGCATAAATTAAGTGGGCTTAATGATTTATTAAGCTGTATTATATAATTAGAGAAAATTCAATATTTATATCAAGATTTATTCAGGGTGATTTTTTTTCCTACCACTGCATACTTCGGCCATCTTAGTTTAAAGGAATATTGTAATATTTTTTTCTTTTAATGATGTTTTAGTTCAATATTAGAAATTTCTAAATGATTTTTTTTTTTACCTTATGACACTTATATTTATTTATATAATATCTAAATTAGGGTATGAAACAAACTTATGATAGTATTGGAAAGAAAGGGAAATCATACCTTGCCTTAAGAAAAATCAGAAACACTGACTTTGAATTTGATATTCCAACTTTTGCTGAAAATGCAAAAGATATTTATATTAAAGCACAAACTGCTCTAATGAAGTAAGTGTGAATAAAACTTTTATTGTATTACTAACTTTTGGTATCTTTTTTTTAAAAGAATATAGTTTTTTAGATCAAAATTTAAAATTATTAAGGGTTATGTTACAATTTTTTTTAATTTAATGTTTCTTTAAAATTGATTTTATACTATGCTTACTTAATTCTGATTCATTGTAAGATCACTAGACTGAATTTGGACACCACACTCAAATTTTGGCATTTCTGTCTTTTATGATCTATTGCTTTTTTTGGCTTGCTGAAAAATTTTGCATTTTTCTCATTTACATATTGTGACCAATCATAAAGTTAAATGTATGTTTAATGTTAAATGAAATGTAAAAGAAAAAATATTTTCAATTCAGGATGCATATTATTTAAATACTATGTATTATACTAATACAATGTGTATTATAGAAAGGTTCATAGATTTTTTTCCCCAATATATTTTTTAAAATCTCTGACATAAGTTAAAGAAGTAAATGTTGTTTGTTGTTCATGTAGTTGATTAGTTACTTAATTATCTATTTTATTGCTTTACTTTGCCTGAAGAAACTTATCATATATCAAAATTAAATTTTAGTACTCATTTAAATCGCAAGAAAATTTGTCTTTTTACAGATGAGGTCAAGGTAACTTTTTTAACAATTTTAAATTAAACTAAATAATGTTTCATAGCCCTTAATCAAAGTAAAATTTTTAAATGTATATCTGATAATTCATAAATAAATGCATCCTTTTAATTTGCCGTAGGTATGATGAGGATCAACTACATGAGTTAGTGACTGAAAAGGCATATCCTGTAAGTAGCAAACAATTACTTTTATATTTTTGATTGTTTCTTGTTTTATAATTATCAACTCAAACTTATAAAATACTTGCTAAATATGTTGTGACTGTTTATCAGAATGATGTTTTAAATGAAATATCTAATGCTTTTATTTAAACTAAATTCAAGTATAATATTTCAAATTCAATCCTAATTAATAAAATTCTAAAATTCATCGTAATTATTAAAATCGTGATTTGTGAATTGACTGAATCTGTAACCACTGGATTTTGGAGCTCAAAAATTGGAAATAGATTATAAGAATGTTAATAAACATAAATGCTAGTATTCTCGAAAAGCTGTAGAGTGTATGTTTTCCGATAAGAATAAGTACTTTTTAATTAGAAAAAAAGCATATGTAATGGGATAGCTATTTTTGAATAAAAATGCTTTTTCATAGTCATATATACTTATTTGATTTAGTAATTATGGGATTCTGGATTTAAACTGAAAAGTAATTTGTGGAAAATAAACTAACCACCCACATACACTCAATTTTGCCATGATTTATGAAATGCACATTTCTTCTTTAAATTCTTATAAACTATAAGTGAATATTCCTTTTATGAATTTTTTTTTTTAAAAAAAGATATATGTATGCCTTATTTGAATGGAAATTGCACTATCGGCATTCTTGGTTATGATTTGTTTGATATATATTTTTGTGGTTACAATTTATATTTCATATTTCATTCCCACATTAAAAAAATTTCAACTTATGTTATTAATGGGTTAAAATTTAGAAAAAAAAAATTTTGCCACTTCAGTTTTGAATTATTTGAGTTCTAAAACATTACGAATTCATTACTACTTTCGTTTGCGAAAGATTAAGCTCATAGTTCAAAAGAAACTTCTTTCTTGAAATAAAGAAGATTGCGTTACTATCAGTGAGGTTCGAAATAATTATTAATTTCCCCAAAGCAGGTACTTTGGTACCTGCTTTGGTAGATACTTTGATACAGAAATAAAATCCGTTGTCAATTCTTCTTAATATTAATTTTACTGTATTTTACTTTATTTAAATATTAAAAAGCTTTCTGGTCCACAGTATTAGTTTTTTAAATTTTCATATTATTGTTTTATTTTTCCTAAAAAACTAAACGCAACTTTTTTTTCTTTCATAGGAAATTACAGAGAATGTAAAAAACAAAGTTATTAAATGGAAATATATTCAGACTTTAGAGCACCCAAGAGTTGTGCATATACGTTGCCAAGAAATGCAGCAAAAAGATAATATGTTTGCACAAATTACTCTTCGTTTGTTTTCACAGGAGACGCTTGCGGTGTATGATCGTTTTGGACGACTTATGTACGGAAGCGAAGACACTCTAAAAGACACTTTACAATATATAGTTTTTGAAAAACATATTTCTAGCCTTAATGGAATTTGGAGAATCCATGGAAAAATCATCCCAGATTGGTTACCTCCAAAAGAGCCAATTAAGAGAACATATTTCCTTCCAGACATTGACATACCATCTGAACCAGTTGTTGAATCTAAATCACTTGAAGTATCTGAGTCAGATAGCAAGCCTATAGAATCTGTTAAACAATAATATTTTTCCCTTATGAATAAATTGACTTTTACTGTATTCTTCTTTTTTTTAATTTTGTTTATTTTACTTCATGCTGATTAAACTCAGTGCTCTGTAGCTACTAAATAGTTACTTAGTAGCTGCATAAATTGAAAATTGACATATTTTTAAGGAAATTTAGTATGAATAAAGGTTGAAAACCATTGAAAATAAAAAAATAACCATTGAACCATTGAAAAATAACCATAAAAAAATAACCATTGAACATTTAAGATACATATGATCATGTGTAATATTCACCAGATTCTCAAATGGTGGGTGTTACTCACCAGATTCCCAAGGTATGAAACAATGACTACAGCGTCAAGTAAAAACTAAATAAAAATTGTAAATGCTGAACATGGTATCTTCTTACAAACATTAAGGCCTCACACTGTGATTTTATTCAGGTAATATAGCAGGTTATGAGTAATTTGTCTCATTCATTCAACAATTCCTGATCTAAAAGGGATTTGTGAGTTGCATATTGTATAACCAAAAGCATCTCAGACTTGCTCTATAGCAAGGGTTCTCGAACTTCTTTCTGTCACGAAGCACTCGTGAAGCTGGAAATTCAATACAGAGCACTAAATTTTATTTAGCAACTGAGCATTTTACAAGGTATGTAAATCTAGTTATGAGATAATTTTTTAAATATTTTTTATTCAAGTTGAATTACAATTCAAGATTGTTTTCCTCAAAACAATTCCTTCGAGAAACCATGCAATATCGGTGATATTTTTTCCATTCCTAATAACAGTAACTTGAAATCGGAAATTGAAATAGCCTTTATCTGGTCTGTTATAGCCTCTTAAGATTTTTCCACTGTACCAAAATAACATTTTTTAGATGAACCTTCAATGTTGGAAAAAGAAAAAGCTCAAGAGGACTAAAGTCTGGTAAGTAGATTGAAGAATATTTTTATTAGCCGAGTGACTTTTTTTTTTTTGGTCTCAAAGGCTCGTGATTCTTTTTCATAGCTCACGATCACTTTTTAAAATATGATGCACGGTGGTATGATACAAATTTAATTGTTCTCCGACCATTCTGATCATCAGGCAACGATCTGAAACTCAAAATCCCATATTATGTCAACATTTCCATCGGTTATTGGAATTAAAGTCTTTCCACTGATGATTTTGGACAAAATTCCTATACTAATTTTTGTACTGATGCTTGATTTCATCTTCCAAGATTTTCTTCCTTCTGAAAATGCCTTAAACCAACGAAAATTCTAGGCTATTAAGGAAACTCTGCTTCCTAAGCCTGCTGAAGTTAAGCAAAAGTGTTAATTGCCCAAATCTGGAGCAAAATCTCATTGCACAATGTTGCTTCATATTAACGGCATTTATTTTTAGAGCGCACCACAAAAAAAAAAAAAAAAAAAAACTGTTTTCACAAGAAACACCACTTTGGACTACCATATTAATCTGGCGAGTTCATACTTGTACTATAAATCTATGAGAGATTCACCTACCATCCGTCCAAGTTTTGTAGGTACAGGATTCCCATATCGAACGCTACGTCGCCAGCCTCATTACAATTTTCTCACCTTGTATCTCTGCAGTAAAAAAAAAAAAATTCTTAATTGCCTTGTACCACTGTATTAAGTTTTCAACTTTACGTTACATTTTGTTTTGCTATACAAAATTACAGGAGTTGGTGGAGCCTCCTAGTTTAAATAAAACAAGAAAAATTGCATTAATTATACAGAGTGATTTTGCCATTTAAGCTTGCATGACTTTAGTTTTCACCATTTCAAAAAATTGTTTTACTAATTTTCCAAACATAAAACACACAATTGGAAAAAAATATTTTAATTAAATTTTTTTAAAAAAAAGTGTGTTTTTAAAAAATATTAAAATTTGATTTCTTAAAAAAATATTAAATTTAAATTTTTTTAAAAAAGCCAATATTTTTGAAAAAAAATATGTCCGCAAAAATTTCTGATTCGAAATATACACCAAATCCTTTTGTTAGTGGAAAACAATCCATGCTTTCGTTTTTGACTGATTTCTTCCCTGATTTTTTTTTTTTTTCTTCCTTCCTTTCTTTTTTTTTTTTTTTTTTTTTTTTTTTTTTTTTTTTTTAAATCTTTCTACTTTACTAGTAACCTCAAAAAATATTTCTGCTTTCCTTGAAGCGTGGAGGGGACACACTTTGTTTTTAGAAAACTATTTGTTTATTTTAAGTTTTATAAAAATATTTATAGATAAAATATAAATATGCATATAAATGGAAAACTTTAAATAAGTGAACAGTTTTCTAAAAGCGAAAAGTGTCACGCTACACCTATGGACACGCATCAGTGAGAGGCCCAGAATCAATAACTTTTATATAAAATATCTGACAAATACGCAAATTATATTAACCCACAATTGTCACACAACAGCTTCTCTCTAAGAAAAATCGTCTATCATAAAGTTTCTGACCTCATTCCTAAGCATTGTTCATTCCAAGTAAAGATACGCATTACCGTGGAAAAATTTAATATTAAATTTCGAACATAATTTAGTCGTAGTCTTACAAATTTATTATTTTGACAATGTCATTGTAGCGTATCTACCACTACAAAATTACAACTACAGTTCACTAGTATATAAGACATGTTAACTCGATTTTATGATGGGGTACCTTTTCATAGATGAAGGTTGACATTGTCGATACTACTCTCCCCACAGTCATCTACTACTTTCCTAAAAACTAACAGTTATTTTATTGCAAAAAAGGAGTCCGTAAACTGTTGCCTCTCCCCTTAGCTTTTTCTTTAATTTTTTGGATTATACCAAACACCTTAAGCATGAGCGTTGCAGAGTTACAGTTTTTGAGAGGAATGAAATTAAAAAACTCAATCACAGTAGCATCCCTAAATTTCACACATACGAAAAAAAATTTCTGCGTATTAAATATTTGCAAAGATATTAATTATTTTTTATCTTTTGCTTTTAACTTTGATAAATTTAAATCGATGATGATTAATAATTTTTTTTAAATTTTTATTTGTCTGAAATATTGAGCAGGACTTTTAGAGATTTCCAATTATTCATGGAGGCATACCCACGGAGCACTCTCTCACCAATGATCTTAAGAGTTACAGCTTATTGTGTTGATAAGTAACCAGATCTAGTCTTCGATACATCTGGCATATATCAACATAGTTATCCCATGGGGTGCTATATACTATTAAAAAACATAAATAAAATAATAAAAATTCATAAATAACCGACTTCTACTAGAGATCTCTAGAAGAGGTCGGTAATGGTTTTCTAAGTAGTTATATTCCCTTGAGAAGTCTCTAAATATGAGCAGCACACAAATATCATTAATATTGCCAAAGCAAACAGATTAATTAATTCCTTCACTTGAAGCGAAAAGTAAATGGTTTTTATACGAGAAATTAGAAAAAAAAAATGAAGCTTTTACATAATCTTCTCAGTCCCCCGATTGGTCCTTGTTAAACTGTTCCAAGTGCTCAACTTTGCGAGTAGGTCGTCGAGCACCCTGTAACGTATTCCAACTAACATACAGACAAACGAATTTAAAAACAACAACAATTTATTTTAAACAAAACAAAATTAAAAAAACACACACATTTAAATTTATGAATCGATAGAAGAGAGGATCTCCTACCTTCTCGATTAAAAATCACTGACTGACTCTTATACACATGCGCAGTAGTGGTTAGGGAGATATTACAACCCGAAACGGGGTGTCTTCCCTTCTGCAGAAGATCAAAATTATGCTGGTATGTCTTCGGATCATCCTATTAAATAATGCCTAGGGATGCTTCCCAGATCGTCGCCAACCCCCTTTTGTGCAGCTCTAGTGTGACGTAAATAAATTACAACTACAACAAACATCAAATAAATTAATATGTTTATCTTTAATCATTTAATATAGATACCGAAATATAAAACGACACATTTTTGCTAAAAACATTGAATAGTTTGACAAATTTTACCACAATGTGCTTTGGTTTATTTGTTAGTACATTCTCATTATTTAACACAACTTTCAAATGCGAATTCGAAGACGTAGAATTGCTAATACATTAAGTGCCTACCATGTTTTTATATAGTGAACAATTTTTCTCCAGATCAGTAAAAAATGATTTATTTTGAAAAATGTTTAAAAAAAATTTTTAATGCTCACTGTGGCGAAACATTGTGAATTGTTTTACGGTCCACTTGGTGCTTCATGAAGCATAGTCTCTGACAAACACGTACTTTTAATTTACATTTTTCATTAACTCAATTTTTTTCTTTTTTAAATTCGTTTGGATTTTATCGTAGGATTGTGGATTGATTATGACTTTTATATTTCAGATAACTTATTTTTTCAGTACGAAGGAAGAAAAAAAAAAAAAAAAAAACTTTTTAGAACAAGTTATTTAGATGCATAATATTACCAATTCATCATCGCAATGCTTGAATACGCCCTCAGGCGAAGAGAATAATTTCAGGCTTTCTCGAATAATTTGTTAATTCAGGAAAAAACTTGCCAATCAGTTTCTTGGTCGCATTTCCAATTACCTACACGCAAGTTTTACATGCAGCAAAAACAACCCTTCTAGGCGTGAAAAGAAATTGTGGATAGCTTATTGGCAACATATTAGTACTCTTTGTTTTTATTAATTTTCAAAACAATAATGTTTATATTCAATTGCGTGTCATTTTCCAAAAATTTGGAATTTTTCGTGACATAAATTGGAACATATTGAAAGCTACTATTTATTTTAAAGATGTGCTATTCACAAAATTCCAAAAGCATGTTTTATGGAAAAGAACAGTGTATATTTATGTAACAATCATTAACCTCTACCTTCTATACAATGCTGTTTTTCAAATAATGTATTTGTTTGACCTTTCCATTCATTTATATTTATTCTTGTGTTTAATTTATCTAATATATGATTAGTATTAAATAAAATTTTCAAAAATGCTTCCACGAAATGGGTTCTTCCAAAATATACAATGTCCTTACAACAAAGCAAATTTATGTCATCGACCTTATTGCCATTATAGACACTCTCCATCAGGTATATTGTTTTTTTATTTGAATGAATATTAAATAAAAGTTATTCAATTAATTATTTATATTAATCACCAAACCATACATACTCCAGAATTTTAGTTTTTATATCATATTCAAAATTCCGATATTATGACGTGAATTCCAATATATATGTACCTATTAATATGCTAGTATTCTATTTCAGTGCTCTTCAATACATTTATATGCAGTTTAAAATCGTATATCTTGGCAAAAACATGCCCAATTTTAATTTACATATATATTTGCATCATAACTGCTATAACTAGAAAAGAATTGCACAGTTAAATACATTTAATGTTTAGTGGATAGCGAACTGACTTTGATCTAAATTTGAAAATCAAGAATTAAAGGATTCCTCTCCAATTTCCTGTAAACTGTGTTCTTATTTGTTGTCCCTTCCATCTTGTTTCTGCATCAAAATTTCTAGATTGTTGTAGTAATACTTTACTTTCATCTATTTAAGTTAGTAGTACAGTAGACTATTTGTGATAGTCTAAGAAACATCCTTGAGGATGATATAAGGTCATGCCATCATAATTTTTATCCTCTTCTTAGGGGATGGCTCCCCCACTTAAGTAGCCTGACAACCTGCAAAAGAAGTCTAGCAATTTAATGTAGATCAGTTTAACAAAGACCGATACTGTACATGCTCTGTCCATTCATAGGCTGATCGCAATTGTCCTCCACTCGCTCACTGATCTTAGCTAGTGATATTCGACTTTGGTGATGTATTAGAAACTATGTCTTACGATTAGTCTATTGTGGGACGTCAAATTTTTAGGACTATCCTTGTTTGCAATTGGAAGTGTTTACTAAGTTGGTGGGGATTTTAGAATGGTATTACCATGTTTTAATGAATTATGGGGCAGAAATTTGAAAAATTAGAATTTCTTAAAAATTTATATGTAAGATTCTTAAATTTTATTTTCTAGCAAAATATTTTATTCATTTTTTAATTTTTATGTAATCTTATAGTGATTTTGTAAGTGGAATGAAATACTTTCAAATCTGTTTCGGTTGCAACTTTTTCTTTTTCCTCCTTCAAAGAATTGGAGTTAACATGATGTGCAATAAAAGAGAAATTATACATGATAGCTTCATCATTCTTAATATAATTAACTATATTTAAGATCTCATCTAAATAATGTATTCAACAACCACATTAACAAATGCTATTAGTTTATTGTTTAATAATTATAAGTAAAAAAATTATGATAGTTTGCTCTTACTGTATGGAAAATGGAGTATAACATAGCAAGGTAGGGTGACCCGCAGTAAATCACGATCACTCTGTTTCTGGGGTAAATAATGATCACCTAAGTTTTATTTGAAAAAATTTTTTTTTTTTAAAATTTGAGACATGGGCAAGAATGCTTGTACACTTTACTAAAGTATAACTACATTTATTCAATAATAGTTTTTTGTTTAATCTAACAAAATAAGTATCTTTTAAACTGCTCTCTGTATTTTCCATTTCAAAGATGCGTTTCAAAATGTGCACATTTCTGCAAAGATCCCCCTTTTTCTCTTAATAATAAATATTTTGAGTTACTTTCTTTTTCTTTGATATAAAAATAGTGTAAGCTTTTGTTTAATTGTTTCACATCTACTGTAAACATTATAATTGATTATTGGAAACTATATCAAATGTTGCCCCCTACAGATGGGGTAATTATTGATCACTGGGGTAATTCCTGATCATTGTAATTTCTTCTTATAAATAGTATTAAAAAATAGCTAATAAATAGAGAATTGCCTTTTCTTAAATAACAGTTCATATTTATTAAGTGGAACAACTAAAATATATTTTTACAGTAATCACAAAATTTGTTTTTAACTGTATACAAGACAAATGTGTTCTGATTTGCACCATTTCTGGTTTGTCTTACCTTGTTTCTATCTTAATTATATGTGTGTATACTGTTAGAATAATTTTTAAGCTTATAAATTAGCCTAATATAAATATGAGGAGAAATTATAAGCCTAAAAAGGATAATAAGCTTCTAGAAAGCAAAATTAGTGAATTTCCTTTAATGATTGAAAATTTCAGTGTGAGAGCTGCTGCCAGAGCTGTTGGCATACCGTACTTAACTTAACACTCTCACTTAATGAAGTTAAAATATCCAGCAAATGTTACCCATGTGAGAACTCTTTCTTATATTCCAGCAGAACATGAGAATGCTTGCCTAAAATGTATGGCATGATGCAAAGAGTTTTGGAAAATTAAAAGTGTTAATCTTTATTATTGCTTTTAAATAAATTGTTTTATTAGCTGCTTAAACATATCTTTTATAGTCCAACCTCCTCTGAGGCAATGGCAACCAATTTTCCAAGGGGGATCATTCAGGAAAAGAGACCTTATCAAAACTATCATCCGCCTTAGAACTGGTCACTATCGAGGTATAAAGATCCTGGGAGATGGCAATAGTAGAACCTACCGTCTCTGCAGTAACTATGATGATATTCCACTAACACCAAAACATATTTTTGACTGCCCTGCCATTTTAAGATCCCTGGCTTGAGGAATTCTCCCCCTTTGACATCAAGAGTCTGTACTCCGACAACATCAAGGAGTTAGCCGGCTGTGTTTTGCGCACTCATGGATATCTATAGTTCTCCCCATGGACACGACATCAGCCAACATATCTTTTTGGTTTATTTGTTTGATCTTGATGTCTTATTTGTTCATTACCATTGTATAATTACTTTTAAACATCCCCTTTACCATAAAAACTGGTGATCAGTAATTACCCCAGAAGTGATCAGGAATTACCCCAGAAATGATCAAGAGAAGGGGTAATTCCTGATCACTAAAAATTTAAAATCTTTTAAATTCTAATTACATTTTCAAACAAAAGAAGCTAGCATAGGATTCATCTCATATAGCCTCGAACTTCCAGTAAATATAAAAATTCTATCTTGAATAGTTTTTTCACAAAATAGATGTTTGCATTTTTTGATCAGGAATTACCCCAGGTCACCCTACTACCTTTAATAACTTCGAGCCTCAACAAGCTTAAATCTGACACTGTCAAAGCCATGAGTGATTGTATTCCGTATCAAAAGTCTTGTAATTTCTGTATTAGGTAATGAGTTTTATTTTCACCTTTTACATTAAAAAAAAAAACTAAAAATTCATCTTTAAAGAAAATTCTTATACATGGCAACATACTTCTCCATGTCCCACTATCCACTTCACGCATTTTCTTTCATTGCACTAAAGATCTTCATTGGCAGAATTTCTCTATAATAATCTTCATTTTTGTATTTGCATTTCATTTTTACTCTCTGTGTAATGTTTAAAAACATTAATTTTGTTAACTTTATCCTTAACAACTAATTATTTTCATATTAATATTAATATAGGAGTTCCAATTTTTTTTTATTGTTTCCTTTTAATTTTCATTGTGTAATTTTTATTGCTAGTCTGTGATCATGGAAGAGATTTACGAATCACCATTGCTATTCAAAATTAATCTACACGTGTTTAAGGGCTCATTACTGGCATCTTTTTAATTGTATTTTCTCATATTTTCCTGATTTACAAATTACCCATTTCAATTTTATTCTGTGTTGCAATCTTGAAAGCAAATATCATGATTCATGTTCATAATGTTAAAAATCACACATTGTGATCGTATTTATGTGTTTGAAAATAAAGCAATATGATTCCTATTTTAGAGATTTTAAAATCACACATCATTATTCGTATTTTCAATAGTCATATTTTATATGATTTAAAGGAAACTATTGTGATTCGTGCTCACGCTACGTAAAAATTATATCAAGATTCGTATTCACACCATTTAAAAATAAAATGTCGCATTCTTATTCACACGATTTAAAAATCAAGCATGTGATTCATATTTATGCAAATTAAATAAAATAAAACATGATTTATATTCACTCATTTTAAAAATTACAAACCACAATTAGTATTTATATGATTTAAAATTAAAACAATGTGTTTCTTAATGACATAATTTAAAAATCGCACACCGTGATTCTTATTATTATGATCTTAAAATATCAAACATTGCGATTCATATGCAATAAATTTAAAGGCTGTTATTATGTTTTGTGTCCTCTTGACTTTAAATTTCTACATATTGATTTGTATTCATGTGACTTAAAATCAAACATAGAGAATAATATTTCACACGTCTTGACTCATTTACGATATAAAAATTACTCATTACAATTCATATTTACCCCATTTTAAAATCAAACATCCCAATTTATATTCATGTGATTTAAAATTCACACATTATGATTCATCTTTACGCGATTTAAAAATCAGATATCACACTTATTATTCATGGGATTTATTAAGAGTTGATAATACTATTTCATTAATAAAAACGAAAAAAAGTAAATTTTGTATCTAGCCTACTTACAATTCGAAATCATATTTTTTACATTTATTTTAATGTTCACTCAGAAAATTCAAAAATAATAATTTATAAATAATTATTTTTAAAAAAAATTATAATTTTTTGATATTATATTTTTCACAATTATCCCTTTATATATTGATGATTATTTTCATAATACCAATTTGCTATTTTTTATATTATTTTGTGATTCAATCATTAAATATTAGTTGATGTGATATACATTTATTAAAACAATGTAAAGATATTTTTGTTTCATTTGTAGATCAGCACTTTCTTTCCTGGCATTGTTTATAGCACTGTAATCTCAAACTTTGATTCTAAGCTTATTTATTTTGAACTTGTAAAATGTGCATTCTTTCTTGTATATGCAACTGAAAATTAATTAATTGCTATTATTAAATATCAGGTAGTATAATTTATTTACCAAATATAATCAGATATGTGCAATCAATGTAATCATTTATACCCATGTGTAATAAACTATACGCGTAACTAGAAATCTTTGTTGAGAAAAAGCTATATTTTTACTGGGACAAATAAACTATTTTACTGTAGATGAAGACAAAATACTATTTCTGCTGAGACATCATCTATTTTTGCCATATCATTCTTGTTATTAATGTTACAAATTTGAATGGTTTAGCTAACTAAAATGATTCTTATTAATTAAAGGGAAGATTTTATATCTTTTGAATTTGAGAAATTTTCTTTTAGCAAATGAAATAATATAATGTAGGGCTGCTCAACTGGTGGATCTAAGGTCACATGCAGCCCGTCGACTGTTGATTATATAACTAAAAAATATGCATATTTTTTTTTTGCTCTCTCATTCTGAAAAATCTACAGTTTTTTTTCTTTGGTTAGAATTTATACAAATAAAACTTGTGATTTTTCTTAAATTTTTTCATTTTTCTTTTTGTAAAAACGTTGTGCTTAGAATACTAATGTTTATATAAAAATTATAATATTTGCCGCTAACATGACTAAATATGCATGCAGCCCTTCTTCAATTTGCCTGCTGTGCAAGTGTCTTTTCATTTAGAAAGGTTGTGCACCCCTAATATAATGAGAAATTAGTTACCTTTCTATTTTGTGACATAACGAAGTTAAGTGTTAAGCAAGCTTACAATTAAAATGCAAATATTTGTCTCGACTACATCAAAATTTAAACAAATACCAATTTTGTATCATGCTTGTTCTTCTCCAAAGCAAGGCTTATGTATCAGAACTGGTTGAGCTTCATTCTTAGCTTTGAATAACAACAAAACTTGAGACGAATATTTATAGAAAAAATGAAACAGTCAAGAGACTCCGCTCCATTCTAATCTTGTATTACAAGTTTACTTTTCCTTCTCCATAAGGTTTTAAAAATTATTTCACCCCAAGGCTTGTTTGAATTTTAATTTATGTTTTAACTTCTATTGAGAATCATTGTAAATTATTTATGTTTTAATGTGTAATGGGTTAAAACATGTGTACTCAAATTTTTTTAATTACAGTTTTTAATTTTCTTTTTCAGGGTTAGCTGAAGATAAACAAATCAGTGTTAGTTCATCCTATTTATATAACAAGGATTTAACCTCTAATTCTAGAAATCAGGAACAAATAGGCAATTGTTCAACACATGGTGAAACAGATAATGGTTATGTACCTACACCTGTCATCAAGCCTGCGGGCATTTTAAAAGCCATTCCTTATTCTGATAGAGCTTCTTACTCAGTTCCTGAGTATAAGCCTACACCTATATCTAAATTAAGAGAGCTTAATATTCCAACTGGACCAGATTATGACGATTATCCACCAGAGTATCCTTCTGGATCAGTCCGGAAAAAGAAAAACATTGAAGAATATGATCCAACAGAAATTAAATGCATTTCAAAAAAGAGTGTTTCATTTGCAGATGAAACTGAAGGAGGATTACTTACATGTGAATCTGCTTTTAGCTCTGATGATGATTTTGATGATACAGCAAATGCGCCTAAATTTAGTGATGATGAATGCGAAGAAAATGGTGATTCAGAGCGTTCTCTTCCACTACTTTCTCA
This sequence comes from Parasteatoda lunata, assembly GCA_949128135.1. Taxonomy (NCBI): domain Eukaryota; kingdom Metazoa; phylum Arthropoda; class Arachnida; order Araneae; family Theridiidae; genus Parasteatoda; species Parasteatoda lunata. The sequence goes on along the minus strand of OX421972.1, from coordinate 37,593,008 downwards.
GCCAAAGGTTGCTTCTACTCCATTACAGAAAGTGGAATCAGAAGAAAGTGATGTGGATGATAAAAAAGTTGATGAGTTTTCTCTGGTTGATAAAATTTTAATTGAAACAAAGAGAAATGAAAAGCTATTGAAATTTCATAAAAAAGACACTACTACTTCCAAGCCTCTACCCCAACCTACTAAACCATCACTTATTCTGAAAGGAAATGACCCCAAAAAGAACGCTGCACAAAAAGATAAAATTCTAAACAACAATGATATTTATAATATGGATGATAACTCCCAAAGCTATGTTCCAGATTATTCAGCATTTGATTCTTTAGTACCTCCTATTGAAATCGATTCACTCATTAAAAGTAAATACGATAAAAAAACTTTTGATAGTGAAATTACTTCATATAATTCTCCAACACAAGGTGAAAGAGAAAAAGATCTCTTAGAAAGTTCCAATTTAAAAGACAATTTAGATAAAGATTCAGTATCTGAATCATCTAAACAAAGTTTGAAACCAAAAAGATCTGATTTAAAAATTAAAGGTGAAAGTGTAAAATCTGATAATAAACTTAATGATAAAAAGAAAGAATCATTAAAAAAGCAATCGTCAAATTCTGAGAAGAAACATTTTAAAAGTATTGATGAAAAGAAAGAAAAAAGTGCTAAAAAAGTTGATTCTAAAAAAATTCTAGAGAAAACAAAAGATTCTCTGAAAGATTCTAAAAAATCAGATAGTAAAATAATTGATTCTTCAAAAAGGACTAGTGAATCAAAAAATTCTTCTAATAAAGATAGTCATAAAAATAAAGATTCCTCAAAAAAGAGCAAAGAAACTACAACAGACTCTATGAGAAAAGATAAACATAAAGCAAAAGAATCTGGCAAGAAAAATGAAGAAAGAATTAAACTGAAAATAAGTTTAAATAGTAATAATGGTGAAAAATCATTGTCTAGGGAGAAAACCAAAAATAAAATAAAACAAACAGATTTTGATAAAGACATTTATAACTGTTCTATTTCTAGTTCTAGTGAGGTTGAATTGCAAGATGGAAAAGTTAGTAGTAGTTCTGTTGAGAAAAAGAATAAATCTAGTGCTAATTTAAAGAATTCAAAGTCATTAAGTGCACCTAATGAATCTAAATCTAAGCACAATGAGGACTCAAAATTATCTAAAAAGCCTTTTAAAAGGAAAATTTTTTCAGATAGTGAGTCTGAAAGAACTCTTTCTAAAAACAAACAAGATTCAAAGAAATCTAAATCTAGTTTTACCAATACTGATAGTTCTAATGAAGATACAAGCTGTGATGAACGTGTTATCCATAAAAAGAAACCAAAATTGAATCTGAAAAACTCGCAAGGGGAAAGGATCGAAGTTATTACTTTCAGTTCTTCTGAGAATGATTCTGATAGTGCTGTCAATAAATCCCTTAAACAAAAGACATCGAAACACAGAAACAGTCCACCACCTAAAAAACAAGTCAGCTCTAAAACCAACAGTATTGATGAAGACATTATTATTTCTTCAGATTCCGATTGTGATCCTAATGAAGAGTGCTGGAAAATTTATAATGAAACATTTAATGAAAATTCTAATGACACTGCAAATTTTCCAAAAGAGGTGATTTTTATTCATATTTTTTAAAAATCCTTTTATTGTGATTTTATATGTTAAAAATAGTTCAAACACAAATTAAAAGCAGCAGTTTCCAAATGGTGTTCCACAGCATCTTATGGTTCAGTGGTAGGGTCACTGGGGTTCTGAGAGTTTAAATTTTTGAAATATGTAATTATATTTATTTCTAAATAATAAACCATATTGATGTAATAGCTATTTTTATAAAATTATTTAAGTAAAAGTGCCAGCAAAAATGAAATAGTAACATTCTTTAAAAACTTCATCAGTTCTCGTCGAACTTCTAAATTTAAGAAAAATGAATTATTCTTCTTTAAACTATTCTCAACATTTATAAGATTTCATTTTCAAAAACTTTAATTCAGTTTATTTTGTTCATTTGCAGATAATGTATGCATATGCACCAAAAACAAATTCATCATTAGTCTAGATCAGGGATGGGCAAACTTTTTTGGTCAAGGGCAAAAAAAGTGAGTAAAAAATGTTTGGTGGGCCAATAAAAACTTCAAAATTGAGGGAGGGGGGGGGGAAATATATATATATACAAGTTTTAATTTAAATATTTAATGAGATGAATGAAATTGCGATTTCATTTTTAAAAGTTCCTTATATTGAGATTCGAAGTGAGGTGTGCTTATTTTAAGGAACGTGGCTAAACGCTTGTCTGTTAGTCTGCTTCTAAAAAAAAAAAAAAATTTCTAAGGTTCATAGTTGAAAACTCTTGTTTACATATATAAGATTAAGCAAACATAGCACTGATTTTCTAGGCATGAAATATTAATTTTTGGAAACCAGCTTTTTGTAATGATTTGTAAAACTCAAACTTTGTCATATTTAGAGACAACTGCTTCAGATGATTGTTAGATTGTCCGCTCGTTGGAGCTTAAAATGCGCAGTCCTAGATTAGATTCCACAAGTCTGCTCCTCGACAAAAACAAACGCTAGTTGGGGCTAATCTACGGCTATTCTATAAAGAACTTCAGCTTTCAACATTTTACCAATTGAAGTTGTCTATGCTAACTATTTCCATCAATTTATGTTTTGCAGAACAAAAATAAAGAAAGTAAAAAGGTCATCAGTACTTTCTTAAAAAAGAAAGAACAGAAATAGCTTTAAACCAAGTCGACAAGAAAATGGATGTATATTGTTTATATTGGCCACGGATCGGCAAGTTAAAATTCTATCCGCGGGCCGGATAAAACCTTCCGACGGGCCACAGTTGGCCCGCGGGTCGTAGTTTGCCCATCCCTGGTCTAGATTCTACTACAGGCCTGCGAATGAACCTACTTGACATTATTATTTTAAGGGTTTTATTGAAAAAAATTTCGTACATACACATTTTTCGTACATCACAATTTAAAAATATTATTAAAAAAATTAGTAATCTTTAGCTAGTATGTCCACGGCTACTAATAAATTTTATTTATATATTTAGGGTTGCACCAATGCTGTAGCTGTAAAAAATAGGGAGCCGCTGCTCTTGAGCTCAATTACATCACTTGATTCTAAGTATAGTAAGCTACTAAAAAGTGATGGCTCCTCTAAAAAACAGCTGGTTTAACTTGGCTGCTTGCGCAAACAGTTGACCCATTTTTTTACCAGTTTGCAGCGTCTCTTCTAGACCATTATAATAATGGATATGTCTTATTTCATTACACTCAATAAAGATTGAATAAAAAGTAATGTGCAAACTTTATACATAACAAACTACTGTTTATTTAATCAAAATTACATACTCTGGACACTTAACTAGAAATAAAAATGTAAACATTTGTTCTTTTTTAAAAATTTTTTTTATAATTTGGGTCTTCTATCGTTCTATTTATTATGCTTATCGAAATTGCCCTTATAAAAATTTTGTAAATCATATAAGTTTTCCATGAATTATAATTAAATCAAATTTTTTTTCTTATAATATTCTTGTTATTTGGTTCAAGAATGAGTTGATGTATTTTTACTAGTCAATTAACTGAACATGGTTGTAATTGTGATTAGTTAAATCAATTGCAATGACATAATTCCTTTAAAAAAAATGATTCTCTAATTTATCAATGTTTTAATTCAAAGAACTACTAACCATGAATTTATTAACCATAACTACTAATCAATATTAATTTGAGTTTAACTCTATACAGTGCTAATTCCTGCATTCCTTTTCTACTATTTACTTTAAATGTTGCAACATAAATTTTTTTAGGAATCTGCTAAAGTGACAACTGTTAGAGATGCAATGGACTTAAAGAAGAAACGATTTGCACATGCAGCAGCTACATCAATAAAAAAGGTAAATTCGTTTGAAGTTTTAATTAAAGTGCATGGTGAACTGTCATCATCATAGTTGGCCAGACTGCCCAATATGGGCCTTACTACATCATTCCAATTTTAGAGACTTATACATATTTAATTTTTGAGTGTTATACTATTCTAGATCATTATTATTATTATTATTATTTTTATGATTATCTAGTTATATATATTAAAAGATAGTGTAATACTTAATTTCTGAAGAAATAATTTGATCTTAAAAGCATACAATAAAAGGAGGTTAGTTATTATAGTCAAAAGACTCGTTCATTTTCTTATGCTATTTCTTTGTTTATTTTTTTATTTTCATTTATGGTATCTGATCTGATGAAAAATCTGAAATTTGGAAGCAGATATTGAATAAAATTGTATTAATAAAGCAGGGTAACCACTCTCCAAAAAAATTTAAAAACTCGTAAAAAAAATTGGAGGAAGAAAAATGTTTTAACAAAAATATTTTTTAAATGAATATTTGTGTCACAAATGATCATCTGAATTCCTAAAATTGATAAGGAAATTAAAGTCTCTAAGATACGATAACCGCTTAAAACAGTTGCCATAACTAATTGCAATTTTCCAGAGTATGGCCACTCTGTAAAGTATAATGGGTTTATTATAAATAATGGGTTTATTGACATTTGTCTCATCAGCACAACATTGACATGTTGCCAAGTATGATTTTGTCAGTTACAGAAAATTGTTTACTATTACAATTTATTGTATTGAATTCAAAAGTTTACTATTATTGTGGGTTATCCTTTCAAGTGAAATTTTTATATCAATAAACAGTCATGAGGTCTTATTTTTTCCTACATAATGTGGAAGTGTGTAATGGTTAATAAAAATATCATTAATAAAGCCTAGATTATAATGTTTTTTTTTCAGTTTGAATTAATTTTTTTTTCTTCACATTTTAAGTTTTTTTTTTTGTTGTAATTTTTTCTATTCTCAGCTATTCTTATAACTTACACACATTTTAAAAAAAATACTAGTTCTAAAGTAATATAAATTAGATAAGATTAGATTAGATCCATATCAATTAGAAAAGTCTGTTTCTAATTTATAGGGATCTGAAAAATCAAGTAAACTTTTAACAAGGAATTGGTTATAATATGGTCCCTTTCCACCTTAGCTTCACCATGATTGCTGGTATTTACATTAAATGATTTAATCATTCAGTAAACAGTATTATTTTGTATTTGTACTTCATTTCAATATTTTTTTATTTTTTATTTCTTTTGCTTGTTAAATGTGATTACTTGCAAAGTAATCAGTAGGACATTTTTTCTTTAGGTTGGTAAAAATAATTTCATAATTTGTGAAATTCTCCCTTTTAATTTTCAATGGAATCTATGATCAAAAATCAAAAGGGGGAAGTTACTGAAAAATTGACATCAATCAATCCCTGTATTAGATTTTTAAGTGTAAAAAAATTTTAAATCATCTCTGGATGTTGCTGGGATTCTTTAAGCAAGAAGTTTTTTCAATCTGTGACCAAATTGAATGTGTTAAATTTATATTAATTTAGCATAATTGTGAAATTCTAACATATATATTTATATATAAAATAAATGTCTTCTGTTTAGGAGACTGAACAAAATTACAATTCAATTAATACAACAGTTTCAACATTTGAGATATATTGTGAATTTATTGTGTTATTAAAAAGTTAAGCACTGATATTATTTTATTTTTATTTTAATTAAACTTAACAATTATAAATATTAAACTTTAGTACTTTTTTATAAATATTTTTATTTATTATTGTAGCCAAAATTTTCATCGAACAAAATTAGACCAATCGTTAATCCCGGACAAGCCATGCACAATCGATATGCGCAAATAATGAAAATGCGAGAAGAAAATAATGAATTGAAGGTGAGTCATTTTGTTCTGCTGTTCACTTGCTTTTGCACTATTTTAATATTAGTATTTTATCTATATTAAGAATTCAAATTATTCTACGAGTCATGGTTTTACTATGATTGTTCATTCAAGACTCTGTGCCTTGTTTAATAAGAGTAAAATGAGCACACTTTATGATAATGTTTTGTGACTTTGTTAACTGAATCCAGTTCAATGAAATAATGATTGAACAAAATTTAAATTATTAACTATGATATTGTTTATGGGTTTCTAGATGGAATTTTTATTTTATTATCATTTTAAATCTATTTGTGAGATTTAAGCTTGTAGAAGCCTAAGAGTATGTATTCATTAGTTTTCTGGTTTCATCTCAAAATATACCTGATATAAATTTCTTTATTCTGCATCAATTTTATTTTAATTTGTAAATGACAATTTATATGTTGAAACAAAGTATTTTGTGGTTTCTTTTTTTACTAGATAAAAAGGTCACTTTTTCATTATAAACATGTAGTGATAGTAGTTTGTTTTCTAAAATATGTGATTGTAGTTCTTTTTCTAAAATATGAATGTGGTATTTATTTTAAAGATTCAAATTGATTATCATTTCGATAAAACTTATTTTCGATGTATATTCAATAAAACTTATTTTATTGAATATTTATATTTGATAGAACTTATTTTATTGAATATTTGTTTTCGATAGAACTTAAATTTATATTCGATATATTGTATTTCGAATTACTCTTTTGATAAAATATTCAATAAAACTTAATACTTATATTCAATATTTTGTTATATTTGATAAAACATTAAAAAAAACATGTTTTAAATTTTTTTTTTTTTTTTTTTTTTGCCAGCACAGAAAAACGGTTAAAAGATTTTAGAAGCATGAATACAAAATTTCATATTAACTAACTATTTTTCAGATTAACTACTAACTATATTATTTAAGTGTGTGAATCGAGTAAAAATATATGCAAATTTTCCAGTTAAAATTGTTTTTTTCTAATTGTAAAATAAAAGATTCTTCTAGTTATTCTTAGGCTTTTTTTCCTCCCATAAGTTATAAAATTATGGGGGGAAGGGAAAAAATTTGGAAAATTAAAAAAGTTACTAAAATGAAGAAATTAACACATTTATCATACATTAATTTTGCAAATTTATACTCCAAAATGTCTACTTGTACTCTTTTAATATTTTCTATTAATAAAATTTTAATTCTATTCAGTAAATTTTTGCGATTTTGATTCTTCTATATATTTTTTTTCTCACCAGAGAGGAGAAAAAATCTAAAATTACAATGTGGAAACTTACATAAATTGATTTTGCACTTTTTTATAATAGTAGGGTTGAAAAAAGTTTTTATTTTCTGCTCTACTCTATTTTGCATATCGACATTTTTGACCATGTTTACATTCTTACATTTTGTTGTAAATACTTTTATTCTGTAAATAATATTTTCATTAGTCACTGTTTGTGCTACATTAGTATAATAATTTCAAATTTATGATTAAGAGAATGTTCTGAAGGCAATGGAGAAAATAATTACTTTAAAATTCAACTTAAAACTATGCATAAAAAAGCAAAAAAATTAAAAAGTAATAATAAATAATTAAAAAAAATTAGATGACTAAAAATTTTTTTTAAATCTGTAACATGGTGGGTTGCCAAATAATTATTTTCCCTTTTTATTGAGAAGTTTAAAAATCTTCATTTCATATATTTCAAAAGGAAAAAAAGTATTGTTCTAGTGAATTTGAATGATGCACATTAAAATGCCAGATATGTTTTTAAATGAGCGAAATTAAAAAATAAAAGGACAAACTCTTACCACGTTAAAGTAAAAAAATTTTATGAGAAATTTTGTATGCATGAAATTTCATACATTTTGATAAGGCTATGGAAGTGGAATGATTCAAAATGATTGCATAAATAAAAATATAACTCACTAATGGTAATTCATATTTTCAGATTCAAGCTCAGCCTCTAATTACTGGTGGTAAAACTGGCATAAGAATAGCAGTGGCTCCCAATAGTAGCCTTCTTGCAGCAATAAACGAAAAGAAAAAACATAGTCAAGGTTTATCTGATTTTTCACCTCTTCCTTCAACAGTATCCAAAACTTTGAAGCCTTCGAAACGAATTGCTCATGTTCCTGATATGGTGAGATTTCAACTCTATTTTAATTTGCAAGTAAAATTAATATTTTTAGTCAATTATCTTTTTTATATATTTTTTTTTCTTTTAAAATATTGAATCTGCTGAAAATACTGATAACGTATCCGAATCTTAATATGAGAAGTACAATTTTGCCACAATGAATGAATTAATGCTTTTTTTGATTCGAGAAATAATTTTCACTGGATTATTCTACATTAGAATTTTGTTTAGTAAAGAAAGGTTTGATAGGTATGATTTATTAGTGTGACTGCTAAAAGTTGATATAGATATAAATTTTTTTAAAAATTCACTCCAGTTGCTTTTTTCTATAATTGGAATTTTTCTTAATTAAATATTAAAAAAAATTAACTACTTATAATTTTATAAAGTAAAATATAGTATTAAAATATTTCAATAAAGTAATATTTATTTGTTCACAAAAATTTATAAGTAATTTGCATAATATATCTCCTTATTTGATTGAAGCTTTGTGTAAAATATTTTTCATTGAGTAAAATTCTTTTCCCAGGTTGCTAAGCCTAGACCAATTATTCCAGCAGATTATGGCAGTAAAGTTCCTACAAATATTAGGCAAAAGTTTTTAAATACTTTCATTGATGAATTTTTGAAGTTTACTTCAAATGAAGAAGATGCTTATGAAGAAGTTTGTATATTTTCATTCTATAAAGTTATTTATTTTTACTCTTGGGAAAAAATGCTCTTTTTTTTCTGTCTTATAAAAAGTAAAACAAGATATTGAGTCAAATACAATTGGTGAGATGATTTTAAAATGTTTTGTTTTGGACATCATTTTCACATTTTGAGCATCATTTTCAAGCTTATTTTTCTATCATTTTGTTCCATTTATCTTACTATATACGAGATAGAGCCAAAAGTTTCCAGAATAGGTAAATTACAAATCATTGAAAAAATAGAACTATGAATATATAATAGAACCTCCTGGAATTCATTTTTTGAGAATCCTTCAGTTGCTTTGTTGCATTTTCGATCACCTCATAGGAATCCACATAACTGTGTCCTTTTAATTCCATTTTCAGCTCGGGAATTGGGTAAAATCCACGGGGACCAGGCCGGAAGAATAAGAAGTATCTTCCAGAGTGGTAGCTCTGTGCCAGGCAAGGTACTTTTTCACAATCCGAGCCCAATGAGGAGGAGCATTGTTTTGTAAAACAAAGCAAATTGTTTTTTTGCCTGTTTTTCAGATTGTTTTTGTCTAATTGCATCTCGTTGTCATTTAAGGATCTCCAAGTAAGGCACTTTATTGACACTTAGGCCTTCAGGAATAAATTTGTAGTAAATGACGCCCTCATATTCGAAAAAAAACCTCCGACATCACTTTTCCTGGGATTTTGTCCTAGCAAAATTTATTCTTCCTTGGGGATGTTTTTCCTTTACATCCACTTGATTGGCATTTTGTCCGAGGGCTTTAAAAAAAAGCAACATGTTCCATCACCTCTTTCATTTCTTCAGGAAGCTGTCATCAAATCCCTGCACGTGTTTATTCTCACTTCTTTTTGTTCAGGGGATAACATTTTTGAAACCATGTGCAAACAAACATGTTGCAAGTTCAAATCATCATAAAGAATGCTGTGAACACTCCTATGAAATTCCTTGTTCAGAAGTTATATCATCAATAGATATTCGTCTGTCTGTAGCACAATTTCTCGAACATCGAATGGCTCTTCGATGTTTGTGCGACCTTCATGAAAATGCTTATGCCACTCATACTCAGTCTTTTCTTCATGGAATCGTTTCCGTATGATTTTTTTTAGCAACTTGAGCATCTCAGATGGCAATTTCTTCAACAACATGCAGAATTAGATGTTTGCACACTGCTCTAAAGACGACATTTCAAAGTTTGACAAATGGGAAATTCAGTTTGTCAGAAATTATCTGCAGCTAACGTTGACTGTACTAGAGAAGAATTCCAAATGGCTGTGTGTTTTTTTTATTAGTGCTGCATACCTTTGTAAAAAGTATTTCTCCTTCAACAAACACCTGCATAAATGTAGATGACCAGTCTGAGAATTTAGACTCTACCTCATATTTTAAATACTTTTTTCTATTATATACTTGGGTCAATATATTTATAGAATAAAACTGTTTCTTTCTCAAACCCTTAGCTGATTTTGTTATTATTGTGATTACCTTAATTTTTTAGAATTTAAATTTGTTTTGCATTAGAAAAACTAAGTATCACTGAAGATTAAACAGACATAAGAAGAAAAAAACTGAAAGTTAAAAAAAAGAAGTTTTAATATTTATTTGTTGATTTATTATTAATTCCTTTTTTGAAAAAATTTATGTTAGTGCGTGAAATGATTGTTAAAGACATTTTCTGACTGAATAAAAAATTTTAAGTGAAAAATTAAGAGTTTTTCTTTAATTTGAAGAAAGTTCCAAATTCTTTTAACTGATTCATAAGAAAAGCAGCTTCTTCACATTCTCAATTGGTACCGAATTTTCAAGCATATTATAATATTTCTTTTTTTTTTCTTTCAGTAATTAGATTTAGAATGAGGAAAGCACACAATGTTAATACTGAAAAGTTTGTTTTAATAATTTAAGTCTGTTATTATCTAGCATTTATTGAATATTGCCAAAAAGTAAAGGTAAGTGAGAAAGTGTAATCTAAAAGTGTAAAAATTTTATTTTTATAGTAGTTTATATATATTTTGTGACTATTTGTTTGAAAATTTCAATATGTATTTTTAAATAAAATTTTTTTTTTTATAACACAGCTGGCTTCATTAATATTTACTTTTAATTATTGATTTCAGGCATTGGAAGAAGAAAAAAAAGCTTTTCAGCGAAGTTCAAGCAAAGCTATTTATATGAATGTTGCTTCTAATACTTTAGCTAGGTTACGCCATAGAACTGCTGAATCTTCAGAAGCAAAAAAGAGTGATAAAGTGTCCTCAACTACAACCAAAAGCACTAAAAAATCTGTGTCCCATCAAACAGTTCTTAATGGTCCCATGGCACAAAGGACTAGTTTCAGCATTGAAAAGAAAAAACCTCTACCCATTCCTGATCTTAAAGGTTCTTTCCTGTTTTTATTTATTTCATTTTAATAAAACTCATGATTTTTGTTTACATTAGATTATGCATATGCAACGATCAATTCTTTTGTAGTGTTCATATATATATATATATATATATCAGAGATGGGCATTTATCATTCAGAATAATGAATAAAGAATGATGAATAATTATTCAAACTCTGAATAATGAATAAAGATTTATTCATTAGTCAGAAATATTTTGAATAAAGAATAAATCATTCATTATTCTTTATTCATTATACTTTATTCATTATACTTTATTCATTAGTCAAGAATAACTGAATAATTTCACTGGTCAACAAAAATGGGTACGGAATACTCTGACTACGATTATGACAACTAAAAATAAAGCGTTAATCCTTTTCAAGTATATTTATATAATAGTTGAGGAAATTTACTTTTGTCTAACATAATGCATACTTTTGAGAAATGCGCGTTAAAAAAGCGTTTAATTTTTTAAGTTAAAATTTTATTTAAAAATTTTAAATAAGATTATCGTTTGCTTTCAAAAACTATAAGAAATTGTGTTTTATAGATTTTAGAACAAAATTTTAAAATGAACTTAAGTAACTAAACTGTTATAAACCTAATTTTTAGCACAACTAAGTATGTTACGCTGGAGTAAGTTAAAATAACATAAAAATAAATATTCATACTTGTCTTAGTTTTATAGTTAAACTCCTAAAATAAGACATTTAAAAGCAAACGATGTTTTGCATCTCGTTATAGACAAAGACATATCGATTGCATTTTTCGCTGGTTATTCAAAATTTTATTGAGAAAAATTAGTCATGACTAATGAGTTTATTCATCAATCATTATTCAAAATTTTTTATACATTTGCATAATGAATGATGAATAATGACTAAATTTTCATATGAATAATCATTCAGAATAAATTTATTCTGAATAAAATTTTCGTGAATGATGCCCATCACTGATATATATATATACTACTGTTCGAATTAATTGGGACAAATGAAAAAAAAGTGATTTATTGAAACTTTAGCTTTTAATCATTGCATACCTTAAGTTACATTGATACATGTCTGTATTAATATAAAGTATGTCCTCCTTTAGCAGATATGACTTCAAGAACACATTTTGGCATTGATTCCACTAGTGTAGCGCACATGTTCTTGACTTCATCGTCGTGGAACCATACTTGAATAGTACTTTTTATCATTTGTTCTGCTGTCGTGCAATTCATCTTGGCTAAGCGATTCTTTAGAATATGCCACAGGTTCTCAATAGGATTTAGGTCTGGTGAATTACCAGGCCAATCAAGCACTTTTATTTTGTTTTCTCGCATAAAATTCTGGACCAGTTTGGAATTGTGACAAGGGGCCAAATCATGTTGAAATGTTCTGTCGAATGTTTCCATGAATGGAACAATCCTACTATGTAATATATCGATGTATTTGGCTGAATTCATCATGCCTTTTAGAGGCACTAAGCTTCCAGTGCTATTTGTTGTGAAGAAACCCCAAAATATTTGTTTAGAAGGGTGTTTTGCAGTCTGTTGGATATGATCTAGTCTCAGACTTTCGCCTTCACTTCGTCTAACTACACTTGATTTGTATCCCTGCACAAATAAATGTGTTTCATCACTGAAAACCACTTTGTTCCAGTCATTTACAGTCCATTTTTGGTATTTTCTGGCCCATGCTAAACGTTTTTTTCATCATTTTCTGAGTTAGAAATTGTTTTTTCCTTGGTCTTCTTGCTTCACGTCCAACTTCTAGAAGCCTTTTTCGTACAGTGAAGTACTCACATCAACACCACAATCCAATATATCCCTTCAGAGGTCTGTGCTCGTCTATCTTGGATTAATTTTACTATTTCTTATTAGACTTTTATCAGTTCTTGGAGTAGTTTTCCGTTTGCATCCACATTTTCCTTTTCTTTTTGGAGACGATGAGCCGGAATCTTGATATGTTCTAAGAATTCTGGAAACACTAGATTTCCCTACACCAACTGCTGTAGCGATGTCTCTTACAGCCATAGAAGTGTGTTCATTAAGAGCGATAATTTTAGAGCGCTTCCTAGGACTAATATCCATCTTTTATAAGCACATAACTTGTGTTAGACTAAACTCAAAATTATAACCACCAGTTTCCACACTGAAATGCTCACAACTGAACTACAAATACACTAAAACCAGTCAGACGAGTCAATTATAGTGAAGATCTATCCGTCACCGCAGCTCAAGGCAGATATAACTGGTTTGAAGCGGTTCGGGACATCACTGGCAATCCCATACCAACTCGAATGAGAAAATCTTGCTTGTCCCAATTAATTCGAACAATATAGTGTATATAGGTTATGATCTATTCATACTTTTGTATTCATAATATCTATCAATAGATAGTATATCGAAAAATATGCTATAGAGAAAAGTATGTTGAAAATTAATGTTTTTGTATTTATAATATACTAGTTATACCAATCCCACATTTAGAAAGATTCTGGTTTTAATGAGGAAAATTAGTCTTTTGTTTAAAACATTATAAATGTAATAGCATTTATAATTTTAGAAGCAATTTCTCTCTGATTTAAAAAAGGAAATAATTTTGAAAGCACGGTTTAGACAACTTTATTTGCTAGTAAGGTGGGTGAATTTCAAAAGAAGATGGTGTTTGGAAAAAAGGAAAATGACAAGCACTCTGGTTGCAACAGAAGAACATAGATCAATTTAAAATGCCAATAACTTCACCAATGGTGCTGAGGATGTTAAGTATACTCTGTAGAGGGAAAATGGTGAAAGCATGTGAAAGAGCAAGTGGACTCGTTATGGTTCTGAAAGATATCTACAAAGCCATGAAGTTTTTTAAAGCTGTAGAAAATTCATGTACTGAATTTTCTGAATGATGAAAATCAAATGGGAAAAAAAGTGAACAATCAGTTTTAGGTGGATATATTTTCACTTCTCAATAAATAATATCAATGCAATTTGCATAAACTTTTTTTATTTCTGTTTAAATTCTAGTTTCTAAGCTTTAATTTGGATTTTGTGAGTGAACGCCAACTTGATTTTACAACCACTTTTCTGTTTTTTTAGTTCTCCATTAAATACAGGTGTTGTTGTATGTACCAATAAAAATTTAATCCCTTTTGATAGTTCTTTCATGACACAGTATAACGTTGGGTAACTAACCCTTTGGTTGTACAGCAACTTAGTTATCCTTCTGGAGGATCCTTACCAAGTAGGATGCTTATAACTTATTAAACTATAATGTGATTATCTATAATCGGAAGCTTTAATGATAAATGAGAATTCATAAAATGTGATGTCTAATTTGTAAGTAACTTTACCAGAAATTATTTCGTAAATTCAATATATAATTCATAAAATGTGCGAATTCAAATTAGGATGTGTAATTTGTAAATTTTCTGAATGAATAAGAATCATGATGTGATATTTGTGAACCTTGGAAATATAAATTGTGATGAATGGCAACCGTTTTATCTCACAGTTTATAAGAATCAACTACATCATTAAAGTTACAGACAAGTAAAATTTTCAAGCTCTGTGACCTTCATTATATACAACGACCTCTGATATGTTGTACTTTTTTTTTTATTCCTAAAAAATATAAAATAGTATTAGTCCACCATTAGAGAGGATTAAATACCAAATTATGATACAACTGAATAGGATTTTTTAGATACTTTTTCCATAGAGGAAGATGTGGTATGTGAGGGAAAAAAGCTTCATGCTCATGGCCTTTTCAACACAATGACATCAGCATGTCAAAATAGTCTCTCCATAGATCAATTTTCCTTTTTATGAAATATGAATTGTATTGAGAGGTTTCTGTTGCCTCTTGCTCTATGGTAGTTTTTCCGTTTTTTAATAAATTTTCTATACATAATAACTTCTATTTTTTTTTTTTACTGTTTATTTTTAATTGATTTTTATACTTTTCAAAAAAATATTAGTTAAGTTTGTTTTTCTGATATACATTTAGTCTCAGTTGTGCTTATCTATGAAGGTTTTATTGTATTTGTTATTAATAAACATTGTTAGGTGATTCCCTTAATTTTATTTATATATAAATACATAGTTATCCTTCGTCATTTGGATCGAGGTGTTAGTTACATGTCTATTTTATAGGCACAGCATTGTATGAATATCTTTTATCCTTTGCCATGACAGAAGATCAATTGAGAGAAAATGGGTTCCCTATGGCACACCCTACAGAAACTGGAAGAGCTGTAATTGATGGCATTTATGCAAATAAATCTCGATATTGCAACGACCGTAAGTATAAGTTGCTGTTATTGTTGTATTTTATTTTTACTTTAAGATAATTTTATGCTTATTATTTTTTTCAAACTTGTCCTCTCTACTATTTTTAATGGAAATTGTTATTCTCATTTTTATTATTTGACCTGTACAAATGCATGAATATTTCAACAAAAATACTGAAATATTTTAATTCTTACTCAAAATAAAGTAGAATTTTCTGTGTTTGATTAAAACTATTTAATAAATTATTTCATGTTAAAAAAAGTTGAACATCATATAATTTTATCAGGTTAAGTGTCCTAAGTGGAGCTTTAATTTTCTCTTGTTATTCAGTAATCTAGTATTTTCTAGAAATTTAATTTTCCTTGACTTTTCTTCCCCAAAAAGTTTTATCTGTTAATTATTAAATATAGATAAATAATACATGTCATGTCAGAATGTTGATGAGTAATTATGTAACAAATAATAAAATCATCTAATTCCTAGCATTTGAGTGTTACATATATTTTTACTTGATTTGAAATAAACCCTCACCAATTTTTACTATATTTTTTAAGTAACAGATATTAGAAACAAGACTAAATATTACACATTTATTTGTAAAAACTACTAAAAAGCAATATACATTTTAAAGAATTAGAATTTTCGGAAATCAATTTAATATTTGAAAAACCCCTAATATTCATGGAAAAAAATGTGATTTGTAAGTTTAACAATCTAGTGTATTTTATATTTCAATTAAAAGAAAAAAACTTATAATATCCAATAAAATTTAATAGGAAAAGGCTAATTATGATATGCTACAACAGAAATTAGATTTGTAGCGTAAAAAGTATGATTCAGTTACAGTTCACTATGTTTATAAGATTTATGTACCTTTTCTGCTTTAGCAGGAGAGAAGTCATTATGGTTTTTCTAAAATTTGAGATAATATATATATAATATCAAATAAGTGTAAAAACTCTTAATTGTTTATTTGGCTCAAAATAGTAATACAAAACTTAGCATAAAAAATCACTTTCTGTGCTCTTTTTTATGTACTGTTTCAAAACACTAAAAAAATCTTAACATGTTTTTGGAATAAGTTTTTACAATTAAATAATGTTATAAATTTTAGTTTACTTAAAAAACCTAGTTATTAAAAAAAACAACAACATTAAAGTAGCAAATATCATTGCTCTCTGTGCGATGCCATTGCTCATCTAAACAGTGTTTTGAATATGAGTAATTAGAGCAAATAATTATAAAAAATTTTAATTAATCATTATAATTGCAATTTTTAGAAACTAAATTCATAATATATTTTTTATTTTGAATATTTTTTCTTATCTTTATTTTTTTTTATTTTTTTATCTCTTAGAGTTTAAAAGAACTTGCATTAGATGCCAAAAAGTTTATTACGTTAATGTTGATGGTGATTATGTACGAGATGAAGAATGTGATTTCCATTGGGGTCGTTTGTGGAAGAGAAGAAGTATGAATTTACATACATAATAACTTATAAGATAATAACTTATTAGATATTATGGTGACTGATTTAGCTATTTTTTGTTATTAGCTATTATATATATATATATATATATATATATATATATATATATATATATATATATATATATATATATATATATATATATATATATATATATATATACATATATATCTGTTAGCAAAAAATCTATTAGTATTAAAATTTCTTCTTATGAGTTCTTTTCTATATTTAATAAAAAATAATTAATAAGTAAAAAATATTTCAATAATAGTGAAACTTTTATTACATTATTTATATTATGAAATATTATTTAATTTTTGCTACAGGAAACTATTATTATTGTTTGTAATTAAATTAATATACTAGTCAAAAAGTTTGGCAATAACAAAAAAAAAAATTAACTTTTACAGCTATTACAACTTTTTACATCTATTCAAATATCTGTTATGTAATTTAAATTTAAGTTAGTTTCAGACAAAAGTCCTCCAATGTAAATTGGCTCTGATTTTTACATTTAATAAAATTTATTTTAATTTCCTGATTAAAATAAATTTTGTTAATTTTTTTTAAATATTTCTATTCATATTTTTCTTTTTTATGCAACTTTAAATAAGTTTAATTAAAAAAACTTTTATTAATGCAGTTTTGCTCTGATTTTTGAAATTGTTACAATATACCTCAGGTTAAATTTTTTACAAATATCAACGTCTATTCAAATTTATCACATATAATACAGATTTGCTTTAGTTTCTGAAAATTATTTTTCATGAACTAATTCAAATCAGGCAGTGAAACAGTTTTGCTCCATTACCTGACTTGAGATTGTTCAAAAGTGCAAAAATTTTATTTCTTAAGAAATTAAAATTAGATTCTGTATATGTTGCATAATTTAGATTACTAACAGAGATAATTTGTATCAAACTTCATTAATTTAATTCATTAAATTAATTAATTCATTCAGTTTTGTTACAATAAAAATATCTAAGAAAAGGTACTTGTAAGAATTTTATCTAATTGAATGCAATGCTTAATTCCACAAGAACTGTGTGCAGTTATACTGTGCCGAATTTAGGGTAAAAAATATTTCAATTAGGCACATTTCAAAGTAATAAAACAAAGCTATGGCATCCAAGGTTCAAAAATTATACTGACCGACGTGTCCAGGCATGTAAAAGCTGCAATCAGACAAGTATTTTTTATTCTGTCAAGCCTAGCCAGGCATGTAGAAGCTCTGATCAGACAAGCATTTTTTACACTTTCAATTCTGGCCAGGCATATAAGTCACTAATTTGAAATACCAGTTTTGTTTCTCCAATTTTGTTAAAAATCGACAAGATGCCTGATGGGTTAAATAAGCAGGTCCAATGGAGGAGTAAAAATGAAAATGATTATGTTTGATGAGACCTAAATTGTATTGAATTTAATTATGTAAATAAGAATATATTAAACAAAGTTAACTTATGCTTCTTTTTTCTCTAATCATATTTAATTTATCAAAAAAGAAAAGTTTACTCCTAGTGCTGTGTATAAAAACATTATTAACATAAAAGTTAATCACATAATTATAAGTAACATGATGAAGAGCATGCACTTTGCTGATAATATTTAATAAATTTGGTAATAATGCATCTTAGTTAAAAATAATGGTATGGAGAGTCTCTCTACCCTTAAACTTGACCAAAACTGCATCTTTGGATAGAGAACGTTATTAGTTCATCTTATAAAAGAAGGTGCCATGCTGAATCGGTTATGCAAATAAGTTTGTCTTGAATATAAACTCTTGATAAATAATAACAATTAATGAAATTTTAACTGCGTATGTAACTATCAACAGCATATTTTAGCGAGACATAATGAAGCTGTACAAAAAGTTTTAAGGATTACTGCCACCAGAGCAGTATATTATATTTTATACTTTCATTTAGTAATCTCTCATAACATGTAAAATATGTTTACATGCTTTTTGTTACATATAGTAAAACTTCCCAACATATGATGCAAAGAGTCATGTTCATAGATGTTAAGAGACCAAATACTGCATTGATATTTAAACATACGAAAATGTCGAAACCCAGTTATACAGTAATATAAATAATTTTACATCTGGATTTGTTATCACTCATAACTAGAGGAATGTGACTCTAGTAAGTTTCAAGTATACTTAAGTTGTGGGAGTCATTTTTGATAATGGGGGTTATTTAAGTAACCTCTTTTTGTTAGAGGTTTTAGTGGAAACTGGACAACAGCCAGTGTTCAGAAAGGAGTTCAGTGATTAATAAACTTTTTCTAAAGAATTATTTTTGTTGGTGGAAAACAAAAAAAGGAAATGACAAAATAAGAAAACATTCTTTTTCTTTTGGACATTTGAATTCAGAAATAAAATTTAAAATGTTAAAATAAGATTTAGATTTTTAAAAAACCTTGTTTCACAAGATTTATTTCAGTACAGAGTGTTATACTGATGCGAAATTAACATTAAGCTTACCCAATTTTTCCACAAAATATTATTTCTGTGGCAGGGAGTAATTTTTTAGCAGGTGATTGACCATGCTTCAGTTTCTTAGGTAATAACTAAGGCCCGGATTTTGATGACATTTGCATTTTTGGACATTTTTTGTCCTTTAGAGCATTTTTTTAGATTTATAGGGCATTTTTCTTTAAATTTTGGGGCATGTTTTGCATTTTAAAGCATTTTTTAAATTTTTTGTTAATTTTTTCCAATTTTTATTATTTTTTATCATTTTCCATTATTACACTGGCTTCCAAACAATAAAGAAAATCTCTAGGATATTAACAGGTGAAGCAACATCTTTTCAAATTGAAGAAGAATTGTCAGTAAGTGAGACCGTCTTTTTTCAAGTACGCACCAATAACATCAGTAGATGTTGAAAGAAGCTTCTTCAGGTATAAAAATTAACTTTCAGACAAGAAACGCTCGTTTACATTTCAAAATATTAAAAAAAAATTAATAATCCAATGTAATTCTGATATTTAGTAATATTATGAGATGGAAGTTGTTATATTCATTAAAGTTTCTATACAAAATGAAAATGTTTTGGAGTCAATGTATTTTCCTTTTTTTGTTGTTGTTATTTTAGGATATAAACCATATTTTTCAAACTTTAATGAACGTAGAACAAGTATTGCATTGCTTTATATTTTTTTAAATGACTCATAATAATTTTAAAGAGTAAAAAATTGTTTTAGTTCAATATTTTTACTTTATTTAAGTCATGTCATAAGGCGTTTTAAACGCAATTTTCGCATTTTAAGGGCATTTTTTGAAGTTTTTAAGGGCATTGTTTGCACTTTTTAAGGGCATTAATTGAGATTTTTTAGGTCATCAAAATCCGGGCTCTAGTAATAACCTTACTGCCTCGCATATTTTTATTTTAACGAGGAATTCTTTTCTAGTTGCTGGTGCTTTTGAGAGTCGTTATAATTGTTGTCAAGGAGATGCTGAATCTGATGGTTGCTGTGTTAACCTTGTAAGTGTTTCATATCAATCAAAATTTCATTTTGAGAGAGGTAATTATGGAAAAAATTAAATACGTACGATGTAAATGGTTGTATCTTTTTAGGGCCATGTATTTGAAGGCTCAGAAAATCATGTACTGAGTGGTTATGTAAAAACCTTGCCTAAAACTCCTCCTCCAGATAAATATTATGGAATCTACGCATTGGATTGTGAAATGGTTTGTATTTACTTTTGAAATTTTTAATTTTAGCATTTTTATCAATTAATCAAAAAATCTACCAGGGAGCTCAAATGTTTCAGTGCTATGTAGACTTTTATTCTTCCATTTAAAACTAATATTTTTACTTGTTTGACAAATAAAATTATTTAAAATATTAAAATAATAAAATTTTTTTTTGATGTTTAGTTATTTTATTTTTCTTTTGTTTCTTACATTAATATTTTGCTTTGCAATGAGACTGCAGCTCAAAACATTTTTTTTTTTTTTTAGTGTTACACAACAGCTGGGATGGAATTGACTAGAGTAACTGTTGTGGGACCTGATATGAAACCAGTTTATGAGACTTTTGTTAAACCTCTAAATCAAGTTCTTGATTACAATACAAGGTATAAACTTTAAAACTCAACTAATGATTATTATTTAAAAATATTTGTGTAGTTATTTTACTTAATCCTTGCTTTAAAATATGCATTTAAAAGTCTATGCGACTACAATCCTGAAATGTGCATAAGATATTTAACATTTAAAACCAAATTATTCCTTTTTCAATCAATTAAAATCATTAATCTGCAATCGTTTTATACCACAATCTTGAATTGAGTGCAGAATGAAATCTATTTTTAGAGATTCCCTCTACATCTTCCTAAGACATTAGCATAGAATTAAAAAAAACATTACATAGTTGCTGATGTTTTGGATTCATTAAAATTCGTTATTATTTCTAACCCTTTCGTTTCCTCTGACACATTTATATACGCAAGGCTAAAAAAAAAAAAAGAGCCTAGGTGTTAAAATTAATCAATTAATAGCCAATACATGGATTCCTTAACTTTCCTTGGCCAAAAGTATGAAAACGTACACACGAGACTTACATTTCTGGTTTCTTGGTGGACAGAGGTGTCCTGCTCGACTTAGCCCTACAGGCACACCCTCTGGGCCATTTTTTAAATCTATTAATTTATATGTACATAAAAATGAATCATATTTTTACTTTGGAGCTCCATATGATTCCATATTTTCTGAAATAAAATGATTTTTATTATTTATCATAATTTGATTCTTCACTTTATTTGTTTATCTTCACACTGCACAATAGAATTATTTGACAAATGGATTATAATAATTTCCTATGATGATTTATCAACATTCTTCAACTAGTGTTAATCATCTTTAAGAAACCAAATTATTCTTGTACAGAAACATTTTTCCAGGACAGTTGCATTGAGCCAAAATTTTTGTTTCAGGAATACTATTATTTTCTTTTCAGTAATTCTGAACTTTTTTTCTTTCTGGGAGCATATTACTTGTTAAAATTTACTCATAAGATGTTTGACAACGCTAGTTTTTTTAAAAATATATTTCATTTTATTTTTATGATCAACTAGGTAAATTTCAGTGTTTCTTATATTTTGTTTTACAAAACTATTAAAAATTAAATTTTTTTAAACCTTTATTTGTTTATTGTTTCCTTCAGTTTTGATATAAAAAATATATTATTACTTATAGGTTTTCTCTTATGCAATACTAATATGAGCAGTGATATATTACCATCATTTCTTTTAACCCTCTAAGCTTTGGGTCAGGCTTTTTCTGAATTTTCAATTGTAGGCTTTCTGTATCACAAAACTAGTTTTTTTTTATGCTATTCAATAGAAAAGTAATGCTTATGAGGAATATTTTAGTACAATTTCACTCAGGTGCTTCACTTGGGAGGATTAAGTCTATTAAAAAAAAACTTACTTTGTACTGAGTATTTCTTTCATTTGCTTTCAAATGTTGTCTTATAAGTGGTATAAGCTAAATGATGAAACTTTTTAGACTATCTATTTTGTTATATATTATTCTGTAACAATGTTAAAATTAATATTTTTGTCTTTAAATATCTTTTATATCCAATTACTTTATAGATTACTGGAATTTAAAAAAAAAATCTAAATTGTAATTGTCTATTAAGTTTAAATTGTCTATATGGTATCTAAAGTTGATTACTAAAATTTGTTGCATGGTACAAAATTAAGTTGACCTATTTGCATATTTTAAGTGTTGAATTCATTTTGATAGTGATTTATATTATGTATAGTTTTTTTTTTTTTAAATGTTTATAGGTTTTTATGTTAATATATAACAGTTTGTAATAAATATATTTTGATAGACTGCAAGAATTTCAAATGTCTGTATCATTATTTTATGAAAATGCTATCTACTCAACTACATATTTTAGTATTGAATATTGATTGTGACTTATTTTATACTGAGTTGTTTATTAAAAAATTTTTTAAAATTTTATTGAATTATTGGAGTAAATATGAATTGTTACAGAAATTTCGGTAAAAAAAATTAAGTTGACATTTTAGCAGATTTTGGTATTGAATTGATTTTGGCTGGGACTTATGCAAAGTTATTAAAAAATGTTTAATAGGCTTTTGTAATATTATAGGAAGAGCTGAAGTACTTGTATTTTGAAAAACTATTGGAATTTCTTAATTTTATCCTCAATGTATTTAAAAATTTGTGTGTGTGTTGTAAAATGTATAAGTAAGAGAAATGTATGGGAGATATTATTGTATAAAAATTAAATTTTCACTTATCTTCTTAATTTAGAATTGAATTAATATCAACTACGCTATTCAATAATGCTTGTTTGACTTTTATGGGGAGCTTTATATAAAACAGTTTATAAAGAAGCTCAGTCTCAATTAAGGAACTCTTTAGGGTTTTTTTTAAAACTTATTTATTATTATTTCTTTTTTAACCTCGGAAGGTTTTATTTATACTGATGATATTTGCTGAAAAAATTCTGTTTGAAAATAAGCATTTAATTTTTTTATAGCTGAAAGATATGTGAGGGAAAAAAAATAGTGTAAAAAAATTATGAAAATATTTTTATCAATAAAAAATAATCTACCATGACGACTTCTTTATTTATCCTTACAATTTTGGATCTTGCATCTTAGAAACATAATTTTTCTTCTTCTTATTTTTGTAGTTTTCACAAGTGCAAAATTAATCATCATCTGTTTTTCCATTATAGGTTCAGTGGTATTACGGAAGACAATTTGAAAAATGTTCGGACAACTCTAAGAGATGTACAAGCAGTTTTATTATGTATTTTTAACAGTAGGACTATTTTAATTGGTCACAGTCTTGAAAGTGATTTTAAAGCTTTAAAGGTGGGTGTCTGTTTCTGTTAACTTTAATAATAATAAATACTGTACGGCTTTGAGGAGAACTCCTCTAGAGTAAAAGTTTGGGGCTGTGTGCTGCTATGTTAACCAGAGAGAGCACATTTCTAATGGAAGTGCATTGGGGGAATGAAGGAGTCGATTTGCCATAAGATTCTTACGCCGACCCCTGCCAAGATTAAGACAAAATTAACGGAAGTGACTTACCATCAAAACTGTAGTACCTGCCACCAAGCGAGACTGGATATCTGGAGGAGTTCTATCGAAAGAAGCACAATAACTTGGCTTATTTATGTTTTATTACTTTAGTTAGCTTCTAAATTTCTGTAGTTCAAATAGACCTTTGGAAGGTTTAAAATAAAAACAAATATATAATGAAATAGTGTGATTTATGTGAAAGAATCTATTGCCAAATACTATGTGTTGATTTTTAGCATATATATATTTGAAGACAATATGACACAAAATAAGTTATTACCTGATATGAAACCAATAGGAATACTATAACATTTATAAAATCCGAAAAGCAGCAAAACAGGAAATAGTAGATAATCCAAATAGCATCTAACACTTCACAATTGAAAAATAACCGCAAATATTTTTCCAGTTTTAACATTAGCAACTTGGTGCTGTTGTGACCTGGAATTGTATGTTTTTTTTTTTTTTCCCTTCAGTTTTCAATCTCGTTGCATTGTGTATCTTAATTTGTATTGGGCATATATGTATGTATATATATGTGTGTGTATTCAATTGATCTATATATACAGGGGTCTGTCCAGGCCAAATTTACTAGCGTCTAGCGGTACCTTCACAAATTTAACTTTAGGAAAAACGGTAGTTTCACAAAATACTTTATCTTAAAGTTTTATTTTTGTTTCCCGTGAGAAACGATAAATACATATGTTTACCATATTTTTATGTTGAGTTTTTAATATAATTTTTAATTTTTCGCAAATTATGTCTAAATTTTCACTAAATAGGTACCTCTCAGAAAAAATTAGACTGATCCCTGATTCAATAAATTCACGTATTGAAATATATATATTCAGTTGAATTTTGAATATGTTTTCTAACAAAATCTAAATACTATCTCATTCAATTTAATAAACTTTCATGATCTCATACAATTTTATATTCTTTCATGATCTCATACAATTTAATATTCTTTCATGATCTCATACAATTTAATATTCTTTCATAATTTCTTTTACTCTTTATTAAATTTTTTTTCATAATTTCTGAAAGCTATTTTAGTTGTAACATAACTTAAACTAATTAAAATTATTCAATGAGCTGTACTAATCTAGATAGCCAATGGAGTCAATAATAGTGAATAAAAATATTATTTTGCATATATTTATTGCTTTACTGTACAGAATATCATCATAACGAAGAGAAATTAACATTGTAATGTATACATGTTCTCCAGAATCGAAAACTATTGCTGTATCAGTATTGTAGTTAGAGTTACTGCTATGAATTAATGCATTTCAAGAATGTGGTTAAAAGAATAATTGGTCATTAAGATAAAGCAATTATTAAAATATTGTATTCTCATTTTACCTGTTTTATTTCTAAAGGTATATAAAAGAAAAGTTGTGCATTCATTACTTGTCAATTCAAGACCAACCTACTATTTGTTCCAAATGACAAGAACTCTAAAATTTTTATTTAACTTATAAATTTTTACTTTCTTCATGAATTATTATTTTATGTTTTTAAAGGGATGACTATTAAAATCAAACATGTTAAATCATTTTTGTAACATTCTCTTTTTTTTCTTTTGAAGTTGATTCATCCTACTGTTGTTGATACGTCAGTTGTATTTCCTCATAAAATGGGATTGCCATATAAAAGAGCTTTAAAAACCTTGATGGGAGAAAAATTGAATAAAATTATTCAAAATGATGGTAAGTAAAAGTTCAGAATGTTATAGTGATATATTTTTTATTACTGTTATATTTTCAAACTTTTTTTTTTTTTCGAATTCTTATTCTTAACTAAAATCAACCATTCCATGTTAAAATTACTTAAATTTTAGTATTTAGTATAACAAGATGTTACTTGATGATTTTTTTATTATTTTTTTTTGCGAGATGCGACTCCTACTCAATATGATTTTTACCCTCATGTGATAAAAAATGAAGAAGGTTAAAATAAATATACATTTTTCTATGTTTTGTGATCCCAACATCTCTGCACATAATTAATATTAAAAATTTTATGTAATTTTTTTTTATTTAACCTCTAATAACTGCCTACCTAATTGTATCACCAATCTTGTTATATACTCAGGCTATTTTGTCCTGTGTATTCTTTTAAGTATTAGCCTAAGGATAATTTATCCTTCTTATTAATTATTATTTTTTAATTACATTAATAGTTGGTGGTCATGACAGTCAAGAAGATGCTGTAGCTTGCATGGAGCTTATGCTATTTAAAGTAAAAGAAGATTTGAAAAACAATAGGTGATAAATAATGTACGATAGGTTATATTTTCTATTCATATGTTTTTCTCAGGAAAAAATTATTCTTTATTCATTACAAAATAAAATGAACTCATTTTGTATAATATGGACATTTTTAAATTATGTTACATTTTAGAATTAGTAATTGTCAAATTATGAGTATTATTATTTGTTAAATGATAAGCGTTTTAGAAACAATAAATTGAAAAGAAATATTTCATCAGCATAAGCACTTTCGAGATCTTCAATTGTCATGTTTATGCTTAATGTTTTGCTCAGTTTTAAATTTTTTTTTCTGTATTTGTTCTACTTTCATTATATGTTTCCTTTGTATTTTCATTTTTATTACTTATTAAAAAGTGCAAACAACTTATTCATTAAACAAAATTTCACACTCTAATTTCAACAGATTGTCTTTAGATTGATTTAGTAAATAATTATTACTGTAAATTTAAAATTTTTATTTTAATTGATTATTTTTATATTTTAAAGTCATTTCTTTTTTGATAACTTACTGTTTAGCAAAATATGGACAGTAAGATGTTCATGTGTTATTAAATTCTGAAAAATTTGTTTAAAACCTCTCCTTAATGTTTCTCTGAATACTATTCAAAAATATAAAAAACTAATTTTAAATAAATTTCATAGATGCATAAATGATCGAATTTTGATTGTTGATTACATTGGAATGGTCAATTATGTAAGGCCACAACATTTACTTGCCAAAAAACGCACACTCTAATAAAACCAATTTAAATTACTACCATTTTTTTTCGCACTTGTTTCACTGTGATTCTAATTCTTAATTTTTGTTTCTACATATTCAGTCATCTAATATTGTTTGAATTCAAAGTTTTTTTTTTCTTCTGAAATTTGTAAGGGCTTATTTAAGCATATCTTAATTTGCAAGAACTTAAATTGTTATTTGTTAAATCGGTATTGATGCTTGTTGAATTCAGTTTTATTTAATATAATTGTACAATTTGTCTTGTTAAAAAATTAATTTTTTGTTTTAATACCTTTATGTTACAAATGGTATATTATTTTAATATTAGCTTTTGTTATAATAAAATAACATTTCTTCTAAATGATTAAGTATTAATTTTTATTTGTTAATTACTTATTTAGTGCCTGCGATAAATAGTAGAATTTGAATCAAAACATCAGAAATAGCTCTAAAGTTTATTTGTTGAGTATTTTCTTTATGTGAGCTTTTTAAACTATTTAACCATGTAAAAATAAATTTTTAAAAGTTGTTTTGCTAATCAGTGAATTTAAGTTCTAAAATATTTGTCAGGTGTGTGATCTTTTATAAACTCTCTTTGCAAAAATAAATATTAACTGTGAAATGCAGATAACTATTTAGTATAAACAGAAATTTTTATTTTAATAAAATAGAATTGAAGTATTATTATTTTTTTGCCACTATAAAATGAATATATATTCTTTCATTAGTTATTATTTTAAATATATTCGAAATTATTAGCCCTTCATTATATGATGTTATCCCAATTATTTTTTATTTGTATCCATCGCTTCATTAAAAAAGTTTTCTCAACTGAGAGGGAAATGTCTTATTTGGAATTACTTTAATATATTAACAACTAATCTATCACTTACTTCAAAACATAATGATGTTGTTTAATTATTATGTTGAGTGAATTCTGAGCTTTCATTTGTATGAAACTGAAATATTTATTTTTATGTCCCAGCTGAGCTAAAAATATCTTATTTAAAATTATTCAAATAAAATAACGGCTAATCTATCCCTTACCTACCTAGGCAGAAAGTATTCAATGCTGAAAAGTTTGTCATAGAATTATTTGCGTTTAAGTCACACTGGAACTTTTGTATGCTGCTATTTCTGTTTTATTGTTTAGGGATTTATACATGATTTGATGTTTAACTATCTAATGTTTCTTTTTTTTTAAATAAAATTATTTATCATTTTTAAGAAAAATAGTTATAATTTAACTAGCGAGAGTTGCTTATCTAGACGAAACCAGCAGAACACTTGTTGAATATTAGGTATAACTCTGATTTTGGTTTTAAATAATGTTACAAGTGTGTAATTTTCACGTCAACATGTCCTTAATATGTAATGGAAAAATTCATTACAGTTTTAATATTTAAATTTCATTAATTGATGGATGTCAACTTTTATTTACTTTTGCTTTCAACTTACTTTTAAAAAAAATATTTTCAAGCTCTGTATGTTACTGTAGAAAGTTTCAGTAGGATTATCTCTAATGTTATGTGTGTTAGAGAATTATTTCATTTGTCAAATTTTTCTAGATAAATGTATCCATTATCTGTGATAGTACTTCCACATCATATAATTTCTACAAATTAATTCGGCTCACTTCCAATACTTTGCTCAAAATAACTCATCTAATCTCTTATCTGTTTTTATATATGATTAATTGTTAAGGAACTACTTATCAATTTGATTCAATGTTACTGAATCAATAATTGACAGAAATATGCTTTTATGAATAATATATCCTCTTGCTTTTTATATTAAATAGATTCTTTGTGACCTTTAATTGTTTTTTAGTTTTGACAATGCATACATTTGTCATTAGTAACCTTCTAAAATACAAAGTTATTAATTCCCCAATATTTTGTATGGTTGTTTTAATATTACTTTAGATGTGTTAGTGGTTTTGTACGTAATTAAAACAAAAATTTTGTAAGATATTGCTCTATTTATATTAAATTTAGAAAAACGACAGGTTTTTAAGTTATTGTATACCTAGCAAAATTCTTGTATTATACTTGGCAATCGATTTAACATTCTCTGTCCCCTTACTTAAAAAAGACATCTTTACTTGAAGTCTCTAAATTATGAGTGCACAAAAATGATGGAAATATTTACTTATCACAGATAAATACTTGACTGTTTATATATCATAACTTTAAGAATTAAGAAGACAGAATAAGTTATGCGATATTTATAGTAATGTATGTAAAAGTACCATGTAATATAACATTAACAAACAATATGCTGGTTAGGTGTAGGCTATTGCTTGATAAATCCAAGTAAGATTCAAAAATGCCCCCCCCCCAAAAAAAAACAAAAAAAAAACAAGTGATTTCAACCAGGAAAAGTATGATTTTATAAATTTATTATCCCCTTTGAAAATACAATTATTATAATTCTATAATTGGAAATGTATTCTTGTAAACATAATAAATGATACAGTATATTATGGCCATTTTCTTACTTTTTTTTCTGCAATTTTTTTCTTTTGATTTTCAATAATGTAAAGTATTCATCAATATTTAGCCATGAATTAAGCCTGCAACCTCCTGGAATATAAACCTAGAAGTCCTTTATTTTAAGAGAATTCAAGATGTTTCATGTTTTGTACAAAAAGAATTAGAGTTTTTAAATAATTTTTGATGCTCTATATAATTCTAAAATTTTTGTTTTTAAAACACAAAAAGGAATTACACTGTACCAATAATAATTCTTAATTATAATTTAATAAGTATTTCATTTTTAAATGATCACCAGAAGTTTTTTTTTTTTTTTTTTTTTAAATATTAAATTCAATATTAACTCAAGATTAAAAATGAATTAAATGCAAAAAGTGTTTATGTGTATGAAATCAATAATCAAGTGATCACTTTCAAATATTGTAAATCAGTGTTTCCCAAAGTGGGGTACGTGTACCACCAGGGGTACGGAACAGTTTAGCAGGGGTACATGTTCTTATCCGAAATATTTTGCAACAAACGAAAATTTCAAAAAATTTTATTTAAAAATAAAGCTAGCCATGAAAATTTACGATTACGTATTTTTCTATTCACTATTTTAGCAGAGTTAACAGAGTGTAATTTTTAACTTTTGTGCGTTTCTTTTATCGTAAAAAATACATTAATTTTTTTATTAGTGGTACACAGCGTTACAAAAAATTCAGAAAGCGTATACAAAAGTCATAAGTTTGGGAAACACTGTTCTAAATGATAGTTTAAATATCACAATGGCAATTATTGGAAAGTTTTTTTCTCAAATGTCATTTATTTGGTATAGTTTTTTAACATTACAGGATTTTTCTTTACGTTGCTTTTGTCTAACTAATACAAGTTTGAAGTTAAAGATATTATTTGTTAAATTTATTAAGATTTTACAATGTTTGAATTTGGCCTTTCTGAAAAATCAGTCTTTTTACTTGCTATTCATTGAATACTTGAATTTCAAGTACAGAGTTAATATACTTGATTTTACTTGAATTTCAAATACAGAGTTGGACAGTGAAAATTCTAAATAAACTTGCCTTAATGCAAAAATATCAATCAGTTTACTTTAGGTTGCTGAATATTCATCTAATGGAGTCCTGACTAATGCCAGTTTATGGAAGTCCAAAAGAGACTGTAGAACTTAAACATCTTTGAAATATTGCAAAAGTTAAATTTTAATGATTATTAAAATATATTTTCCTTAAGACATGCTGATTTGTTTGTCATAAGTAAAGAAAATATAATTACTTTTTTTATTATTAGTATTTGAGTCAAATGACTAATTACAAAGTAACCGTAATTGGATCATACAAACATTTTTAAGTGTGATCTGTTTTTGATCAGCTCTTCCTTTGAAACCTGAAAATATTTTGCTTTATACTTATTGATTGTGATATTTATTCAATATTAAGTGTTTTGATGGTGTAATATTTTTGCCTTGTATATATTAACAAAAAGAAATTAAAATTTGATACATTGAGATACTGTTATAGTTATTCATACTATTGTGATCAATATAGATTTATTATCTATAAATGCATCTGATCAGAGCAGTTAGTTATTATTTTTCAATTTATAAATTTTGTTATATGTATTAACTAAAGTCTTAGGTTGTACTTGTTTATATCAAAGAAAGATGTTTGTGAGAAAAAATTGCATTTCATAACTGTTGCGTAAACAGTTGTTTTTTCTTTTTTAATTGTACATCAGAATACTAAGAAGGTTTCATCAAGGTTTTCATTAAAGTGTTTCAATGTACCATTTTTCAATTTCAATAAGTCCAGCAATAGTGATTGTTACCTTTGTATATTTGAATTAATAATGTGTGTTAGTGTTTTTAAATAAAATGTGAAACGCATAATTCTGGCCTGTAAAATTATTTTTCCCAGCATACTTTGTACGTAGTATGAGAGAGTTGTATATTGATCAAATAAAAATTTGAAATGTCTGACTTTTTTATTATTATTATTTAATTTGTTCATTATTCTGAAATATTATTTTATCCTAATGCATAGTTGCCAACTGTTCTGATTAAATCGTATTAGTTACGATTTTTAGCCTTGTTTCGAAAATAGGATTTTAGGTCAAAGTGTTCTGATTTTTCTCTCCTTATACTGATTTTCTTGAAACTAGAAGCAGGACATGTGGTTTTTTCCTCGAATAGCAAAGTATATCAAGACTATTGGTTCGCCGATTTCTCCGAATTAAAAACTTATAATCCAACGAAATTTTTAAACTTTTGCTAAATCCCGTTACGACGAGACGTTTGCATTTACCAATTTGATTCTTTTTGTTCTGCATATTTTCACCATTTTGAATATTTGGAACTGCACCAGAATTTGCTAATATCGCGATTCTTATTCATGCGATTTTAATATCAATTCGTATTTACCTGATTTGAAAGTTATGCATTGCTATTCCTATTCATGCGATATATAAAGGTCGTACACCACGTTTCCTATTCACTCAATTTAAAAATCTAATATTGTGATTTGTATTTGCACGTTTCAAAAACCCAATATCACGATTCGTTTTCACGCGGTTGTAATATCAAACATCGATTTTCGTATTTATACGTGATTTAAAAACTGCGCATTTGCGATTCATATTTACACGATCTAATATTTCTGCATCGTGATTCATATTTACCCGAATTTAAATTTCAATATCGCAATTTTTAATTTCCACAATTTAAAATCCTATATCGCGATTCTTGTTGGAAGTAAGTTTTTTCATGAATTGGTTACTATAAATGTGTGATATTCTTCATTATTAAGTTATTTAATTAAAAAAATTTTAGTTCAAAAAATTATGTTTCATATGAAACATGCATTGTTTATAAGATGATATCGATTTTTGTGCATTTAAAATGTTTTGGAATTTTCACTTAGTGTCACAATTACCCCGTATTGGCTTATCATGCTTTGTGTTCCTATTTTTAACAGGTTCGTAGCTACGATAACGAACACTGATCTTTATTCTGTGCTCTTAACAGAATATGAATGTTTCTAGTTAGAAAATTATTATTTTTTTTAATGACTGCTTTAATTGTTACAAAATAAAATACAAGGAAGAAAAATGGAGTTTAATATTGAAAGAATGGGTGAGTTGTTGAACACAAAGCCAGTGGAATATGCTTCAGGTCTCTTTAACTTTCAAGTTTGCTAGACTGCAGACTTTTTGAATGATATGAAAAATTTTGTTTTTTTAACATTCAAAATAATTCTGCAAGAAAAACAAGTTACTATAGAACAAATTAAAAAAGTTAATAAATAATATTCGTTCTTTTTTCCGAAACTCTAAGTTTATTCTTTCTGTACTGATCAAACTGGTCTATCTGAATTTTAACTAGATTTTCAATTTCACATTCCGTATGAATTTTATTACAATAAGAAAGCTACTATAAAAAATATAAATAATTGTAGCAGTGTTATTTAATATTTTCCATTACAAATGAAAAATTTATATATTTTTAATTGAAATATTCTTTAACTAAAAAGCATATACTCCCATAATAAAGACGAAGTAGAAATATTTCCACTTTCTGTTGTTAAAATAAATTCAACTGTTTGCGCACGACAACAGTTTTGACAATTCGATGTTCGACTCGATGGCTTCGTCACCGAATTCATCCAATATCTTTTTCAATATTAATTGCAGCGTCAAGGATTTTTCGGCATTAGAGATATTTTATTTAGCAATATCAAGTAGCATGCCTTCCCCCCCCCCTTTTTTTTTTACGTACGTATGTTCTGCGCAAGCTTTGCACATATAATGTCCAGCGATTAGTGAAAAAAATCATTAAACTGTTTAGTTTTAAAGTTTTTTAAAATACTTTTATTTTTACATGTTCACTGAAAAAGAGAATTTTTGTATTATACGTTAGTGAATGTGTACAGTAAAAATAATCGAAAAATTTAAATAGTCTACAACTTCAATGTAGTAGTCAGTCATTACATAGTTAATATTCTTAATTTATTTTATGATAGAAAATGTTTCTTATTACAACTTTTTTAAATGTAAATCTTAAGTTTTATATTTTCTACATTTATGTGATTGATTGGTTTGTGTTTATACTTTTCATTATTTTGTTAACTGGTAAATTTAAGAAGATATTTTGAATAAAGTGATTCTGGAAATTATAGTATAAAATTTCAGGGAGATTTCCGTCAGAATTTTGCCAGAAACCCTATGTAAATTTAGGAAGATATTTTGAATAGAGTGATTCTTGGAAATTTCAGCATAAAAGTCAGGGAGATTTCCGTCAGAATTTTGCCAAAAACCCGATGTGAAAATCCAAGATTGTACTTATACTAACTGCCTTGTGCAGAACATGCGTACATATGTGCAGATCTCTAAAACCTTTAACTTTTGGTAATAATAAAAAATAATAGGCACACTATTTTTACACCTCCAGAATTGTTTGAAAATGTATAAAATATCAGAAAATAATCGTGAACATCGAAAATTTTGATGCCCTTATTATGTTAAATTCAATTAATTAATCCTGAGGTTACGGTCTGGACAACCTAAGAGAATAGATCGAATTCGATTACTGATTCCTGAGATTCGCCCATATATGTGGTATACTGCATAAAAATGCCAAAACTAAAAAAGTATCCAATTTTTATTTTTTACATAGATAATTTTTTTTAAACATTGAATTTTGTTACTGTATCAATTGAGGTGTTAATTTTCAAATATTATTATCTTCGTAATTAGAGTAATTTTTTTTTTTTGGAAAAAAAAAGAGCTTATAATACATTTTATTTTGTTCAAACTAAATACAGTTATTAAATAAATAATCCCAAGAAACTGAAGTGATAAGACATTACTTAATTAAAAACTTTATTCGCTTCTAAAATATATAAAAAGCAAATAAGAATCGCAAAAAATTGGCGCCCATTTTTAAAACTTGCCATTTCACGTCTACAAGTCTTGAAAATAGGCGCCTTTTTTTATGTTCTTGAAACGCACTCTACTTAAAACATGTTGGCTGTTATTTGCTATTTATACATCTTGAAGCGAGTTAAGTTTTTAATCAGGTAAATACATTTATATTAAGGTTGTGGCAAATTTGGGTGACCTGGTTGTTCAATGTATCAAGTTTTTTGATAAACGTTGCCATTTTTTAAAATTATTTTTTCCCATCATTTGCATTTAATAAGTATGTCAAAAATAACATATTTTTTAAAATGTAGTACCCTCACAGAAATATTTATTATATAAAAATTTTTACAACTTTTCTACATATGAAAGTAAATACAAAGCAGAATTCATATATAATGAAATAATATGCTCTTATCCAAAAATGATTTTACAAGTAGAACACATTCAAAAAATATTTGCCTTGCAAATTCAAGAATAGAAAAGAAATATGGATATACTTTCCGTAAATAAAGCATCATTTTCATCTTAAATATTTGAACATTTATTCCACAATTCCTCGTCTTCCGAAACATTTACATAAATCGGCAAGAACTTGTACACCATTAACAAGCGTATAAATTGCAAGGCATGCTAAAAATACTAAAACAAAAGTGATGCTCACTGCTAACCATAAGTCTGCTGTCAAACCTAAAATGGGCCAGAGGGAAAATAATCTATTACATAATTGCTATAACGTATAACGAAGTACTGTGAACAAATTAATATTGAATTTAATACTTATATTTTTACTTTATAACCAGCGTTGAAGAGCAGACCCAATTCTGCGTTTATGACTATTATCTTCAACTCTGTAGCCTTGTAATTTTGATCTAAATTCAAAAGACATAACTCCTGGATCAAGATTTGGGATCCCACTCGACAACGCGGGGACTCTAACCCATGATCCGTTTACTCCTGGGGATATTTTACGTCAGCACTGTGATCGGTGCTAGCCGGATGCAGAATTTAAATCGACTAACCTTCACTGGGATTCGAATCTGGGTGACCTCATTGAGAGTTGAGCGCACTATCCTCTGAGCCAATACGGCAATTAACAATTTATAGTTATGATATACAGCATGAAACACATCTTTTTCTGCGTCAAAGGTAAAATCTCGTAAACACGGTTCACATCTAAACAATAACTTTTGAATTTTGTTATTTAGAGCTAAGAGAAACTGTTATTCATTATTAAAATTTCTTTAATTTACCGAATCAATTATTGATAAAATTTTAAATATGAATGAAAATTTTCTTTTTCAAACTACTTTTTTGAATTTTATTTTTAGTATAAATATAATTCTGATAAACTAACAGATTTGTTATTAATTAATAGACTGCACATTATTTCATTTCTTGAGTATAAAAAGAAATGAAATTTAAATTACGAAATCGAGGACCCTGTATTATTTAAGAATGCATTTTAAAAACACCGTATATTTTCTAAATACAAGTCCAATTTTTGTACTCTCCAAGTTGATTAAGTAGAACATAATTGGTAACTTACTTTTTGTAAAAATTCCATAATATTTTTTAATGTTCTTGGAAACAGTTCCAAAGAAACCATCACTGCTATCTGTAAATATTTAAAATTTATAAATTTTTATACAACATTTTTAATATGACTTTTTTCTCCAAATATGTTTATTCACAAAGTAGCAAAAAAAATATCATTTAAGTACTTATGTTTTTTTCTCTCTTTTTTTTTCTGACGAATAAACGTAGACCGGAAGGATTAATGGGTTTAAGCTGACTTAGAAATTTTAAGGCAGAAACGAGATATTTTTTTATATATATTTTAAGTAGTTTTTGCTCTTTTATAACTAATCACATACAGTGATAGTTATAAAAGAATTCGGTCAATTCGGCCGGTCGGGCCTGGCCAAATTCGGTCGGTTTCAGTTTAGTTCTTGCGTGCGTTAGTTGCGGATGTGTTTTTGTGGCTTTATGCTGTGTTTTTTTGTTACGTAGTTTTATACTACACAGTTATGTGTTTATTTTGTGAGCCGTGTTTAAATAATCAATCGGAAACTTTTTATAATGGGTTTCACCATGTAAAAAAGTTGAAGTAAATGCTAAAATATTTTTAAACCGCGAAATATAACGAAGATTGAAGGTTTCTGAAGCTAGCATACGACGCATAAAGAAAAAAAAAATTTTAGTCGGGGGAAAAAATTGAGCCTGAAACGAAAGAAAATATGGGGCAGAATTTTATAGTGCGTCGAATAATTTGGCCAGGGACTGCATATTAAACATAAAGTTATTCAGATGTGTGATCTATAAAATATCAACTTTTTGTCCAAATAATCGACTGCTGATTTAGGAAATATTAATGAAAAAAAAAAAAAAATGCATAAACATATATTTTTCTTAGAATTAACACAGAAAAATTACTGTTGGAATTTTGAAACATTCAACAAAAGGAAATAATTGATAATAAAACTAAATAAAAGTTTAGAAAATTACATTTATCAAGTAATGTAAGAGCAATAAAATAGTTTAATTATTTTTCCACACCGTGAAGCAAAAGACGTAGGGCGCATCACTTTAAAAAGACGTGAGGTTAATTTACAGTATAAATTAACCGCACGTCTTTTTAAAGTGTTTACAGTGTTCAGTTTATTACGGAAGTAGTATACCGTACATTTTTTGTTTTAGGTCTGACAAAAATTAGTTTTTTCGTTAGAAAAATTACTTTTTCGTTCTTTTTTAGTTTATTTAAAAAATTTAGTTTATTATAGATTTCATTTAATTATTTTCTCTTTTTTTTTAATTTGTGTTCTTTTTAATTACTTTCTTCCTTTTAATAACAGTTTTACATTCCATAAACAATTGCAAATATTGCTGTCAGCAGACACAGAACACTATAATCCAATATCAATAGATTTTTCGAATAGAAAGAAACTATAATAATATTATTATTATATTATATTTTTCGTATTTTAATGACTTTTAATATTTTCGTAAATTATTCTTCGTATTTTAATGACTTAATGATGTGAGGATGATATTGAAATCATTGATACCTTACAAGAACGTTATTTTAAGTTAATATTATTAATACTTTCCAATAAATGTTTTTCCAATTTTCAGTTTCTATATTCTGTTATAGTTTTGAACTAGAAAGAGTTCTTTATGCTATATATCTTAACATTATAAAAATTCTTCATATTTTTTGTGAATATGGTGGCGAGCAAAAATTATAGTCTGTCAAACTGTGTGTACTTTTCAAACTGAAATTTCATGCCCTACTATATCGTGACAATATAGTGAACTTACAAGAACTTTATTTTTAATAGAGTACTTTGCAATTAATATGTTTCCCTTTTTCAGTTTCTGTATTATTTTATAGTTTTGGACCATAAAAAGTTCTAAATGCTACATTTCTTAACATTATAAAAATTGTTCATATTTTTTGTGAATATGGTGGCGAGCAAAAATTTTAGTCCGTTTAATACTTTTCGAACTGAAAATTCTTGCCCTGCTATACAGGGTGTCCCGTAGATGATGAGATTAACTTCTATGGGAAGCAGGACTCATCATAATAACCTAGGAAACCTTAACCGGATATGTTATTTTACACTACTGGGGTGCTTTTCTATTATGGACATGCTGTTCATGTGACTTTCAACTTGCACTTTTATTTTTTCTAAAGTGTTTTAAATTTTATGTTACTATTATTTTATTTTATAACCGTCATTGAACAGCCGGCCCAACTTAATGGGTTTACGGCTACTAATATTCAACTCCGGAGCCTTGTAATTTTGAACCCAATCCAGAAGACAAGGAAACTCCTGGATCGAGTATTGGGAGAAATTTACCTTCGAGGAGGACTTTTTGATGGAGCTAACCCGAATTTGCGTTACACTGAGAGGAAGACCACGAGAAACCTCCCACGGTTAGCCCGACGGCTAGGGGACTCTAACTTATGATCCGTCTACCACTGAGGATATTTCACGTCAGCACTGTGGTCGGTGCAAGCCGGATGCGGAATTCGTATCGACTGGGATTCAAACCCGGTTCGCCTCATTGAAAGGCGAACGCTCTATCCCCTGAGCCATCGCAGTTTTTTATGTTACTATTAGTAATAGCCGAGAATTCTATTAAAATAGGCTCAAAGATGCTGTTTCATCGTAATTTAATGATTAAGCGAGCTTGTTTAGTTAGTTGCCAAGTTATTAAATTACGATAAAACAGATAATACTGTACCGATTTGAAAGCAGTTTTTGACAATAATTGTAATGGAAAACAAAAAACCAAGATAATTTCGATTCCTAAAAGCACATAATGTTCCAATGTACTTGATGACGATGTAACAGTTCCTAATAATAAAGCGCCCTTTGCGGCATACGAAAACATTTCCGGTCATGGTTTTCTAGGTAATTCAAAATCCATATGATGAGACCTACTTCCCTGCAGTCCACCGAAGTTTGTCACAACATTTACGGAACACCTTGTATAGTGATGAAACGACGAGTTCGTGAAGGCGATCAAGTGATCGACAGCGATAGCTATATATCTATGGTTTTAGGAACTGATTGGCATGGTCAAAGTCTCAAATTCATTCTGCTATAAAGTTTTTCAACATGATTAAATTCTTAAATTTTGACTACTTAATTAAAATTAAAATTAGAGAGTTTGAAACGAAACAATTAGCTATCTGTGAATCCTTATCGTAGAATAATTAAGAATTTATAAATTGGTAAAATAAAATAAGTGCTTACAAAATAAATGAAAAAAAGAAAAACGTTGTTAAAAGCAGGATTAAAATGCTAAATATAAAAAAGAAACATACCATATCAGAATATCGCAAGGAATATGCTAAGGAACACTTTGTAAAAAGAATTCTTGTTCGAATAATAAAAATAATTACAAACGTGTTCAGTTCTTTTTTAAGGAAAAGGCGAGATTCGAATAGATTCCTAAAGTAGAAAGTCGATGAAATTGTTACTCGATCTCTAAAGAAATGAAATTCTTTTAAAGAATTGGCACAAGCTTAAAAATTGTATTCATTAGAGTAATTTAAATGCATGTAGTTTTAATGCTTCTTAAGAGAAGATAATTTAAATAAACATAAACTCCTATAACGAATAATTTAAAAGTAAAATATAAATTATTTAGAGTAAAAGGAATTGCATTTCTCATCTGTTGTGTTACGAATAAAACTTTCAGTTTAGAAACATTCATTAATAAGGATTCTTTACCAATGTAATTTATTTTTTTCCATCTTTAAACTATTTAGAAAAGAACAATTGTCTGGAACAATTAATTT
Source organism: Parasteatoda lunata (assembly GCA_949128135.1). NCBI lineage: Eukaryota > Metazoa > Arthropoda > Arachnida > Araneae > Theridiidae > Parasteatoda > Parasteatoda lunata. The sequence goes on along the minus strand of OX421972.1, from coordinate 37,553,423 downwards.
AAAATATTTACCGTTATAAAATTCTAGTAAAAAGAATTTAGTTAGTAAGTAATTTTTAAATTCTCTATTGGGTATTTCAACATAATGCGGCTAAAATATCACACTCAGACATAACAGGTATAAAAAAAGAATAACAAATTACGTAAGGACAAGACGTTGCTCATGCTAATTGGGGTTACTGGAGGGCGTTTTTCTATGAAAACTAGAGAACCAGTTGAATGACCACTACGATCACCAGATTTGTGACCAACTGATTTTTCCTAAAGAGTTTTAGGAAGTATTGTTACAGCGTTAAGACCCTTACGAGGTGCTCTTGGCATATTTAAAAAGATATGACATTCCATGCGGCGTAATGCTTGCCTCCAATTATCTGGCAAAAACTTGGAATACCTCTTGTAGTTCATATTGGCTCTAAATGTGTAATATATGTGGCAATACACTATGAATAAAATGATGCAGAACTTTTCGAAGATACATATTTTCAGTTGATGTCGTAGAAGTCAAGTAATGTAATGTAAGTAATGTAAGAGCAATAAAGTAGTTTAATTATTTTTCCGCACCCTGAAGCAAAAGACGTAAGGCTCATCACTTTAAAAAGACGTGTGGTTAATTTACAGTATAAATTAACCGCACGTCTTTTTAAAGTGTTCACAGTGTTCAGTTTATTACGAAAGTAGTATACCGTACATTTTTTTTTTTAGGTCTGACAAAAATTTGTTTTTTCGTTGGAAAAATTACTTTTTCGTTCTTTTTTAAGTTTATTTAAAAAATGTAATTTATTATAGATTTCATTTAATTATTTTTTATTTTTAATTTGTGTTCTTTTTAATTACTTTCTTCCTTTTAATAACAGTTTTACATTCCATAAACAATTGCAAATATTGCTGTCAACAGACACAAGAACACTACAATCCAATATCAATAGATTTTTCGAATAGAATAGATTCAATAGATTTTTCGAAACTATAATAATATTATATTATATTTTTCGTATTTTAATGACTTTTAATATTTTCGTAAATTATTTTTCGTATTTTAATGACTTAATTATGTGAGGATGATATTGAAATCATTGATACCTTACAAGAACGTTATTTTAAGTTAATATTATTAATACTTTCCAATAAATATGTGTTTCCAATGCTCAGTTTCTATATTCTGTTATAGTTTTGAATAACAAAGAGTTCTTTATGCTATATATCCTAACATTATAAAAGTTCTTCCTATTTTTTGTGAATATGGTGGCGAGCAAAAATTTTAGTCTGTAAAACTGTGTGTACTTTTCAAACTGAAATTTCATGCCCTACTATATCGTGACAATATAGTGAACTTACAAGAACTTTATTTTTAATAGAGTACTTTGCAATTAATATGTTTCCTTTTTTCAGTTTCTGTATTATTTTATGGTTTTGGACCATAAAAAGTTCTAAATGCTACATTTCTTAACATTATAAAAATTGTTCATATTTTTTGTGAATATGGTGGCGAGCAAAAATTTTAGTCTGTTTAATACTTTTCGAACTGAAAATTCTTGCTCTGCTATACATGGTGTCCCGTAAATGTTGAGATTAACTTCTATGGGAAGCAGGACGCATCATAATAACCTAGGAAACCATAACCGAATATGTTATTTTACACTACTGAGGCGCTTTTCTATTATGGACATGTTGTTCAAGTGACTTTTAACTTGCACATTTATTTTTTCTAAAGTGTTTTAATTTTATGTTACTATTATTTTATTTTATAACCGTCATTGAACAGCCTGTCCAACTTAATGGGTTTACGGCTACTAATATTCTACTCCATAGCCTTGTAATTTTGAACCCTATCCAGAAGACAGGGGAACTCCTGGACCGAGTATTGGGTATAATATGCCTTCGGAGAGGACTTTTTAATGGAGCTACCCCGCATTTGTGTTACACTGAGAGGAAGATCACGAGAACCTCCCACGGTTAGCCTGACGGCAAGGGGACTCTAGCCCATGATCCGTCTACCACTGAGGATATTTCACGCCAGCACTGTGGTCGGTGCAAGCCGGATGTGGAATTCGTATCGACTGGGATTCGAACCCGGTTCGCCTCATTGGAAGGCAAACGCTCTATCCCCTGAGCCGTCGCGGCTCTTTATGTTACTATGTCGAGAATTCTATTAAAATAGACTCAAAGATGCTGTTTTATCGTAATTTAATGACTAAGCGAGCTTGTTTAGTTAGTTGCCAAGTTATTACATTACGATAAAACAGATAATACTGTACCGATTTGAAAGCAGTTTTTGACAATAATTGTAATGGAAAACAAAAAACCAAGATAATTTCGATTCCTAAAAGCACCTGATGTTCAAATGTACCTGATGACGATGCAACAGTTCCTAATAGGAAAGCGCCCTTAGCGGCGGCATACGATAACATTTCCGGTCATGGTTTTCTAGGTAATTCAAAATCCTTAATCCTACTTCCCTGCAGTCCCCCGAAGTTTGTCGCAACATTTACGGGTCACCTTGTATAGTGATGAAACGACGAGTTCGTGAAGCCGATCAAGTGATCGTCAGCGATAGCTATATATCTATGGTTTTACGAACTGATTGGCATGGTCAAAGTTTCAAATTAATTCTGCTATAAAGTTTTTCAACATGATTAAATTCTTAAATTTTGACTACTTAATTAAAATTAAAATTGTAGAGTTTGAAACGAAACAATTAGCTATCTGTGAATATTTAATAGAATATCGTAGAATATTTAATATTCTCTGAATATCGTAGAATATTTAAGAATTTATGAATTGGTAAAATAAAATAAGTGCTTACAAAATAAATGAAAAAAAGAAAAACGTTGTTAAAAGCAGGATTAAAATGCTAAATATAAAAAAAATAATAATAATAAAAATAAAAAATCATACCATATCAGTATATCGCAAGGAACGCTAAGGCACACTTTGTAAAAATAATTCTTGTTCGAATAATAAAAATAATTACAAACGTATACTTTTCCTTAAACTTTTTTAAGGATAAAGCGAGATTCGAATAGATTCCTAAAAAAGAAAGTCGATGAAATTGTTACTCGATCTCTAAAGAAATGAAATTCTTTTAAAGAATTGGCACAAGCTTAAAAATTGTATTCCTTAGAGTAATTTAAATGCATGTAGTTTTAATGCTTCTTAGGAGAAGATAATTTAAATAAACATAAACTCCAATAACGAATAATTTAAAAGTAAAATACAAATCATTTAGAGTAAAAGGAATTGCATTTCTCATCTGTTGTGTTACGAATAAAACCTCCAGTTTAGAAACATTCATTAATAAGGATTCTTTAGCAATGTAATTTTTTCCCCCATCTTTAAACTATTTAGAAAAAAACAATTGTTCGGAACAATTAATTTAAAATGTTTACCGTTATAAAACTCTAGTAAAAAGAATTTAGTTAGTAAGTAATTTTTAAATTCCATATTGGGTATTTCAAAATAATGCGGCTAAAATATCATACTCAGACATAACAGGTATAAAAAAAGAATAACAAATTACGTAAGGACAAGACGTTGCTCATGCTAATTGGGGTTACTGGAGGGCGTTTTTCTATGAAAACTAGAGAACCAGTTGAATGACCACTACGATCACCAGATTTGTGACCAACTGATTTTTCCTAAAGAGTTTTAGGAAGTATTGTTACTGCGTTAAGACCCTTACGAGGTGCTCTTGGCATATTTAAAAAGATATGACATTCCATGCAACGTAATGCTTGCCTCCAATTACCTGGCAAAAACTTGGAATACCTCTTGTAGTTACTATTGGCTCTAAGTGTGTAATATATGTGGCAATACACTATGAATAAAATGATGCAGAACTTTTCGAAGTTACATATTTTCAGATGATGTCGTAGAAAATGGCCAGGATTGGTAGATGGTCTTATGATAAACCAGGCATAGCCGGAAGATTGAACTTTTAATAGAAAAGATTTTAACGTTAATGTAAGGACATTTTAATTACCTGTCTCATTCTTAGCTTCTTCTATACTCATAGAGAATTCTGCTACTCCTTCGTAGTCTGACGTATATTTTGATACTTCAGGTAGTGCATTGATAACTATACCATTTATACAGCAGAATATTATAAACCAACTAAAAATCTGTAAACACATTTTTATTTAAAAACGAAGAAAAATCACAGTATCATTGAACTTATCTTTTATGACAATATTTTTAAAATTTACTACAATGAAAGTTAAGCTTAAATTTGGAGGGAAAATCTTAAAGTGCTTTAGATTTCTTATTTTCGATAAAAAAATATTTTTTTTTTAAATATGGCCCGGGTCGGTAAGCAAACAGTTTTTATTTCAGATATTTTTATGTTTAAAAAAAAAATCTCTGATTTAAGCATGGAAAGAAATTGATTTAAGTGTACTTTTCGCTTAGCAAGATGTAAAACCGCCAAAAACTGTAGGCCTTCGTTGACGTTTTTATTATTTTATAATACTTTTATTTATTTTTAAACACTAAAAATTAAATAAATAAAAAAAAATTCTAAAAAAAATGGTTAAATTTCCGTTCGCCCGGCTTACCGAAAAGTACTAGTTTAAGATATCTATAAAAATAAATCCTCAAAAAGATTATTTGATTCACGATTTCAATAAAAAATAATCATGAAAAACATTATTTGACTTAAGATATATAGTCAAGGATATGACCAAAGAGATTGATTCGAAAATATATCAAAGAATGATGTATTTAGCAAAGGAAAGGTTTGTTTTTAGCAGTATCTGACAAGTTTAGTTTGAAAGTAAAAATTAAAGCTTTTAAATCTTTAGAAGGCAAAAAATATTATTTAGCATATTTAGTAGAGAAAACAAAGATGCATATTTTGTGCTAATTTGACATTCCTAATATTCAAATGGTGTTTTTGTTTCGTTAGACCTTTCTTAATCGGCGCTAAACACGAAAACTAGATGTGTTAACTTTGAGTTAGCTTTTAGTACTGAGAATGTTTGTTTACGTTTTGACTTTAAAATCTTTTACTTTGAACTTTAAACTTTTATAGTTTATCTATTTCGTGGTTTGAATATCGAATATTTTGCCTTTCATTTTCATACGTTAAGTATGATTTTCAATAGATTGATAACCACTGAGATTTAAACTTCGTACCATGATTCTAATAGCTATTTTGGCGATGTTTCTGATGCGAAAATGATTATTTGGATTTCATTTAATTATGTAAGCATATGAAGTAAAATAATCACTAAGCTAAATAGGTTGTGAGGCACAGATTTGTAGTACGAATTTTAATTTCTTTCAAAGCAACGAACATTTATTTATTTCTTACTTTTTTATTTTATGTTTAAAAAAAAAAGATTTGAATTGAAACATGTCTCGATTTTCTTGTCTAATCAAGTATCCTGCATAACCCAACAAATGTTCCAAATATCATAAATTTTGTAATTTTGTAAAAATAAAATAATATTTAAAATTGACAAACTTTGAAAGGATGATACCAATAATTTTTCTTGAATAAACTCATAGCTATTAAAGCTAACCCTGCCTTTTATGAATAATATTCAGATATTTATTTACAGAAATATCTTAAAAGAAGTTTAGTTGTTAATTTTTGTAGAAAAGCTGACTTATTATACAGAAAGTTCACTTTTAAGTTTTTAAAGTTAGTAAATATTTTAAGATCATTGCGTATGAAAACAGATCAAAGAACAAGTTGTTAACTATTGTAATTTTTAGAACTTGTAATTGGATGTCTGTAAGTGATGGCATCGTCGATTCAGAAGCCAACCAGGTTCACACACACGCGACGTCGCTTACAGGTATCCAATTAAATCTGATTTAAGTCACATGGTTAGACGTAATCACTTCACTTCTTGTCAAGTTGCAAGTACGCAATTAAGAAACTAATGATAGTCTCTTTCAAAAATATCAAGATTGATAACATCATTTCATGAAGAGAAGTAATAATCATTTTACTTTTTAAGAAGTTTAAAATTATTTCGCTCAAAAATTATGCAACCCAAATTAAAATTTGGATTACACTTTTTAATAAAATTATTAAAAAAATAATGAAGTTTGTTTAAATGTAGTCTTATAAATGTTAAACTGAGGGGACAGAATCTTAAAAAATGATAATGAAGTGCTCGAATGAAGTATGATATAATTATAAACTTGATTAAGTGCTTTTAAAATTGAAGGCAAACAATCTTAAGAATAACACCGTGCTGAATAAACTACATTGGTGCTCAAAATTTTATAAGAATTTTCTTGTTTCGTCGATTACTCTAGAACTAATGGTTCGATTTAAATAAAATTCGGTATGAAGATAGGTTGATTTAATCGAAACAAAATACTGATTCAACAGTTATAATTCCGACGCATGCTCGTGCGTAACACCCATTGGAGTCGGAGGATATTAAACTGTTATAGAAAATCAAATAATCAAATATCAGGTTTATGAGGGGGTTTTATATCTTCCCCTCCTAGTTAATTTTAAAGTCTCTCACTGTGATTGTCTGCAACAAATTAAAAATTTTAGACAATCCAGTGACTGGCCCCTCTCGTTCAGCAACACTGTTTTCAGGCCATGAATAATTGCCTTAAGGAGGTTCGAGTTCCTCTTTAAAGCATCCCCTTTCAGTTTTGCTTTGGTTGTTTTGATTGTAAACAAGTTTCTTCAAATTTAACCTCGTGTTTGAATTTGAACTAAGTTACTTAGATTTTAACCTAGTGCTTTATATTTTAACTACGTTATATGGCCTTTTAGCCTAGTTTTACGCGCTGTATAGCCAAATCATGGCTCTTGCGCCAAAAATTTTCAACACTCACTCACACACTTTATAGCATCCCAAATATGCATCATAGGATTGAGATCTAAAGATCTATCTGACTATTAAATCAGCATTTCCTAGAAGAGAGGAGACCTCAGCACGGATCAATTTAGTAGTTCGAAATAACGAACATAAACTGCGCAATGGAGGAAAAATAAGAAAAATGTCATTACGTTTGGGGTACTAAGCTGTGCAGTGGAGGAAAATACGAAAGTTGTCATTACGTTTGGACTACTACAGGATATAATTTTTTTTGTTTATGGTAAACCGTGCAGAGGCATTCTCTCTTTTTGATGGAGGTATTGATTTAATACGGCCAAATATTCATATTCCTGATGATGGGCTCTAAATTGTCAATCGTGTTTGTTAGAATGCAATGAGAACAAACTGCTCTCCTAAATAAGAAAAAAAGAAAGAAAAGAAAAGGTTCCAAAATACATTTCTATACTCACACCTGTCGCAGTGGCTCCTATTGATACTTTGCTACCACGATGATCTATTTTTTGGATATTGGAAGATAAATGGCACGTTTCTCGTTTATACTTTAACATGGAGGAACTATCCTCAAATGTTCGAGAAATCGAGCATTATGGCTAAGTCGGCTAGATTGACCGGGTCTGGATTGGCATCATGTCGGATGTTTGCACTCCCCTGCGTGTCTTTATAACAGGTACTATGAGTGGTACAGGTACTATCGCCTTTTCAGTAGTGAAGCGAAGATAGCCCTGATTTCATTTTAATGAACGACAACTCGTGCGTTTTAGAGTTTAAATTGCATAAGAAAGTTTTCAAATAAATATTTCTTGAAATCAATCAGGTTTTTCTGTGCCAAGTTTGTGTATGGGCCGACCGGCCTGTGTAGGGGTCAGGGAACTGCCCTTGCATAAGAAAGGTTCTGGGTTCTAAATCCCAGGCAAGGCATGGATGTTCTTTCCTTCTCTGTACTATCTGTCCTTACTTTGGGAGCGACGTTCGTTCACCTAATATGGTGCCCCTGTAAGAGAGGTCAACAAATCGCCCTGTATATGCCTGAATTGACGGATGTTAACACAGGTGGGCATTGGAAAAAAAAAATAGTGCGTGGAGTCCCTCCGCGAGGAAGAAGTTAAACTTCGTAACCTGCGACGTTAATTGTAGAAGAATCGTAGAAGGATCACTAATTCTATTCAACGACTCTTTTTCTTGCTCCGCTCGCTTCCGTGCTCTGTAATCACGGTAATATTGTGCATTTTCCCCTCGTGGACCTCTTGAACCAGTGGAAGTGCTTGTAGTTGCCTCATCATCTCGCCCTGGAAAATGTCTTTGTATTAATAATGTATGTGAATGCATCATAATGTAATTTCAAAAGAGAAAACCTAACAATCGATAATCACAAGAGACGTACCTTGCCATAACCTTAAATCCGTCGCATTGTTCGTGGGATTGTTTTCACTCATTTTTTACAATTGTTATCCACTAAATTTGAAAAAAAAAAATACTACCCTATTAAATTATATGTGTATCAAAACAAACTAAAAACATATTTATCGAAAAACAATACTTTTATGACTTTTATTATTTTTATGCTAGTGAGAACCAAAACAATATGGAAATGAATGAGGGAAAACTGGATCCTACCACTTGATTTCCCGGCCAATAAAAATGTAGCGTTAAACGTTTAACGCAACCTTGTTGGAAGTCGCATAAGAAGTATGTATAACTTCAAAAAAAGTTTGTGTATGGATGTAATTCCTTAAAAGAAAATGGTACAACATTATTCTAATGTTTTTCAGATAGTATATTGTATCAAAATTTTCTAACTATATATTTCTTTTTTATTTTCAACGAATTTGCAGCAGGAAAAGTAAAGTAATAACGAGCCATGTCATAATTGAAAAATTTTAAAAAAGAAACTTTAAATAACGTTTTTATGTTTAATAACTTATATAAAATATTATTTATAAGAGGCATGTTAAATATTTCAAGAATCAGCTTAAGTATCAAGTACAGAAACATCAAAAAGCTTTTATAAAGCAAATTTTAAGGACGGTCTTACTTAGGGATTAAATGAGGTAATTTAATGTTCTATACTTGTGACATATTCCTAAAGCCGAAAGATAAATGTTTTCAAAATGTCGACTTGCGTGTTTCTCTGCTAAGCTCTTCGATAAAGTAAGATCTTGAGATTTGGAACTTTACAGTGAACAATTTTTTTGCTTTGTTTAAGTTGGTTTTTAAAATAAGTATTTTCCCATTAGTTGAGCAAATGTAAATTCAATAATTTATTTTTTAATTTTTATTTTCGACTAATTGAGATATGAACATTTTTTGCTAAAAAAATTAATAAAAATAATTAAATTTAAATAGTTGAGTTGAATTGAATTGTTTCCGACTTACGGATAACGACAAAGACAAAAATATCAGTTTGGATGAAATTTTTTTAAAATAATTGAATGATTTTCTTCTAAAAATTGAAAAAAAGATAATTTGGCTGTAGCAAATTTTCAAAAAAGTCAATATGAGAGCGAAGTTTTTTAAAAATAATTAACATTTTTTTATCCAAACGCCGAAAAAAAACTAATTCGATTGTATCATTTTAAAAAAAGTACTTTTTTATACCAAATTTTCAAAAGTGTCAGCTTGAGCGAAATGTTTCACAAATAACTAACAACTTTTCTTCTAAACATTGAAAAAAAAAAAACTAATTTGGTTCGATCATTTTCATAAGGTTTCATACATTTAAAAAATTTCTGTAGCACCTTCCACTTCCTAAAACTGAGTTAGAACAAGTAAAACAATCACTATTTTTTAAACTTATATTTGAAACTTATATATTATTATTAAAATACCATTAATGCTATATGACAATACAAGGAAAAATTGTAGGGAGAGTGAATATCACCATCAATATATTGTCAAATAAGCAGTACCAATAATACGAATTTATAAAATTAATTCGTTTATCATGGATGCTTACAATTGTTTCTATTCAGACAAGAAAAAATAGCGGTTTTATATATTACTGTAACTAAACTAAACTCAGTGTCGCGACAGCCCATAGAGGGCCAAGGCCTACTGTGCCCATCTCAGTTTTCTTGACCTTGGGCTCTGGGGGGCAGGAGCAGATGTTCCGGTCAGGTGGTCAGCCGAACGCGGAACCCCCAGTGTTTAGTTCCCAAGCATGCTTGGTACTCATTTACCGACCCACTGAAGGGATGAAGGGCTGAGTCAAAGTTGCCCGGCCCGAGGATCGAACCAGGGACCTGTGGCACGACAGCGCGAAACGCTAGCGCTCAGCAAACGGGCGTCATATATTATTGTACTTACCAATAAATTTAACTTAATAAGCAATTCCTACCAATAAATATAAGCATAACATTAAAAATAAAATAATTAACAACATATTTACAGAGTTATATTTTTATTAAATTTTTACTACCCTTACAATTTAGACAAGTTGTTTTCTTTTCACAATATTTGTATTAAATATTTTAAAACATCAGTAATAAATAAGTTGACTCATAAGTGAAACATTTGTTATGATAATAATCTCCGTTTGTGCGCGATTGTATATGCTATACAATGTACTGAAATTAGTTTTCGTCAACTTATTTAATATTTTTCCATTGACATGGTAGGATCTAAAAAAATATCTAATAGTGCCAAGGGCTATCTTGAATAGAATTTATGCTAAATCTTAACAAAAGAACTAATGTTAAATTTTGTAGAAAGGATGCGCGTTAAATTTTGACGAAATGACGATCTCGATCTGGAAAGTCCTATCTCTCTTTCGTATAACAGAGATAGGACAAAATCATCATGCTATTGCACTTTAAGGTGCAGTAAGGATTTTAGTGTGTAAGCTTTTTCTAATCTTTCATGCTAGAATTAACCGTTTTCGACGAAATTTGTGTTTATCAGGCAGATTCTTCTTCTTTTTTAACTCTGAAAATTTCTTGCTCATTGATGAGCCGCTTTGGTTACGAATTTTGTCAGCTATTGTTTCTTCAGTTTAGCTGTCTGCTGCATCTTTGAATATGTCATGTAATATGACTCTAGGTACAAGTAAGAGTTTAGGATCGCATAATTTTTTTTAAATATCTCGTATTTGAAGCAGTAGTTTTCTGCAATTGTTTAATTCGAGGAGGAAAACGTTTCTTCCTTTTATATTCCGAAACTTGTTTACTTATAAGAGAACCATGTTCGTCTCGAATTTTTCCGAGGTTCCTTTCATGTCTTTGAATATCGGATGTTCCTCTGAATATATCATGCAAAAGCACCCTGGGTACAAGAAGAAGCTTACGGTCAGTGAGCAGCTTCAAATTTTTTGTATTTGAATCCACCTTTTTCACCAAGAGTTTACGTTTCTTATCAAAACCATTATCTTTCTCAAATTTGGAAACTTGCTTTCTGCTCGGAAATTCAAGATTGCATCGACGTTTTTGTATATTTTTAACTTTCTTACCGTGAGTTGTAGGAGACTCTGTTGTCATTTCCCTCCAAAGGTTTTGTTTCACTTGATTGGATTTATGCGTCAAAGCACCTTCTTGCTGTATTGAAAACTTCCTTATGTCATGCAAAAGAACTCTGGGCAATGATATAAATTGATTAAATGGCAGCTTGTCCATAGAAGAGTCTATTTTCAAGTTGTTTTTCACTTTCTTGAAATCTTTTAATACTACAACTGGTTGTGGAAAATACTTGGAATCGCATACATTTGTACTGATGAGTCGTGGTGTTAATGATTCCAAACAGAAAATAAACCTCCCGTTGACTATTTTTGTGGGGGATAACTTATTCAGCCAAACATTTTTTTTAAAAATATCAGTCAAGATTACGCTCGCTGGCTGATAAAGTCTATTGTTTTCGAAATTCATAAATGATTTTGAACCGAGATCCTGGTTTTGTTTTTTCTTTTTAAAATAATTATCACGCATCATTTCCTTCTTATTATAGCGAGATGATTGAGTAGAATTTTCTTCAGTTTTGTCATTTTTTTCTGCAAGTAAATTAAACTTACACAGTTTTTTCGGAACTGAAAAAGCAATATTTTTGCTTTCTCCAGGATCACGTACCTGCAAATGATTTTCATCAAATGATACAATTTGTTTTTCATTTTCAAAATCATATTCTCGCGATAGCTTTGCCACGTTTTGTTTAAAACAATTAGTTTCGATAATATTGCTGTTGTGCAATTTACTTTCAAGCGGTTTTACTTTCTTTGATAAAGTTTTCAAATGTACTGGTTGATTTGACATTGACGTTTTGAATTGTTGGTTTTTAGCAAACCCAGATGCATCCCTTTTCAAACTCTTTACTCCATTTAGATCTTCATGAGTTTGACTCTTTTCATTTGGTATTGAATGTTTGGCTTTATCTTTTATATGAGTAGTATTAGCCAACTTGGAACATTTTTGAGTGTTCTTCATCGTTTTAGATTTGGATGCAATGATATATTTTCCTTCTTGAATTAAGTTGTTGTAGCCACTCACTAAATTTTTTGTTAATAGTAATGATTTTAAAAACCCATCCTTTTCATTAGAAGTCTCAGGAGAAACATTTTCTTTTCCAACTAAGTTCTTATGAAGATTCGATAAACTTATCTCATTACCTTCAATGATTGCCCATTTTTCTGTGCTTTTTTCATCAAAATTTCCACCATCTTCATGTGAAATGCAAACTTCTGATGTACTGGTTGAATAATTCGAATTTTTTGTGGGATTTACATTATTTTGTGAAAAACAACATGTATTTACTTGCTCTTCAACTATTTTAACACATTTATTTTCTCTTTCATAAATCTCAGAACTATTCGTAATTCTTTCAATATTATTTTTTTCATTTAAATGCGAAATTCTTGCTTGAGAACACATATTTGTGACTGTAAAAATAGTTTTAGAAGAGCTAGCTATATTATTATTATTAGTGTAGTTTAAAGTATGAATATTATCTTGAAACAAGCAACATTCCTTACTGCTATGAACTTCTTCGTATGTTTCTTTGACAATTTTAAAATTTTTCATTTTGGCTTTTTTAATCGTTGAAATGCGTGATGTTTTGTTGTGAACAAACGAAACTTTTAAAGTAGTATTGCTTCTCGCCATTTCCTTTTATTTTTCAGTTTATAGGCCAGGAATAACAAAATACTTTCTGGCTAGAATATTATATTTTAATTCAAAGCTTTTATCGCAAGAAACTACACTCAAGAATATTGTTTGAAAATAACGTATGACAAAATAATAAATTACTGACCAAGATAAGATTTAGATAAGAATTACTGATAACGGATACCGGATACCTCGAGATGAGTTTTCAGGAAACATGAACGTCTCTAACTCTTTTTTAATGTAAATTTATTGTAAATAACAGCAACAGAATCATAAACACGTTCGAATTATTATTTTTAAAAGTTTATTTTTTCAAACGATATCTAGCTTATAGCTCTAATAAGCAAAATTTACAAGTAACTATTTAGTTATTTTACTGTATTAAACAAACAATAATTTGTTCACAATATCGTTTAATGTATCAGAAATTAAATTTATTAAATTATTTCCAAAACGTTATTTTGTTAAAATTTTATCTTAAGATTCGCGATCGCAACGAACTATAGGGGGCGTTGTTGTATGTGCCGAATCCCTGCGATTTCCATATGAACAGTCATTCAGTTACACTGGAGACGTCTTTAATGTAGCATGTAGCATTGTAACGTTCCATCTTTATTGTGGCTGATTAAATTTAAAAAAGAAAAATGCTTGTTTTATTTCTTATGCAAACGAAAACAAAATGGTATCTCCTTTTTTTTTAGAGAAGGAACATCCAGAACACATCGGAAAAATATTTGTAAATAAAGAGAAAAAAATAGGTATATTCTTATAAAAGTTCAAACCTAATGCCTGAGAAATAGTTTTACTAAATTTAATGGTATAACATGAAAGGCCCATTTAAAGTTTAACGTAAAATAAAGAATGCTTACGAAACAAAAACAAAACAAAAAAAGAACTATTCTTTTTTTGTCGCCATTTTTAGTGTTACGAAAATGCGTCTTTTGGACTTGCCAAAAACAAAACAAGATGCAATTTTATTTTTTTAATAGCGAAATATTTTATAGAGTGAAATATAACGAAAATGTACCAATGTCCATAACATGAAACTTTATCTTAGTAAAAGTCCGTTTTGGAAATGTTATTTCATTTTGAATCTTATTTATTAGAGTTCATAATGGCTATAGAATCAGGTGAGAGAAAAGTTTGTTTTGAATCTATGCTAAACTCTATATCGGCCCATTTTCCACCTAAATCCGATTGACTACTTTGATTTTAAACAAAGTGTTTCATTTTAAGATTTTTTCCAAAAATTTTAAGTGTAGATTGGCGGCACTTAAAAATCTGCCAAATCTGTAGCTGTGGTTAATACGTAAGTACCGAATTTTTCTTACATACTTTTCAGAATCATATTATTTCAAATATTATAATATGCAAGAAGTATACATAAACACATAATTTAATACCATTTAATTTTTCAAAAAAAGTATTTTGACAACAATTTTATCAAAAAATTATAAACTAAAAAACGTAAAATAAAGAATTCTTAGGATAAAAACGATTTTAAAATTTCCTCATTTTTCAATAAAAACTTTCGTTTTGTTTCTTTTTTTAAATTCTTATAGTATTTAATCAGACGTAAAAAAACCATTTTGTAGAGAACGATCATCAAGTAAGAAAAAAAATTATTTACAAGCAAATTTTTTATTATAAAAATCATAACACTTACCTGATTTATAAGTCCGGAGAATTCCAAAATGATATGTTCTTTGTTTGAAAACTTTATTCTCAAATAATATATACATAGTTTATCCCTTCATTACTTTTAGGTAACATACCACACATCAAAATTTTATAATTGTAAGATCTCGATATGAATTTTAATATGTAGCTTAAAAACAGAATAGCTGTATTCTAGTTGAAATTCTTTCAAAACTAAAAAACACTTACCAAGAAAACGATAAAAAATTTATTTATAATCAGCACAAAAGATACTTTTTCAAGTAATTCGGATTATTCTTTATTGTTGTTTTCTGAATTATGTAGATACAGAAATATATACTATTCTATGAAGAAGAAGAATATTCTATAACTATTACAGTTCTGTATGGAATTCATTGGAGCACATTTATTAATTGGAATGACGAAAGCAATGTTGATTTCATTTTAACTTGTAATGAATTGAAGACAGAAAAATTATTTTACCGCAATACACACATCTGTAACAGCAAGTGATCATGAAATCATGTTATGTTGTTGGTAATAGAAAGGTAAAAAATATTGAGAAGTTGTTTTTCAAATGCTTGGCGTGTTCTGCTTCAATGTTTGGCATGTTCTGATTAGTTTTTTCAAGAAGTTTTACCTTTTCTTTAGGGAAATTTTGCTTCTTTTTTTATGCTAAGAAAATGGCGTCCATCATTGCCAATGGTTATGTGGGAACTAATGCACGATATTTACAGTCTCCCGCTAGATGGCGTATCGAGTGTTGCGATCGCGAATTGTATATCCATGATCCTACTAAACATCACTAATGTGATCCAGGAGTCGAAATCAACGCAAGTGTGTTCAAGTTAGACAGAGCTGAAAGTTGATTGAGATATTGGCATGATATTAAACTTCAAATTCCAGAACAAGTTCAAAATTTTTTACATAAGAAGCTTTAAAATTAGTTCATGAAAATTCTAATAAGTGACAACAGAAAACTATATATCTCAAAGAATTAAAAAAAATCGTTTTCATAATCGTTTGCATAATTTCAGATCTAAATAAATTCTATCTAAATAAATTCGTCTGCTAAAATATATTAAAAAAGGATATTTAAATAAAAGGCTAAATGCCACTTTGAATTCGCGATCGCAACACTCGATACGCCATCTAGCGGGAGACTGTAAATATCGTGCATTAGTTCCCACATAACCATTGGCAATGACGGACGCCATTTTCTTAGCATAAAAAAAGAAGCAGAATTTCCCTAAAGAAAAGGTAAAACTTCTTGAAAAAACTAATCAGAACATGCCAAACATTGAAGCAGAACACGCCAAGCATTGGAAGAACATTTTCTCAATATTTTTTACCTTTCTATTACCAACAACATAACATGATTTCATGATCACTTGCTGTTACAGATGTGTGTATTGCGGTAAAATAATTTTTCTGTCTTCAATTCATTGCAAGTTAAAATGAAGTCAACATTGCTTTCGTCATTCCAATGAATAAATGTGTTCCAATGAATTCCATACAGAACTGTAATAGTTATAGAATATTCTTCTTCTTCATAGAAATGTATACATTTCTGTATCTACATAATTCAGAAAACAACAATAAAGAATAATCCGAATTACTTGAAAAAGTATCTTTTGTGCTGATTATAAATAAATTTTTTATCGTTTTCTTGGTAAGTGTTTTTTAGTTTTGAAAGAATTTCAACTAGAATACAGCTATTCGCGATCGCAACACTCGATACGCCATCTAGCGGGAGACTGTAAATATCGGGCATTAGTTCCCACATAACCATTGGCAATGACGGACGCCATTTTCTTAGCATAAAAAAAGAAGCAAAATTTCCCTAAAGAAAAGGTAAAACTTCTTGAAGAAACTAATCAGAACATGCCAAACATTGAAGCAGAACACGCCAAGCATTTGAAGAACAACTTCTCAATATTTTTTACCTTTCTATTACCAACAATATAACATGATTTCATGATCACTTGCTGTTACAGATGTGTGTATTGCGGTAAAATAATTTTTATGTCTTCAATTCATTACAAGTTAAAATGAAATCAACATTGCTTTCGTCATTCCAATGAATAAATGTGTTCCAATGAATTCCATACAGAACTGTAATAGTTATAGAATTTTCTTCTTCTTCATAGAATAGTATATATTTCTGTATCTACATAATTCAGAAAACAACAATAAAGAATAATCCGAATTACTTGAAAAAGTATCTTTTGTGCTGATTATAAATAAATTTTTTATCGTTTTCTTGATAAGTGTTTTTTAGTTTTGAAAGAATTTCAACTAGATTTCAGCTATTCTGTTTTTAAGCTACATATTAAAATTCATATCGAGATCTTACAATTATAAAATTTTGATGTGCGGTATGTTACCTAAAAGTAATGAAGGGATAAACTATGTATATATTATTTGAGAATAAAGTTTTCAGACAAAGAACATATCATTTCGGAATTCTCCGGACTTATAAATCAGGTATGATTTTTATAATAAAAAATTTGCTTGTAAATAATTTTTTTTCTTACTTGATGATCCTTCTCTACAAAATGGTTTTTTTACGTCTGATTAAATACTATAAGAATTAAGAAAACGAAAGTTTTATTGAAAAATGAGGAATTTTTAAAATCGTTTTTCTCCTAAGAATTCTTTATTTTACGTTTTTTAGTTTATCATTTTTTGATAAAATTGTTGTCAAAATACTTTTTTTGAAAAATTAAATGGTATTAAATTATGCGTTTATGTATACTTCTTGCATATTCTAATATTTGAAGTAATATGATTCAGAAAAGTATGGAAGAAAAATTCGGTACTTACGTATTAACCACAGCTACAGTTTTGGCAGATTTTTAAGTGCCGTCAATCTACACTTAAAATTTTTGGAAAAAATCTTAAAATGAAACACTTTGTTTAAAATCAAAGTAGTCAATCGGATTTCGGTGGAAAATGGGCCGATATAGAGTTTAGCATAGATTCAAAACTAACTTTTCTCTCACCTCATTCTATAGCCATTATGAACTCTAATAAATAAGATTCAAAATGAAATAACATTTCCAAAACGGACTTTTACTAAGATAAAGTTTCATGTTATGGGTATTGGTACATTTTCGTTATATTTCACTCCATAAAATATTTCGCTCTTAAAAAAATAAAATTGCATCTTGTTTTGTTTTTGGCAAGTCCCAAAGACGCATTTTCGTAACACTAAAAATGGCGACAAAAAAAGAATAGTTCTTTTTTTGTTTTGTTTTTGTTTCGTAAGCATTCTTTATTTTACGTTAAAATTTAAATGGGCCTTTCATGTTATACCATTAAATTTAGTAAAACTATTTCTCAGGCATTAGGTTTGAACTTTTATAAGAATATACCTATTTTTTTTCTCTTTATTTACAAATATTTTTCCGATGTGTTCTGAATGTTCCTTCTCTAAAAAAAAAAAGGAGATACCATTTTGTTTTCGTTTGCATAAGAAAACAAGCATTTTTCTTTTTTAAATTTAATCAGCCACAATAAAGATGGAACGTTACAATGCTACATGCTGCATTAAAGACGTCTCCAGTGTAACTGAATGACTGTTCATGTGGAAATCGCAGGGATTCGGCACATACAACAACGCCCCCTATAGTTCGTTGCGATCGCGAATAGTAGACACACAAAATAGTTTAACAAGATTTGATGAAAAATACCCAAAACAAAATTTTAAAATAGCTTTGATATCCAAACAGAAGCAATTATTTTTATATGTTAATTTTCAGTCAAGTCAGATATCCTGACTAGTTCCTGAGCTGAACTATTTATGTGGATCTTATTACATATACACAGCCATAATATACAAAATTTCATTTTACAGTACTTTACATTATTTTATTACCCATATTCAGAAACTGGTTTTCATAGTTTGTAATTTTTTTTCCTGTATCATAAAGTGATTTCAGTTTATTGAATAGTATTTTAGTTAATGCAGAAAAAAATGGATAAAGTGAATTTTAGAACATCATATCATGATAAAAGGGAGAAAAAAAATTACTGGAGTTCTATAACTATCTATTAATGTCATGATTAAATTCCTGATAAATTAGGAGAGTGGTCTTTTAAATTTAAAGATGTATACGAAAATTGGAAAAAAAAATTGTTTTAAATATTAGTTGCCACTTTAAGTTTTAAAATCACTATCCTGGTTTATTATGACAAAATACGACCTCTGTTATTCTGTAAATTTATGATCAACTGATATCCTATTATGAAACAAAATCTTATATTTCCAGCTCCCAGTTCTGGTGTAACAGTTATTACAAACTGTCTGATATTAAAAATTGTTGATATCTTTGAAATTATAAATTACAGATGTATTTGTAGTAACCCTTTATTAGGCCGGAGAGAAGCATACTTCTCACCTTCATCATTATTTTATAGTTGTCGATGGAAAGCTGTTTTCCTACCTATGATTTGTGCTAGCATCTGCTTATAGCTTCAGAAAATACCAAAAAAAAGAACAAACTTTGAAGAATGGTATTTGCATACCTGTGGGTAACAGTAAAGGTTTGCGTGTGATCAAGTAGGGTGGTCAACACTGGGGTGCTATTTTTTCTTGTGTGTTATGCGTTTCTCCATTTGATCATTTATCATCGAGTCTGTAGCTGTAAACACAGAATTTATAAATTTGGTTATTTAATTAAGTTAAAATTTATGACCAATTCCTTACAGCAGGTAAAGTTTTAAAAAACTCACCCGTCAAAAAAATAATCTTAAAAAAATCAAATTAGTTTTTGGTAGTAAGCTAAATAAATTTCTTTTTATAAATAAAATTCAATTCAAAAAATATTATAACATATCATCACTAAAAAAATTGCCCTATAAAGAGTTATGGTAAATAGTTTCAGTATCTTACACGTAGTAATTTCAAGCTATTATTAGCATGACATATTTTGCTCTAGACTTCTCTTTTAATTTTCAATTTTTTCTTTTATTAAAGTTTTAGAAAAATTATTAAAAAGTAGTATTTATATGAACATTGTTTAGACACACAATTTTAATAAAAGTTTTAAAAAATTTAGGTTTTAAATTCAGATTTTTTATTTAAAATCATCACGTTTACTCTATTTGTGCATTATTATAGTAAAAAAAGAACATTTTTGTAAAAAACAAATTGTGTTGATAAGCATTAAATATGAGCTTTGCAGATTTTAAAATGGTCGATCCTCCTCACTAATGCATGCTTGACACAATATCCTTTCACCCTTCCTGCAACCTATTTCAGGAAACTTTCTTGATCAGCACTTAGAATGATAAGAGTAGCCTTGAGAAAACATAGCTTTAAAGTTGGTTTTACGTAATTTATCACTGAAATTTAAAGTCAGAAAGATATGACTTGACTTATTTTACCCGAATATTTCTCCTTGGATATAAACTTTAATAGAGGAATTCTTAGGATTTTTTTTTTTTTTTTTTTTTGTATTTTAACAGTGAGTCTTACAAAATATACTCTTAAAAGCAAACACTGATGTCAAGGCTTTTTTATAGTAACAAGAATGCAACAGTGATGATATAAAACCACGTAATTATATTTTCATCAGATTTTTTTAACTGCTTACAAAATTAATTTTGAAGATTTTTTGCATATTTTAATTTAGAGTGTATGTGTTTTTATGCTCTCTAATTAAAGATGCTTATCTGGCAAAAAAAAAAAAAAAAAAAAAAAAAAAAAAAAACATATGCATATATGCTTTTTCACCAGACACTTTAATTAAAATTTTCAATTAATTATTTTTTATACCCTCAACCTTGCTTAATATCGTCAATGAAATGAACAACACTTAATCCAATCCCGCGGCATCCTGAGGAATAACAACTTTAACGATGCAGTTGCTGAGAAAACAATATCACTTATCATTGTTTTTGGTTTATGTTAATAACTAAAAAAAATTCAAAAAAAAAAAAAAAAAAAAAAAAAAACGCAAAAGAACGAAAGCAAAAGAAAAATAAAGAAGAAAAGATTTACACAGGAAAAAAAAACACAGTAAAAAATTATGAATAAACTTCATTGTTTTTATTTTCAGTTGAAAAAAATTAATGTCTTGTGAGGCGTTTTAATGTAATTTTATTGATTATTAAATGCAATTTTTAAAATGCTGTTGACAAAATAAAACTTTAAAACTAAATATAAAATTCTTGAAATGTTATAATGTTTGAATGATCTATAAAATTTAAAGGTTTGAACTATCGAAATAATTATTAAAATATAAATAATATCATACCAACATGATGCAACTTCAATACTAGGTTGTACCATATTATAAGGCTAATGAAATCTTTTTTAAGTTTTTTATACGATATTGTGGTTCAACAAGAACGGAATTCCTATATTTAAAGGTTATAACAAATGTTTTGACAAATTATGGCATAAAGTACAGGCACTTTTGGTGCATCATTCGTAAAAATTACTTTTATTGTAATTTTTTGAGTAATATTTATTTGATTCGAGTGATACTGTGATTTTAAGGTAAATATTATTGTAAAAATTACGATATATCAGATTTTTTTGTTCCGTAACATTTTCCGGTAAAATTGGAATTCACAGCAAAAAGTGCCAGCACCCTGAGTGACGGTACTTACCATAATTTGATCCGAATTTTTTTACAGTGTTAGCTATTTCTCCACCTTTATCTACTTTAAATCGTCATCTGTAGTTTGTGAAACGAATATTGCTCAAAATACATAGGCTTGAAACATTTTATACGCATTTGCTTTGATTTCTCGACTCTAATGAAATAACAACGGTGAAATGTAAAGGCTTCCTTAGTGTCGGTACTTCTTACTGTAATTTGATCCGGAATGTTTTACAGTGTAGTGTAGCAGATTAGAAAAGTGAATTGGCAATTTGATTGGATCCTTGAATATAATTTATATGCTGTTTTGAACAGTCACTGTGCAAACCTTTATTTCACCACTACACACTAAACGCTTCACTGTATTTACAGCAATCAGTTATTAAAAAATAAACAAAATTAAAAAAATATATATTTTATTTACAAATACTTACATATGTAGCAAAAACGTGAATGTTTAGCACAGTAAAAATTTATTTTTAGCAAAGGATTATATACAGCGATAGTTTAAAAATACAACCTTTTGTCAGCCAGAAAAACTGAACATTTCAATATACAATTTTTTTCTTGGTGTTAGGATAATGGACTTGCATTTCTTTTTTAAAACTAGTCATTCTTCTAAAAGCGGATCTAAAATCTTTGTTTTTCCAACCATAAATAATAGGATTCATTGCGGACTTTCCAAAATAACAACAGACTACAAAAGGCTTAAAATAAGCTATCTTCTCTTGATTCACTCCATCTAGGTATCTCATCGTAATTACCGTCAGGTAAGGTAGGAAACCTAACAAATTCACACCCATAACTAGAGCCATCATTTTAGCAGTCTTGGCTTCTTGCCTTGTTTTGTTGCAATAATCTAAAGCCACGACAGCTCGCTTGTGCTTTAATGCAGCCTTGAAAATTATTATATATAAAGTTGTAGTAATAACAAATGTTCCTGTCACTACAGATGCTACAGCACCCAAAGCATAATTTGCTGTATGTGTATAATATAAGTCACACTCATTCATTGGGTGAAATGTATCACCTATTCCAGCCAAAGGTAAAGAGCTGACGATTCCCATTGATATCCACACTATAAGAACATATATTGATGCATATCTTGTTCGCATGACTCGCATGTAGGATAATGGGTGCAAAATGGCGATGTAGCGATCCACAGCAGCACCAACACAACACAGAAGAGAACATCCCGAAGTATATATGGTGAACCAGTATCTCAATAAGCAAGTGATGCGATTGCAGGACAATGACATCATGTCGAAATAAAATAAGATGTAGTAAGGTACGTTGAGTCCAACCAACAAATCGGCTGCTGCCAAGCCAAGAATAAATACATTTGTAACGCTGCGAAGTTGACGATATCTTAAAAAGAAGAAAAAAAAGTGAAATTAAAGCATAATTTGTAATAATATTTTCATAAATAAATTTAGTTCTCATTAAAATAAAAAGTACACTTTTAAATACTATTTCTTTTCAGTAACACCTCAAAAATGTTGTCTTAGCGCAAGACTTTAAATAAAGGTTATGATATTCAATAAGCAATTTATTGTTACAAATTTTAAAAGATTAAAAAAATTTTTTTTATCGGGGTGCATGATTATAATTTCTCAGAAATAGTAAAAAATAGCTGATGAAGATGAAAATCAAAGAGAAAGTTCACAATATTTCACAACTGAAAGTAAATAACATTTACATGCATAAAGTAATCCTAATTTGGGTAGGAATAAATAATAAAATTTTTAAAACCTATAATCCGTTTCACGACAGTTAGTAATCATAAAACTTTTCTTGCATTATTGTGAACGATCGTCAAATTTGAGAGACCATTGTGTTGAGAGTAACATTTGTTTTAAATAGGAAATATTTAAAAGTTCCAAAGAAGCATTCTGACTCAGCAAAGATAGTTTGTAATGTTCATGGTCTAAATATATGTTCTAAATATTAATTTTTACAAAGTTCTAAAAATACATCCCGGCTCAGCATTAAAGACTATATGCAATATTCCTGGTGTCGATTTCAGGTCCGATGAATATGTAAAAATATATTTTCTTGAAAATCTTTTAAATTTAGGAAATTTTCTGAATTTTACAGAAAATTATTTAAAGCAATGAATTCTTGTAGATGTAGGTGTGGTGAGTAATCGAACATATGAAGAGATGAACCTGTGGTTCGGCGTAATGGCACACAGGCAAGTTAGTTACGCTTTTGAAATTGAAAGTATTAAACCGGAAGAAATACTGCATTTAAAATAAACTAACCAAATGAACACGTGAAAACCACTTTGGTTTTTCGATGATACTGAAAAGCATTTCTGATAATCACTTCTTTCACTCTCAGAAGTAAAACTCTCACTTTTGACGATTCTGCAATCCTTGAACTGTACTTCGCTAATTTTGATATTTTTCAGAAGCCGAATCCCCCTGTATGGTGGTCAAGGAGTTGGCCTCATAACTGGAAGGTCTCGGATTCGAATCCCTCTTCGGGCACGGATGTGTTTTATTTCTCTGTTCTATCTGTCCTTGTGTTGTTGGAGTGACGTTTAACCACCTAATTGGCGCGCACGAAAAATTGATCAACAATCCATTCGTTAGTTACCATGATGCACTAAAAGTGCCTAATGGTACTTAAAAAAAAGTAATAAAATAGAATGTCTAAAGATTTCTTTTCTTTTGAAGAAATCTTTATCCTCGAAAAAGTATCGATAGTTATTTCTTCACTTTGACTAAATCTTTGTTCGGAGCATTTACTAGGATATGGTTTCATCAAAAACGAAGGAAGTTTCTTGAGATTTGAGTATCCATTTTTTACCGTGTAGTTGTACTTCATCACTTTGCTATTTACTCTGACAAACTATTTTTGACATTTTAAATTTCATTGTTACTATTATTCATCTTGATAATGAATCAAGAATTCTAAGAATTGAGGGCGGGAATTGCCGAAAATCATGCTTATAATCAATTAATAAATGCATAAATTTTTAATTAAAGGGATCTAAACTTTTCATTCAATCAAGAATTTCTTACGTTTAATGATGCTAAATCTAAGAAATTTGTTTGTTAAATTTTAATTAGCATAAAACTTTAAGTGTGCATTATTACGATCATATCTTTATTTTTTGAATTTGTATTATGTTAAATTAATTGATTTGCATTTTGAATTAAATATATAATTTTAGAAATACAATTCATAATTTATCAACATAATGTATGGTAATCTACACCATTAAAATGACTCAGTTCCCAAATGATTAAAGCAACGCGTATTTTATTCTGTCAATTTGCATTGATTTTTCGTGAAAATTATTTCTAACGCTTGTATCTCGGTAATTGTACTAAAATACTGCATCGCTAAACATCTGCGACCACTACACTTTCGGAAGAAAACTGCCTAACTCTCTTCACTTCATTTGCAAACTAATATTCACGCTTCGAATAGTTGGGTAGTCTCTATGTTAAATTAGGAACTTTGGCATATCTTAAGATTTTTAAAACAAGTTATAGAATCTCGAAACAAAAGGAGCACAAATATCTTAAATTGTAAGCAGAAAATTTCTCAGTTTTAATGTTTCAATTTTTTAAACTTGTTACTAACTTTTAGAATTTTTCGGCTTTTAAGACATTAATTGAATTATTGGAGATTTAATGAAAAACATTTAATGAGATTTTAGAGTGACCAAACATTAAATGAGAATTTAAGAAATAAAATAGTAGATGAAGAGGCAATGAAAAATGAGCAAAATGATTAGATTTAAATTTTGTCGAAATAGAATCGAGAATTAAATGTATAAAAAAAAATCTGTGTTAATTAAAAAAAATTCTGTTTTTCTCAATTAAAAATTTTTTAAAAAATTTTGATGATTTTGTTTACGAAAAAATCTAAAGGACGGATTGCATATAAATCGTGAAGGGGTAGGCGAAAGAATGGCAAAATTTTAGGAAGTGATAGTACCCACCCAAGCAAACAATTTTTATCAAAGAATGCATGGTCGAAAACACAACGCAAAAGTGCTGGCGCATTTGGAAAGTTTGATGCAAACGATGCATTTAGTTCCAGCAGAACACAGCACCAGCTCAATACGTACGAGAAGTGCGAAACTATCTGGACGTAACCTTTCCAAACCAATCGATTGGGCGAGGTGATCCTATAGCTTGGCTATCGTGCTCGCCAGATCTTTCATGTCTCGATTTCTTTTTTTTGGGGACAGCTGAAGGCTCTTATGTATGAGACTCCCATTGAATCTGCAGAAGAACTTGTCGCCAAGCTTTCAGCCGCTGCAGGGAAAGCTCGTGATTTGCCTGATGTGTTTCAGAATGTTCGCCTATCTTTTTTTCGCCGTTGTACTGCGTGCATAGCCGCTGCCGGCCACTGTTTATTGTAATCACATGTCATTAAATTTGCTTTTATAACTTAGCTTCATCGCTCTTTGTGTGTTTTTGCCTCATATAAGAACATAAACTTTGACGCCCTCTAGCGGTTTTGCGTTTTGCTTTCGATCCTGCATTCTTTGATAAAAATTGTTTGTTTGGGTGTGTACTATCACTTCCTAAAATTTTGCCCATCTTTTATGAATCACCCTGTATATATATATATATAATTCCTCAACTCCTAATGAGAAAACTTTTTTAACTTCATTTTTGAAAGGGTTTTTTAAAAATATGTGGTAAAGGCAGTCATTAAGAAACACTTTGTAGACTTTACATTATTAGTGTAGTGACTATAGCTACAAAGTAATATGTAATTCTTTAGTCCCAGACTTCAAAACTCACTTTTTGTACCTCAGAACGGCAAAGACAACTAGAGTATTTCCAACAATAGTTGCTATGCAAAGAAGAATATCAAATATGATGACTATGATTAGCGTGCGGCTCAAACGAGGCTGGAAACAAGTTGGTTCATTCGTTGCATTTAAAGTCTCTGACGAATTCTCATCATTTTCCACTGACTTGTTGCTCATTTCTTGAGTTAAAATCTAAAAAATTAAGAAAGAGAGTAAGTTTAAGATGAGTATACGTGCAATAAATTTATAATGCAATCAATTTAACAATACTTTTATTTAAGTTCCTTCAATTGAGACAAATGTTTTTGCTTTGGTTTTATTCAACCATTTGATCAGAGATGACCCTTTAAAAAATTTAAGGTACTTTAAAAGTTTATATGAGGTTTTTTTGATGTGTCATGGTTTCTTTGAGGTTTATTCAAAGTTGATTTAAAAAAAACCTTAAAAGGTCAATCTCCCAAGGTGTATAATCAAGGTGTATGAAGTTGTTTTATTCACATTTGACGTTGTTTTGAGATTGATGGAAATCTTCTTTGGAAATCTTCCATCAAAAAAAATTTGATGGAAAACCAACTTAGAGAGGTTGTTTTTGAGTTGCATGGATTCTATACTTCGAGCAAAAATGAATATTTGAGGGGAATTTCACCCGATCTAAACTAAAATTTTTTCTGAGTTATATATGAGGTTGATTTTGTGAGGTGTAAATCAGGTTAAATTCAGGTTTATCAATAAGGTTATTTTTGGTGACAAAAATAACCTAATTTTTTACCTCAGGTGTATTTTTTTAAATCTGTCAACCTCAAAACAACCTTAAAAACACCTGATATTTAGTAAGGGGAAAACTGATTTATATCCAATGTTGGTCTGCTAATAAAAAGAGTTCGCCAGAGTAACATATTTTTTATTATTTTCTGAGACTTAATTGAATTTGTAAAAAATTAATAGCAACACAATGAAAAAAAACAATGAAAATTAATACTATTTCTGAAAGAGATAAGATTTCAGATGCCTTGTATCATTATGTATTATGAGATTGAATTGTAAAATTTTCTGAAAGTTAATGGAATTTTAAAGTATGTCAGATAAAAGAAGTTTCCTAAAATTATTGGAAACGTTACTAACACTGATACAGGAGATGCGTAGCATGTTGAACTGAGTGTAATAGTTTTGTTGCGCGACGTTCGAATTGAAAACGTCTCGCCCAAAAAATTTTTAGTTTCAAATCACGCACCGCCGATATTATCCTTAAAATTCCAGTTCGATATTATTAAACGTTAGAAAAATTGATACCGCTACAAATGGCGTAGACATTTCTTTCATGCATGCTATTTAATTTATTTCACTTATTTATTTATTTTACTAATTTTTTTATTTTACTTATTTTTTTATTTTACTTATTTTTTTATTTTACTTATTTTTTTATTTTACTTATTTTTTTATTTCACTTATTTTCTTGTTTTACTTATTTATTTAATTATTTATTGATTTCCTTTTCTATTAATTGTAATTTTATTTATAGAATTTATATGTTTGTTTTTTCATATATTTACTAAAATTTTCAAAAGTTTCTTAAATTTATTTTTAACTTATTTTTCATAAAAAATATTTTTAAGCTTAGAGAAAAAGAGAAAGATAGCGAAAACACCCAATGCTTTGTTATACAGGATTTGATTTTCTATAATCTCATGAAGAAAGAGAAAGCGGATGAACAGATTCGCCTAGATCGATGTCACGATGTTGAAAAATAAGTTATAAAGAAATCGCAATTGAAATCTGTAGATTCATATCTTCTGCAAATAACTTTGCATTGATCATTTTAACTCCTCCAAAAGTTTGACTTTCGAAAACTCTTTTTAACGCATTATTTTATTCACTATCACATTTCAGATTTCTTCTTTATTCTCGGGAATCAAAACTTGCATTTTAAGGAAAGAAGCTAACAACTAATAAAAAAGAAATTTGAAAAACTAAATCTTACTTAAGCCACCTTTTACTGCGCTACTAAAGTATAAATGAAGTAAACAAAAAAATGAAAAAAAATTGGTTTCATAGGCGACTGTTGTGCTAATTGATGCTAAAAAGTATTAAAAAAAATTCCTTTATATAATTCATTATTCGTGCAATACATGTAGAACGAAATATAATTATTTTGTTATTTAATTTGCCCATTATGAATAATATTAATTTAACAAATTAATTTAAACAAATGATTTTAACTAAATTATACCAGTATAAAAGGAAAATAAATTTAGTAATCTACTTTTATGTTTTTGTAATATTATCTATTTCTAATTTATTTCATGGTGGAATAAAAATAATTTCATTCAGGAAACAAAATCTAACTATAATTTATTCTTTGCACTGGTATTTGTTGTTAGTATAATCATAGCAGCAATAATAATCATTTATTAGATTTGTTGTATCCGAATTTTTATTTTCGATATTACAACCTAGTAGAGCATATTGCTCAATAATCCATGCTTATGATCTATCATTGATTATTAGTTATGAATTATCAAAACGTACAAAGAACTCGAAAATAATTTGTTAATCTTTATCTTAAAGACAATCATGTTTATTATTTATTAACAAAATGTAGTGAGAAACGCTAAATAAATATTTTACTCGACACATTCCGAAATAAACTTTTTGAGTTTTGCTTTTCCTAAGAGAGTATAATTAGTAATTGAATAAAACAATGGAAATTTAGCATTTCTAAATAAAAAAGTAATAATCTTTTCTTTAAATAAACATGAAATTTTTTAAAAAAAATTACTTTTTTTAGAGTTTAGCGTGATAAACTTCAGTAAATGTAAGCAATTTTATCGAAAAATCGACTCGAATATCGCCACTTATTTACTTCAATAACCAATTCGATTTACCAAAATATAACCCAAGAAATAGATTTTTCAGCAGAAAATAAAATAAGCAATACCCTCTATTCTCATTTTGATTGTTCTGATGGGTAAATATGACATCATTTAATGTCATTTTTAACCATGCGAAATTTTCAAGCATGATTTTTTAAAATGTGCGAAGAGTTTTGTCATGTAAAATCTTTTTGTCATCTAGATCTAAAAGAAAGATTGTTTAAATAGAGTTAGTTACTAGAATAGAAATGCTTCCATATTTTTGTCCTGTATGTTTTTGTTGTTTCTAACACCACTTGCGAAAACTAGCAAGCCTGCTTGGTGAAAACAAGCGAAGAAAGGTAGATGGTGCGTTTCTTGTTTTTCAGGGGCGAAGAGTATGACCAAGATCAATTGCCTAGAATACGTCCTCATCCACATACGTCACAGACCGTTTCATAGGACGGAACCTTTCATACATCTACAGATCGTAATTTTGACCTGAACCAGAGAACGATCAATCTCCAATTCTGTACCCTCAGAGGTACGATTTGTTATGGGAACATGAAAGACTTCGTTTCCTAACGGATTTAACGTGTACCAGTCATCATTTACTACTCGGGGAGTCTTTGGCAAACAGGGATCGAACTCAAGATCCATTGGACATGAGCCCAACGTCCAGCTAACCAGGCTAGCCCGGCCCCCTGTTTGTTTTTAGTTTATAAAAAAAGATATGTATATTCTCATAATATTTTCATCTTCATTTATGTTCTCATAAGAATACTTAGATAAATTTGTGAATTGAATAAAATAATTTTATAGTATTTAACTTCTATTTACTTCGTTTAACTAAGCCTAGTTCGAATTTATATTAGCATTCTCTCTGTGCGATGATTATCACTTTATATTTTAACGTAAAAATAACTTTACTGACTTTTTTGTGTATCCTATCTTATAGTAATTATAAATTTTAGCATTACTGAAAACAAAAATGAGGGCTGCGACTTTACACAAAGTAATGTAAATAATATTCTTGGTGGCCTACTACCCCAGGAAGTATCTTTAGTCTTGGTGTAATGAAACGCCTAGAAGAACACCACTTAGGTGTAAAGTAGTTGTCATCATTTTTGATATTGATATGTACAAAAATTGTTTTACGGTAAAATTTTAACGGAGAAAATTCTTAATTAAAATAATTTGTTTAGTTAAAATGTAAAGGAAAATTGAAAAGGAAATACAGGATGTTTATAAAGTCCCGGACCCATTTTGATGTTTAATAACTCATAAAATAATAAAGATAGATTAAAATTAATAACATAAATGGTTAGATAGACTCAAAAAGTTTCATGACCCTTGTCAATGAACTTCCACTTGGCCCCCTTCGTCGCACGGAGAATATCAAGTCGATAGTCAATTTCACGCCAGGTAGCGGCAAGCATGTCGGCATCCACAGAGGCTATTGCGGTTGTAATTCTGGCTTTTAGGTCATCAATGTTCGACACAATCCTCCTGTGAACATTGTCCTTTATAAATTCCCAAAGAAAAAAGTCCAGCGGCGTTATATCAGGTGACCTGGGTGGCCAAGGAATTGGACCTCCTCGCCCAATCCATCTTCCTGGAAAATGGTCATTCAAAGAACTACGAACGATGATATCCCAATGAGGTGGTGCACCATCTTGTTGCAAAAAGACATGTGGCTGAAGCTCTTCTAGTTGTGGAAATACGAAGTTTTCCAACATGTCTAAGTATACAACTGATGAGACCGTCTTTTCTGTAAAAAAGATTATAATAATTGGGCCTTCCAATGACTCGGTCGTGCATTAGTCCACACCGCACAATAATCTTTGGGGAATCCCTTTGTGCCTCACGGTATTCATTGGGGTTTTCAGATCCCCATATGCGCACATTATGGCGATTAACAAATGCCAGGATTACAACCGCAATAGCCTCTGTGGATGCCGACATGCTTGCCGCTACCTTGAGTGAAATTGACTATCGACTTGATATTCTTCGTGCGACGAAGGGGGCACACGTGGAAGTTCATTGACAAAGGTCATGAAACTTTTTGAGTCTATCTAACCACTTATGTTATTAATTTTAATCTATCTTTATTATTTATAAGTTATTAAACATCAAAATGGGTCCGGGACATTATAAACACCCTGTATAATTTCCTGTAGAATCACATTTATTATCCATTTAATAAAAATGATTCTCGAACCAAAAGTTTTTTTAAACAAAATTTATCTTATTGAATAGTAAGCTCTGTATTCTAACTAACTTTTTCTTCGGAATTTAATTTCCGGTACCTTTAGACGTGTACACTGTGCTAAACTTTTCTTCTTTTTTTTCCAATTACTTTGACGTCATTTATATGCTGGTTTCCAATGAGACTTTTTTTCAACCAAAACAAATGTTTTTAAAGATCAGATCCCAAAAATATTTTAGATGTTTGTTTGCTGTAATTTATTTCATCACGTTAATGCTGTTTTTGCAGCGTTTTGTTTCATTTTATTATATAGTATTCTCATTGCGTGTTCATTTTAACAAGCCAATTATTAGCAAAATTATTTTTTCTCTGTTTTGACTTCGGTTGGATTTCAAATTACTTAACATTTAAATTTGTTATTAATTTCAAATTCAGGAATAAGAATAATATCTTAATAGAGTTAATAATACAAGCAACATATTATTATTAATAGTAATTTCATACATTTATTATAATATATTGTAACCAGGGCTGAGATGTTGATGACCAAAAAATTCCTTAAAAATGCCTTTTAAGCTTTAAAACACCAATGAAAAGAACTGACTAGAAAATTTTTGAAAACATGTTTTTCATTAACTTCTTTAAAAAATAAAAATTATAATTCACAACTTGTACTTATAAATTTTATGAAAAATAGGTAATAATTCAAATAAATGTGCAATTTATATGAATAAAATAAAATGATATGAATGAATAAATACTTTATAAAGATGAATACAAATTTATAAATTTTCAGTTACAATCTTTAAGAAATCAAAATTGCATTGTATTATTAAATATTTTTTGATATTCTGAAATTGAAAGATTTTTTTATATTTTAAAAAACTCTATTCAACATCATTTGCCAGTGGATGATATTTAAAATGACACGATTCAAAGCAATTTTATACTAATTAAGAAAATAATTAATTTACCAACAAAATGCTCTTAAAATGAAAAATATCATTCCAAATTTATAAAAAGTAAATAAAAAAAGTAAAAAAAAGTTCCCAAACGAAAAAAGTGACAAAAAAACTATAAATAATGCTTACATGAATTTTGCCGTAAATGAAAAAAAATGCATTTATCATCCACATCCCAGATCTGGTAAAAACCGATTCATCACAGCTTAAAGTAAACGATTTATTAAGTCTTGCGAAAATATTGCTATGTTTCAATTTTACTTCTTTGTATAAACAAATATAAACATCCTAGCTCAGTAATGAAATTTTGAATTAGCTAAATTATTCCAATTAAAAATTAAAAATAATCTTATTATTTTTTTACGCATGAAAGAAAGTAAATGTGGTAACTCTTTAATATGCAGCACTTCAAATTTTAATGCCATATTGTACACGCATTCCTTTCCAAAACATTTTCGTGTTACATTAATTTTTCATTGCGGGACAGTAAATAAGAAATGCAAAAAACACGATCAATGTGATACCAAAAACAAGCATATAAATTTTTCTTTTCATATTATATTTATTTCTACAACTGTATAACAATACACAATAAATGAATGAAATTGGATATGAAATCTAAAGTTATTATTTTGCGAAAAGAAAGTAATATTGTTCAAATTAATATCATTAACATTATCGATGTGTTTATTTGTATATGTCAACTATCAAAAGACAAACAAAAATAGTTCAAGCATATGATTAAATAAATGTTTACCTTGCGATTTTAAACATTTACTTTGAACAAAAAATACATTAAAAATTGATAAATAAATTTTTTGAAATGATTGAAAATCTTTATATATGTGTATAATTATTTTTATTTTGTCAATTAAATGCGTCCGTATTTTAAATTTTTCATTCAAGTTTAAAAGCAGGATATACAGATCTTAATTTCACGAAAAAAATATTTAATAGTGTTCTGCTTAAATGTTTAGAGACGATACTAAAGCAAATTTTTGTTTTATTTCTTAGACAAAAAGCAATTATTTTTAAACAATCAATTTTTAAAATCTGGTAACTATTAAACTTGTTTTTGCCCATGTAATTAAACTAAACACTTCACAGTTAATTCCTTTGTCTTAGTGTTTAAAAACTCCGTAATTTAAAAACTTCCTCTTTCTCTCACTTTACTTTTTAAAAATGTTCATAGCATGATTCTCTTCGTTATAATAAACAGTAAAAATTTTGATAAAATTCTCAAATTTATTAACTTTTATTGAAGAATGCAGTAACTTACATTTAGAAATGCATCTTCCTTAAAGCAAACAAAATAATATTTTTAACATATAAAGGGGATATACGGTGCGCAAAATCAAAAACGAAACATCCTGAATAACTTTTCATCTAATGACCGGATTTTCACGTATGAAGTCTTAATCTAATGGTTTGTAAACTGATCTCAAATGCTATAATTGATCAGTGCAGATCATATTTAAGTTACGAAATCAGTCGTTAAAACGTACTTTTTCTCGCTAAACCTCTTTTTTACCGACGGATTTGGATTTTTGAATCTCAAATTATGGAGCCGCGATGGCTCAGGGGATAGAGCGTTCGCCTTCCAATGAGGCGAACCGGGTTCGAATCCCAGTCGATACGAATTCCGCATCCGGCTTGTACTGACCACAGTGCTGACGTGAAATATCCTCAGTGGTAGACGGATCATGGGTTAGAGTCCCCTTGCCGTCAGGCTAACCGTGGGAGGTTCTCGTGGTCTTCCTCTCCATGTAACGCAAATGCGGGTTAGCTCCATCAAAAAGTCCTCCACGAAGGCAAATTTCTCCCAATACTCGATCCAGGAGTTCCCTTGTCTTCTGGATTGGGTTCAAAATTACAAGGCTACGGAGTTGAACATTAGTAGCCGTAAACCCATTAAGTTGGGTCGGCTGTTCAACGACGGTTATAAAATAAAATAAAATCTCAAATTATGGAGGTAGCCTCAATCTGAGAAATGTGGTCCCAATAGTTTGATCAGGAGAGTAGCCCAGATTTTGAATTCATAAATGTTAATTTAATTTTTTGCGCATTTTGAAATATCACGAGAACTTTTTTATAGAGAATATTCTTACGTGAATCAAAGATTGTTTGAACACAATTAAAAAATACATTTATCCAAAGATAATTCCATGCGAAAAATAATTTTAAATAATTATTTATCATTTTTTAACATTTCATTTAATAAATGATTTGGATTTGGATTTTTGAATCTCAAATTATGGAGGTAGCCTCAATCTGAGAAATGTGGTCCCAATAGTTTGATCAGGAGAGTAGCCCAGAGTTTGAATTCATAAATGTTAATTTAATTTTTTGCGCATTTTGAAATATCCCGAGAACTTTTTTATAGAGAATATTCTTAAGTGAATCAAAGACTGTTTGAACACAATTAAAAAATACATTTATACAAAGATAATTCCATGCGAAAAATAATTTTAAATAATTATTTATCATTTTTTAACATTTCATTTAATAATGGTTAAACAAATTTTGAATTATAAGGTATATATTTTTTATATCATTTTAAGGAATGTAACTTTTAAATAGCAAAATACGAACTTTGAGCGCAATCTGTCAAATATTATCTGAGTTGTGAAAGTTTAAAGAAGTCCTATATTTAAAATAGGATTTTTTTGAGAATTAATCGACTACATTCAAATTTATTTTTCTCTTTAAAATTATATTCTGTAAAGTGATGTAAAATTGGTGTACCTTACATCTCAAACTTTTTTTTTGTGACTGTTATTAATTAGAATATTAAAATATTATAATATTAAAATATCATAATATTGAAATATTATAATATTAAAATATTATAATATTAAAATATCATAATATTGAAATATTATAATATTAAAATATTATAATATTAAAATATCATAATATTGAAATATTATAATATTAAAATATTATAATATTAAAATATTATAATATTAAAATATTATAATATTGAAATATTATAATATTAAAATATTATAATATTAAAATATCATAATATTGAAATATTATAATATTAAAATATCATAATATTGAAATATTATAATATTAAAATATTATAATATTAAAATATCATAATATTGAAATATTATAATATTAAAATATTATAATATTAAAATATTATAATATTAAAATATTATAATATTGAAATATTATAATATTAAAATATTATAATATTAAAATATCATAATATTGAAATATTATAATATTAAAATATTATAATATTAAAATATTATAATATTAAAATATTACTTTGTATGGAATTATTTTTGCATGAATGTATTCTTGAATTGTGTGCAAAAATGTTTTGACTCGATATTCTCAATTTATGAGGAAATACGAGCTAAAAGTAAAATTAACATTGAAGGATGCACACTATTCGGACTACATATTCCAGATAGAGGCTACTCCTCATATTTTGCCTGTCAAGAGTCCGAATCCGTAAAATGTATGCTTATTCAGATAAAGTATGTTTTCATGCACTGTTAGAAATTTCTCAGAAAAAGGGTTAAATAAAATTTATTTTAATGTTATTTTATCTTACGCAAAAAAATAGTCAAACAGTCATAAATAAGATGGTATTCAAACTGTCAACTGTGAAAATAAACAGTTTATGAACTGCTTTCATCTAATACGATTTAACAATCAAAATTTTATCATCCAACTAGATTCACCTAATGAAGCCACTTAGTTCCTAGGGAGGGGTACATATTATAGTCCAGAGGACTAGTCTGGCAATCTCATGTCCAACAGAACGGTGGCTCGAGTCCCAGCGTTGACACCACAATATTTGCTCCGTTGCATTCAACACATGAAGAGTTTCCATTGTCCTGCATTCCCCATTTGTAACCCTGGACTATATGGAGAATATGATACTCTCAGGAATATGATACTAACCTGGAGAATATGATACTCTCATTCACGCATTTATGACAGCACCGTAAATCTGCCAAACTAACTCCAGTGTCAAGTTAAATATTTTTTTTTTTATGATTTTGAAATCATGCTAGTTGTAAATTAAAAAACCGTAAAGGTAAAAAAAAAAATGTTCTTTTCAGTAAACTTTACGCTTAATTGGATAGGCGTGCTGCTGCTGGTTATTTTACCATAATTATAAAATGAAAATTTTAACAGAACTGAACTTTTTTTTACTGAAAATATCCTCTGCACTAATTAATTAGTATATTTGAGAACAAATCTTCGAATCATTAAGATTGAGTCCAGGTACGAGAAAAATTAGATCTGTAGATCAAAAATTATTCATTGTTTTTTCTTTTGATTATTATTATAAGGTGTGTCAGGTATCATTCCTACATGGTGTTTAGTGATAACAACCGTTCCAGTCTACATATCAGGTGATTTTGGAGACAAATTTGCACTAGTACTAACAAATTTTATTAATAATCCCTTATATTTAAAAGCATTAAATATTTATTTGCAGCCCGTAGTCACTTTCAATAAAAACTATTTAATTAATAATTTAATAACTTCTTAATACATTTTTTTATTAACTATCAACAACAACAACAAGTATCGTTTGTTTAGTAATATGCATTTGATATATTTCGATATGATAATTGTTATGATAGTGGTTTAAATAGATTCCAGTGCCCCTTTAGTCACTTAATAAAATAACAAACTATCTCAATTTAACTCCATAATCAGAAACGTTTAAAATTTAGAAAAACTTCATAATTTAAAAAGTTGTTTCTTTTATTATCAATAATTTTAATCAACATATAGATATCAACGAATCCAATATTACTTTTTCTATAATAATTTCAAAACATTTAAATTAATTCATTATATTTTTTTAAATACTGTTTTCTTTAAACCGTTTTCTTAAAATCACAAATAAAAGAATTTTTTCAATAAATTTTTCAGTAATTATTTGCTTAAATAAGGCTTTATCTGAAAGTATTAATTTTCCTATGTTTCTGGATAAACATTTTATTCCTTACATCTAAGTATTCCATATTTTTATTTTCTGAAAAAAAAAAATAATCCATACAAAATCCATACAAAAATAAACACAGAAATGCAATATTTTTCTCCAAAACAGTCAAAGATTACTTTTCTTAGCTTTTCAGAGAAAAAAAGATTGCTTAGCTTGAAGATCTTTATGTTAATACTTAGCTAAAAGTATATTGAAAACTGTATCTGAACTTATACGTTTATTTTTATCACCGAATGTAAATGATACGAGCAAATATTTGCCTGAAAATATGGTACTTTTATAAGAAAGTCAAGAAAAATCAGTATTTTTTTAGTTTACCTTTAAAATAAGTTTTTTAGGTTTCGAATTCTATTTATTAAACTATAGCGTCAAAAATTTTTTTATTAACTAGAGTTTCTGACTATTAAACGTATTTTAATAGATTGATAATTCATAGTAATCGCGTACAAAAATATTAATATTTGCTCTTATAAAAAGTAATAAGCTCTTAAGAAATTCCTTAAAGTTAAAACATAAAAATATAGTTAGGAATATTACTAATGTTTAAACGTTTAATGTTATTTTCTTAGTAACTAAAGTTTTTAAATAATAAATGCATAATAATATTAGCTCAAAGCACGCATAAAGAAATATTAGCATTTGATCTTATGAAGATGATTACATAATTAATAAAAAATGATTTGCTCTTATAAATTTTATTGGTATTAGAACTTAAAAGTATAACCATGAATATTAGTAAAATTTAAACGTTTAAAATAATACCAATTTTTTAGAATTATAGTTATTCCAAAGAATAAAAAAAAAACTATTTAAATATATATCTTCACATATTTCATAGAGCGTTAAAAAGGGTATTTAAAAACAACTAAAAGGGTATTTAACAACATCAGCAATTATAATAATATTAATAATAGTTATAATAATAAGAATAAGAAATATTGAAAATAGCATTCCTCAATAAAAGAAAAATATTTATACTAAAAATTGTACATTTAAATTTTTTTAAACAAGTAGCAAAAAGCTAGGGATATAGTAAATATATTAAGCTTAAAAAGGAACTAACTGATTACGAAAATTTGAGAGAAGGCAATAAAATTTTATAATCCCAGTATCTTCAAAGAAAACGATTTTTTTTTTTTACATAAGTATTTTTCGGTTCACACCAACTCTTCAAAAATTTAAAATAAATTGTCCTTAATTTATAAAACACCACTCATAGATAAGAGAATACATGGTTACATAACATTGGATTTGTACTTTCTTGAAATTTACACTTACTTTTATAGCATGTTTTATTTCAGAAATCTTTGTTATTTCTTACTAAATTTAAATACATACCCCATAATTGCTTCGTATTGCATTTGTTGTGGTATCGCATATCTGCAGAAACCTTTAACCGTTATTGCCCTTTATTTGGCTTCATGAATGCTTTCCAAAATGATTTCAAATGAACTATATAATTCATTACCGTAAAATGGAAATAAAACAAAACGATTTAAATCTGTTAATAATGTTCCTTTCGGTACTTTTATTAAATACTTTAACGCTTGTACAAAAACAACGGAGAAACAACTTATACATTTTGCCATCTCCGAATAATACAGATAGATAACTTCAATTTGATGTGATTGAAATCAGTTCTATTCCCTTCGCACCGCCGAGTCTTCAGTGTTTTAGTTTTATTTGTAGCAGTGGGGACCGAAAACTGTCTCTCCAATCATTACAGATACACTTAGGAAATCAATATACCATTTTTTTTTTCACTAAGCATTAAAAAAGAAAGAAATCACCTAATTTCGATGATAGTTTGAACTACTACATAACTGTTAGCAGAAAACCTATCATCGAAATTGGTTTATCGACTTATTAGATATTTTGTTTTAAACGAGACAGATAATGAATCTGAAAGTCTAGTAATTTAAATTTTTAACATTAAAATGTCTTTTAAGCAAATAAGAACTTTTTAATATTTTTACATACTAAAAAATAACATGACATGATTAAACAACATTAATGTATATTTACAGATGAAGCTAAATAACAATATATCGTTACAAAAAATGGGATTATATTTGAAGTTTAAGCTCGCTGGATGAAAGGTAGCGCTTCACGTCTCGTGCCACGGGTCCTAGGTCAACACCTCCTAGAAGAAGGAAGGCCTCAGCACGGATCAATTTAGTAGTCCGATGTGACGAAGTTAACTGCGCAGTTGATCAAAAATAAGAAAGATGTCATTACATTCGGGGTACTAAGCTGCGCAGTGGTTGAAAATACGAAATATGTTATTACGATTGGACCACTAAAGGATATTTATGGTAACCCGTGCTGAGGCCTACTCTTTTCTAGAAGGTGTTGCCTAGGTTCGATCCTCGGACCGGGTAAGGTTGACTTAGTCTTTCATACCTTCAATGGGTTGAGAAAATGAGTACTAAGCATGCTTGGGGACTAAACACTGGGGGTTCCGCGTTTAGCTCACCACCCAACCGTAACATCTGCTCCTGCACCCCAAAGTCCAAGGTCAAGAAAAATGAGATGGGCACATTAGGCCTTGGCTCCTCTATGGGCTGTCGCGCCCCTGCGTTTAACTTTTCAAAGTTTAAACCGCGTCGATGCTTAATCATTTATAATAGCTATAAATTTATAAAATTTGTAAAGATATGAGAATCTTAAACTACTCCTTCGGAAAATAAAGATAATATAAGTTTCAATTGTTCTAATATCTATTAATGTTAGGTGGGTATATAATTCAGAATTCCTTAAGAATGGCAATTATCATTACAGAAAATAAGGATATATCATAGAAAATAAAAGTATTATAATAGTACTCTTAATTTTTACTGATTATTTATTTATAACTAGTAAATAGTTAATAATTTAAGAATCTCGAAATCTTATTATAAACAGTAATAATTTACTTAAGGTTTAGATTTCTTTGACTTATGTTTGTTGCATTTATTTTATAAAATCTATAAAAATTTATTAGTTTTTAACCTTATTACAGCAAAAAAGTGATTTAAAGTTTGATTATATTTAACAGATTTGGTAATGTGTGTATAAAAAAAAAAAGCCCATGAATAAGAATTGATAAAAAATAAAAAAATAAAAAAAATTGTCTAGTTTCAAAACTCGTTAAGTGCTTACATAATATTTTCCTTCTTATTTTACTTTAAATTAAAATAAATTTCTATGTAGACTAAAGATAGATTCTTTTAGAGGCAGATAATAATTTGTGCTCGTTTCCGTGTCTTTTCACAGTAAGAAAAAATAACTTTATAATTCAAAGGGGGGAAAAAAAGGAAAAAAAATTCTAAATGGAATTTAATGGTTTACTCATATTTCAGATAGCTTATTTACTTCTTCTGATCTTTTTTTCTTAAGGAAAGGTTTCAAATTCCAACTTTGGTTTAAATATTTCTTGAAATTCTATCAATTTGCTGGTTGTTGATGGAGGAAAAATATTTGTCAAGTAACAGCCATAAGCGTCATGAAAAATATTTCCATAGGAATGGCGCAGAAAATTACATCCCCGCTGCCAAGGAAATCACGTGAGTTTAAAAGGCAAGCTGAAAAATTTAAAGATTCATGAGAGCATTAATGATTATGTCTACTTCATTATTTAACAACTAAACGCAATTTATCATTTAGCACTTTTAGTGGGATATTTTAGAGGTCAATTCTTTTTCTTTTGGAAAACATGAAAAAGGTAAAGATTATTGTTACAAGAGTTATGCTATGATACAGGGCCCGCGCCAAGCATTCGTCACC
Organism: Parasteatoda lunata; assembly: GCA_949128135.1. Lineage (NCBI taxonomy): Eukaryota > Metazoa > Arthropoda > Arachnida > Araneae > Theridiidae > Parasteatoda > Parasteatoda lunata. The sequence goes on along the minus strand of OX421972.1, from coordinate 37,512,701 downwards.
TCAACAAATGCAATAAAAGAGTATATTCGGCGAAACAAATTGTGTGTTTGCGAAAGCATTAGCAAACGATTTTTTTTCTACCTAAGAGGAAAATATAGATTTCCCTCGATTCTGAAAATTACGTCAATATGAATTTTTTTTATATATATATATTTTTTTGATTTCAGAAAGTTTAGTTATATATGTCGCGTAACAAATTAGAATTATATTAAGTCCAGATAATATTAGCAACGAGAGAGATTACCCCCCCCCCCCCCCCGTAAAATACAGATAGACACGTTCGTTGCCAGATGACGCGATATCACGAGACAAAATTCCTTCCCTACAGCTAATGTCAACAAAGCTGATAAAGCTGTAACTAGATGCATATTATCATCCACCTATTTTTGAAGAAAATATGTTTTCTCATGACAATAGCATATTATTTATTAAAATAAACTTAATGTAAATTTTAAAAACTTAAATGTTTGCTAAAATAAGAAAATTTAATTTTGATTTTATCTTTATAGACTATCAACTTTCAATGATAGATCTACTATAGCCACCTGCACTCGACTCGCAATGAACGTGTTAATCCCTCTCCCGAATTTCGATAAAAAATCTTTGAACAAAACCTATAAATCATAATTAAATAAATCAAATAATTTATTTTCGATCACGATCATTTATTTTCTGAATGATTGCAATAACGTCAGTAGAGTCATGGCGGCTATAAAGTCCCATAGCCATCAGGATAACCGTGGGAGGTTTTCGTTGTTTTCCTCTCCATGTAACGCAAATGAGGGTTAGTTTCTCCCAATTCTTGATCCTAGAGTTCCCTTGTTTTCTGGATTAGGTTCAAAATTACAAAGCTACGGAGTTGAACAGTGGTAGTCGTAAACTCAAAATTGGGTCGGCTGTTCAGCGATGGTTTTAAAATGAAATAAAATAAAATCGCGACAGTAAAAAATAAGCGAGGCAGTAAATACTCTTTTATTAAAAAAATAAGACTTTAAGACTGCGTTTTATTTAAAATGAAAAATATATCTATTCAAATATTTAAAAAATAGTTAGAATCTAAAAACAAAACATTAAATTTTGCTTCAGATTTTTATCCTTATATTATGCTCTAGTCTAATAAATTACCAAAAATTAACTTCATACAACTGTTATTTTTTTCCTTCTCAAAGACGATAAAGCATCTAAACTTTTTATCCTATCCAACATTCATTGCTCCTTTATTTCTTTCCAACTGTAAAATGATTCTTGATTTGAATTTGCATTTTATAAAATGGTTTAATTTATAGTAAATTTGTATTTTTATTCGAGGTTTTCTATGGGAGAAAAATTAATCATATTTTTTTTGGCAAAGACTTTTGATATTTGGCTAATTTTCTGGCTAATAATTTGAAATCTTTAGCGCGGACTATCGATATGTTAAATAAATTGTTTAACACAGGTTAGTTTAACTGTAAAATAGATTTAAATTACTGTAATAAAGATATTTTAAATATATTTTTATTTTTAAAAGAGATATCCATGAAAAAAAAACTAAATATTTATAAAAATAAGTATAAATAGTTTTAAGTTTATTTTATGTATAAAAGTTTCAAACAGAAATATACAGGAGCTCTTATCACCATTGTGTAGTATTTCTTTATTTTAATATTGATATTAACTAACCAAACCTTCCAAAAAAAAAAAGCAGTTTTCAAATAAGGGCTTAATAAATGCTTAAAAAGGTTTTTTAAAAGCACGATGTTAATTTTGGGTTAATAACTCTTTGATGTTAGACTATAAGAGTTCCTTGCAATAAGTTTCTTTTGTGTAAAATTTCAGACTTATGCAATTTTTTTGACACGTGAAAAAATGAACTGAAACTAATTCCTGTTATAAAATCTGCTCATAATTATTAAACCTCACTTTTGGAGATAGTTTCATTACTGACGATAAATTTTAATAGTCTTACTTAATTACTCACTGAGAAAAAAAGTATGGTTTAAACTATCAGAATTAGGTAAAGTTTACCATCCACGTTTCTGGCTCTATGAGAACACCAAAAAGCTCCGTAATTTTTAATCGAAGTGCTTTGTCAATAATTTTGTGAAATCAATAATAAAATATGGTTTTGTAATGCATAATAATAATGCGTATTTTTATCATGATACCTTAGAGTATAGCATAAAAACTGTATATTTGGTTGAATTTACTATTCAGTTCTGTATTTTTTACTAATTATACATAAGAAACCACAGATTCCGGTTAACCGTTCTAAATGAAGAGAAAAATTACCAAAAAAAAAGAAGATTTAAATACCGTAGATTATAGTTTTATAAACAAGAATTAATATTTTCTTACCAGAAATATCATTGATATACAGAATGGCAATTTTATCAGGATTTTTCATAATCATGTTTTATAATGAGGCTCAATCGTAAAAATCGAGAGTTACATATTTATGGTAACTCTTAAATTTATGAATATATGTATTAGATTATATTAACTATATTTTAAATATAAATTAAATAATAAATTAAATACAAATTAAATAATAAATTAAATATATATTAAATAATAAATTAAATATAAATTAAATAATAAATTAAATATATATTAAATATAAATTAAATAATAAATTAAATATAAATTAAATATAAATTAAATAATAAATTAAATATAAATTAAATAGAAATTAAATAATAAATTAAATATAAATTAAATATAAATCAAATATAAATTAAATATTAAATAAATAGTGCTATAAAATACAAAAGCATAATGTATCTCTTGAATTTACAGGTTAAAAAAAATATTTTTGCTTTTGAATTGGAAGGTATTTAGAGCATGTTACAGGGTTAGATTTTTTACTTATTAATTAATTAAATTAATTTGCCGAATAAATAAATATTATTTTTCTCTATCAACTCAAAATTCTTTTTTTTTTTTAAAAAAAAGAAAGTGAAAAAAAGTGATGAATGTGATAATATGTAAAAAAAATAATGCACCTGTCAAGTAATGGCTATCACAATTTATCTTAAGAGCATTTGTTATTGCTTACACTGCGTAGTTAAAATACACAATATTTCTCACATTTCTTATTTTTCATCATAACACGAGCCATTATAAATAATACTTTCGTGCATTTCTACTAACATGAATATACTGATCAAACAATAATTTTTTACTAAACTATTGAACAAATAATAAATAGGAAAATGCATCAAAACATGTAAAAGAAACTTTGTCACATGCTGTATTTTGAGAAGCGCAAAGAAATTACAGTGATTCATTATAGTAGCACACGATACATCTTCAAAAATGACAGTGATTGATACTGATGAGCTTATAGAACTACTTATTTATTCAAGACCCTGGAATAAAGTAGCATACTATAGTATTTTTTCAATGCATAATTTCGAAGTGGTTTTCAATTTTTTTCAAGCATATCACGTTTTCTAATACACGGTAATTTGAAATATTTAATTGATATTGTTTTATCTTAAATTAAATAATATAATTATTGTAATTTTAATACTTATAAATTAAGATTTCAGTTTTTTGAAAAATTTTCCATTCTTCTTTTTTTTATTCATTTTTACTGAATTAACTCTTTTAATGTTTTGTTTCTCTGTT